>CM066044.1:103233897-103591815 GCA_033557465.1 Ichthyophis bannanicus
CTCCAGCAGTAGCAACTCATAAAAGTAGGTTTTTCTGGTATAATTGCAAGCCTTCAACAAAAAACAGAGATGGTAAAAAGTATGAGAAAACTAATGGTAGAGGGGGTCTAAATAGCTTGCAGAGTTCCAAAAGTAACAGAAGGACCGTTGCCCATATCATTCGTGTGCGTCGGCTGTGCATTAGGGAGTCAAATGAAACGCTCCACAACTGGCAACTGGTTATACCTATGAGATGGGGGGAGGGGGAAGCTCTAAAGGAAGGGTGAGAAATTCAATCTTCCCGCTGAAAGGACGGTGAGGCGCCTAGACCACACTACGTGGAGGGCGCTGGCTTTGAACAAAAGCCGCTACAGACACAAAGGGACTGTAATGACTGAGGAGAGGGAGGAGAGCTGTGACGGAATAGGAAGCAGTTTGAGCCAAATGAGTAGGCTGCTTTTACTTGCCATCAGTTTACTATTTTTATTTTGTTGCTATGCTACTGTGATACTAGTGCTGCTGTGTTATTATTTGTTTTGCCCCAGATTACTGTTGTGATTACTTTACTTGTGTTTTTTACAATTTTATCTGGTCTTTCTATACCACACCTATATTATTGGACCACGACATCAGCACACCCGGTCTTTACAAGGAACAGGTTTGTACAAATTGTAGAACGTTCAGACATTGTAACTTATCATATAACAGGGAATTTAAACATGGATAAAAGGTTAACTTTATACACTATGTACAAAAAGGGTTCATGGATACAACCCTATAAGGGATGATTGAAATGTAGTGAAAGTTATCATTGGAGATTGAGTTTAGGCGGCATGATTTGAGAGACCTGTTGGTTTGAGAAGATTGCCTGCCTATGTCTGATGTTGTCCAGAGTGACAGAAGTGTTGCAGAAATAGATGGTGTTTTGAGGGGCCGTTTCTGAACTTGGGCGAGATTTGTTTTATAGATACCGAATTTTTCTGGCTGGGAGAGAGTTCCAGCAGGAGGGGGTCAAACAAGGTCAAAGGCACGCTTTCCTTCGTTGAATTTCGCTTGTGCATTTGTGATGGCTTTTTAGTATGAGGAATGGTATTGTTGCAGGATGGTGTCCTCCTTAATCTGTTGTCTCTTGGGTGGGTTGTAGTCAGGTCGTGACAATGTGGGCAGAGGTGGATTCTGTTCACTGCTTTAAACGTCATGGTTTAGACGACCCTTAAATGTGATCCTGTACTGCACGGGACCCAGTGGAAAGGCCTTCAGAATAAGTGGTAATATGGTCCCTTTTTTTCGCGAATTTATGCACATCCATAGAGGGTTCTAGCTGCGGTGTTCATCGCGGTACAACTAAGCTTGCATGTGATTTATCGAGTCCAATAAAAACTCTTTTGGGAGGCCAAGTAGGTAATGGAGTCTTGGCGTAGTCGAACTGTGGGGCATTATTATTGTCCGTGGAAGACTGTTCGGAAGTCGTTTTTGGTTCTAGGGGTGTTATTTCATGAGGGCGTATTGTCCGTAATTTTATGGTAGATTGTCCTGACGGTATTGTTGTCTATATGGGCATGCATGGTCCAAGGCGCTGATCCAGTGTTACGCCTAAGTATCTGATCGTTGTCTTGGAGATGAGTTTCTGCATTGCTTTACCTTAGTTGATGAGGGGGGCTAAACGACTTTTTCCAAATTCTCAAGTAACGTTTACTCATTTCTCCTAAGGGAGCTGTTTTACCAGACTGGTTAACATGTGGTTAATTAAGTTAACACATGTTAAGAAAGCTGTGCTAACTGTCATTAACATGTGTTAGAACATTTAGTAAACATCCCCTAAGCACCAGAACAGAAACTGCAGGAATGAAGGGGTAATTGGGATGTCCCGCCCTCAAGACCATTTATAAGACATTTCCCTGATGATGGGACTCCCGGGGCTGGTAAAAGGCTATGCAGAGTTATCAGAGGGAAAAACCTTCAACCTTTGCACCACAGTCCCATTTTTTTCAAGTTTCAGTATCACTCTGCAGCACAGCGCTCCCACCTACAGGCGTCAGTAACTCCAGCACAGCTCTCTCACTGATTCGGCCACAGGCGGCAGTAACTGCAGCAGAGGTGCTTCTCGACCTACAAGCGGTCAGTGAACTTCCAGCACAGCGCGTCGTCAACCTAACCGGCCATCAGCAGTAACTCCACACAGCTGCTCCCCTCTACAGGTGCAGCAGTAACTCCATTCACCGCGGCTCTCCCACCTACCAGGCAGCAGAAAAAAAAAAAAAAAAATGCAGCAACAAGCGCTCCCACCCCTACAGGCAGCAGGTAACTGCACGCACAGGCGCTCAAACCCACATACGAGGGCTGGCCGCTAGTACTCCACCACAGGCGCTCTCACCTACAGGATGCAAGCAATTAACTTCAGCCCAGCGCTCGCCACCCGACAGGGCGGCAAGTATCTGACAGTCCAATAAGGTATTCGCACTGGCCTCGTCCTAACTCCTGTCTCAATACAGTCCTCGGCAGTACCTCTGTCAGCCAGAACAGCGCTCCCACGTACAAGGTCTAGTTGATGTAGACTGCTCGCTGAGGCAGAGCGCAGTTCCCCACCATAAAGGCGGCAGTAAACTAGTCTGTGAGGCAAAGCGAGTGCACAGTGCACGCACCTGCGTCGGCCACATAGCCTACATCTGGCGTGCAAGCACCTAACCGTGTGGCAGCATGGGAGGTGTGCGCATCTCACCTACAGGCGGCAGTAACTCCCTGCCACACAGCGCTCACCACCTACAAGGCAGCAGTAACTCCCGCACATCCGCTCACCACACTACACGGCGCAGTAACTCCTGCACAGCGCTCTCACCTACAGGTCGGCAGAAATTCCTTGCACAGGCGCTCGCCTCAGACTACAGGCTGGTCAGTCAACTGCAGCACAACATTCATCCCACATACAGGTGGCAGTAAACTTCCTGCACAGCGCTCCCACCCTACAAGTCGGCCAGTAACTGCAGCACAATGCTCCCACATACAGGTGGCAGTAGATTCCCTGCCCAGTGCTCTCACCTACTGCGTGGCAGTAACTCCTGCACATGCTCTCCACCTACAGGTGGCAGAACAATGCAGCATCACTGCTTCCCAAATATGGGTGGCAGTAACTCCTGCAACAGCGCTCCCACCTACAAGGGGCAGTAACTGCAGCATAATGCTCTCACATACAGGTGGCACGTAATTCCTGCCCAGCGCCTCCTCACCTACTGGTGGCAGTACTCCTGCACAGACGCTCTCACCTCACCTACAGGGTGGCAGTAACTCCACACAGCGCGTCTCAACCTATCTGGTGGCAGTACCTCCCAGCACAGTGCTTCCCAACCACTGGTGTCAGTACCCTCCTGCACCAGTGCTCCCACACACTGGGTGGCACTAACTCCAGCACAGCGCCTCCCCCATACAAGGTGGCAATTAACTCCTAGCACAGTGCTTGCTCACCTACATGCAGCAGTAACTCCTGCAACAGCGCTCATCCACCTACAGCAGCAGTAACTCCAGCACAGCGCTCTCAACCTACAGGGCAGTCAGTAACTGCAGCAAACAATGCTCGCCAAATAACCAGGTGGCAATAAATTCTGTGCCACCCAGCGCTCTCACCTACTGTGGCACTAACTCCTGCACAGTGCGTCGGTCACAAACTACAGGTGGCAGTAAACTCCTGCACAGCGCTCGTCACCTACAGTGCCAGTCAGATCAACTCCAAGCCACAGTGCGCTCTCACCATAAATCTGGCAATAACGCCTGGACAGCGGTCTTCCTCACTCTACAGACGGCAGTAATTCCAGCATAGCACTACTCACGCTACAGGTGGCAGTAACTCCTGCACAGCGCTCTCACCTACAGGAAGCAGTAACTCCACTCCATACATAGCACCCTCTCACCTACAGGCAGCAGTAACTCACCAGTTCACCAGCGTCTCTTCACCTACAGGCAAGCCAGTAACTGCAGCACAACCGCTCCCCACAGACAAGTTGGCAATAATTCTTGCCCAGCGCGTCTCCACCTACTTGGTGGCAGTAACCTCCGTGCACAGCGGCTCCTTCACCTCTACAGGGGCAGTCTAAACCTCCCTGTCACCCATTTCACTCGTCACCTACAGGGCAGCAGCCAACTCCAGCACAGTCGCTTTCTCATCCTACAGATGGACCAGTAAGGTCCCTGCACAGCTGCCCATCTCAACTACATGCAAGCAGTACCTCCTGCACAGCGCTCTTCACCTACAGTGCGGCAGTTCTCCTGGCTACCAGCACAGTGCGCCCTACCCATACTACAGACGCAGTAATTCCAGCATAGCCTCTTCTCACTCATCACATTTTGGCTAGTACATGCCTCTCTCTGCACAGACCCTCTCGCCCGACAGGAATGCAGTAGACGTGGGTGGGGGGGGTGGCCAGCATAGCAGGGAGTGCAGGGCGGTCTCACCTACAGGCAGCAGTATACATCCAGCACAGCGCTCTCACCTACTGGCGGCAGTACTGCATCACAACGCCTCCCACAGACAAGTTGGGCAATAATTTCTTGCCCATCGCATCTCCACCTTACGGGTGGGCAGTAACTCCTGCACAAGCGCTCTCACCTACAGTTGGCAAGTAAGTCCTGCACAGCGCTCTCAACTACATGCAGCAGTAACTTCCTGCACCGGCGCTCTCACCCTACCGGCTGCAGTAAACTCCAGCACAGCGCTCTTCAACCTACATGCAGCAGTACTTCTGCAACAGCACTTCTCACCTACAGGTAGCAGGTAACTCCAGCACAGCGCTCTCACCTACAGGTGTCAGTAACTCCTGCCAGCAGCGCCCTCAACAAAAAAAAAAAAAGAAAAGCCACTACAGTCGCTGCAGTATACATGCATCACAACGATTCGGCACCCAAAAAGCAGGTGGCATGTAACTACCTCTGCGCGGGCAGCGCTCCCCACTACAGGGTAGGCAGTAACTGCAGCCACACTGCTCCCCAACCAAAAAAAAATCATCAAAACAGTGTCCATTAATTCCTGCCCCAGAAAGGGGACGCTCTCACCTACTGGTGATAGAGTCAGGTAGGCGGACAATGCACTGCACAGTGGCTACACTACACCTACAGGTGGCAGTAACTGCAGGCAACAAATGCTCTCAACTACGGGTGGCAGTAACTCCTGCCACAGCGCTCCACCTACAAGCGGCAGAAACTGCAGCACAATGCTCTCACATCCAGGTGGCAGTAATTCCTGCCCAGCGCTCTCCCTACTGGTGTCCGTACTCCTGCACAGCGCTCGTCACCTACTGGTGGCAGTAACTCCTGCACGAGCGCTCCCACATACAGGTGGCAATAATTCTTGCCCAGCACTCTCACCTAGCTGCGTTGCAGTAACTCCTGCACAGCGCTGTCACCTACAGGTGGCAGTAACTCCTGCACAGAGCTCTCACCTAACAGGTGGCAGTAACTCCGAGCACAGTGCTCTCACCTACAGGGGCAGTAACTCCTGCACAGAAAAAACAAAAGCGCTCGTTCACCTACAAGGCGCAGTAATTCCAGCATAGCGTCCCTTCACCTACAGGCTTCAGTACCAATCCTGCACAGCGCTCTCATCACCTACAGGCAGCAGTAAACTAACTCAGCATAGCCGCTCTCACCTACAGGCAGCAGTAACTGCAGCACAACACTCCCACATACAGGGTGGCAATAATTCTTGCCCCGCGCTCTCACTTTACTGGTGGCAGTAACACCTGCACAGCGCTCATCACACTACAGGTGGCAGTAACCCCTCCTCTCCTGCACAGCACTCTCACCCTACATGGCGGGGCAGGCACCTCCAGCACCAGGGCTCTCACCTACAGGCAGCAGTAACTCACTGCACAGCGTCTTCCGGTCACCTATCAGGCGGCCTAATTCCAGCATAGTCGCTCTCACCTACAGTGTAGAAACAAACGAAACAACTCCTGCGACAGCGCTCCTTCGACCTACAGGCGGCAGTAACTCCAGCACAGCGTCTCTCACCTACCGGGCAGCAGATAACTCCTACACAGCGCTCTCACTCTACAGGTGGCAGTAACTGCACGCACAGTGCTCATCACCTACAGGCGGCACAACTCCAGCACAGCGCTCCAACTTCAGGCGGCAGTAACTGCAGCAGAGCGCTCTCACCTACAGGTGGCAGTAACTCCTGTGAACAACACTCCCACCTACATGCGGCAGCTCAACTCCTGCACCAGCGCTCTCACCTGGCGCGAGGTGGCCGTAACTCCTGCACAGCACTGCCCAACCCCTACAGGCGGCAAGTAACTCCTGCCACCAGCAACTCTCACACTTACAGGCGGCAGTAGCGTCCAGCACAGCGCTCTCACCTACCGGTAGCAGTAACGTCCTGCGACAGCGCCTCTCAAAGGGGCTCACCTAACCAGGGCAGCAGTACGGGTCAGCACAGCGTTCTCTACCACGTCTCATACAGGTGGCAACGTAAACTCCTGCGGCCAGCGCTCATGCACCTACAGGTGGCCCAGTAACTGCAGCACAACATTAACCACATACAGGTGGACTGTCAACTCCTGCACAGTGCTCTCCACCTACCAGGCAGCAGTAACTGACAGCATCAATGCTCACCAACATAACAGGTGGCAATAATTCTTGGTTCCAGCGCTCTCACCTACTGGTGGCCAGTAGTAACTCCTGCACAGCGCTCTCACCTACACAGGTGGCAGTAACTCCTGCACAGCACTCCTCACCCTACAGCAGCAGCCAACTCCAGCAACACGTGCTGACTCAGATACAGCTGGCAGTAACTCCCTGCACAAAAAGCGCTCTCACCTACAGATTGGGGCAGTAATTCCAGCATAGCACTCACCTACAGTCTGCAGTAACTCCTGCACAGCTCTCTCACCTACAGGTTGCAGTAACTCCAGCACAGCGCTCTCACCTACAGGCAGCAGTAACTCCAGCACAAAGCTCCCACCTACAGGTGGCACTAATTCATGCCCAGCTCTCTCACCTACTGGTGGCAGTAACTCCTGCACAGCACTCTCACCTACAGGTGGCATAACTCCTGGCACAGCGCTCTCACCTACAGGCGGCAGTAACTCCAGCATTAACACTCTCACCTACAGGCAGCAGTAACTCCAGCACAGCGCTCTCACCTACAGGAAGCAGTAACTGCAGCACAGCGCTCCCACATAAAGGTGGCAATAATTCTTGCCCAGCGCTCTCACCTACTGGTGGCAGTAACTCCTGCACAGCGCTCTCACCTACAGGTGGCAGTAACTCCAGCACAGCGCTCTCACCTTCTGGTGGCAGTAACTCCAGCACAGCGCTGTCACCTTCTGGTGGCAGTAACTCCAGCACAGTGCTCCCACCTACTGGTGGCAGTAACTCCTGCACAGCGCTCTCACCTTCTGGTGGCAGTAACTCCAGCACAGCGCTCTCACCTACAAGCAGCAGCCACTCCAGCACAGTGCTCTCAGATACAGCTGGCAGTCACTCCTGCAAAGCGCTCTCACCTACAGACGGCAGTTATTCCAGCATAGCACTCTCACCTACAGGTGGCAGTAACTCCTGCCACAGCGCATCTCACCTTCAGGCAGCAGTAACTCCAGCACAGCGCTCACCTACAGGCAGCAGTAACTGCAGCACAATGCTCCCCACATACAGGTGGCAATAATTCTTGCCCAGCGCTCTCACCTACTGGTGGCAGTAACTCCTGCACAGCGCTCTCACCTACAGGTGGCAGTAACTCCTGCACAGCGCTCTCACCTACAGGCGGCAGTAACTCCAGCATAACACTCTCACCTACAGGCAGCAGTAACTCCAGCACAGCGCTCTCACCTACAGGCAGCAGTAACTGCAGCACAATGCTCCCACATAAAGGTGGCAATAATTCTTGCCCAGCGCTCTCACCTACTGGTGGCAGTAACTCCTGCACAGCGCTCTCACCTACAGGTGGCAGTAACTCCAGCACAGCGCTCTCACCTTCTGGTGGCAGTAACTCCAGCACAGCGCTCCCACCTACTGGTCGCAGTAACTCCTGCACAGCACTTCCACACAGTGGTGGCAGTAACTCCAGCACAACGCTCTCACCTACAGGCGGCAGTAACTCCTTGCACAGCGCTCTCACCTACAGGTGGCAGTAACTCCTGCACAGCGCTCTCACCTACAGGCGGCAGCAACTCCAGCACAGCGCTCTCACCTACAGGTGGCAGTAACTCCTGCACAGCGCTCTCACCTACAGGCAGCAGTAATTCCAGCATAGCGCTCTCACCTACAGGTGGCAGTAACTCCAGCACAGCGCTCTCACCTACAGGTGGCAGTAACTCCTGCCCAGAGCTCTCACCTACAGGCGGCAGTAAACACCAGCACAGCGCTCTCACCTACAGGCAGCAGTAACTGCAGCACAACGCTTTCCACATACAGGTGGCAGCGCTCTCACCACTGGTGGCAGTAACTCCAGCACCAGCGCTCCCACCTACTGGTGGCAGTAAATCCAGCACAGCGCTCTCACCTACAGGCGGCAGTAACTCCAGCACAGCGCTCTCACCTACAGGCAGCAGTAACTGCAGCACAATGCTCCCACATACAGGTGGCAATAATTCTTGCCCAGCGCTCTCACCTACTGGTGGCACTAACTCCTGCACAGCGCTCTCACCTACAGGTGGCAGTAACTCCTGCACAGCGCTCTCACCTACAGGCGGCAGTAACTCCAGCATAACACTCTCACCTACAGGCAGCAGTAACTCCAGCACAGCGCTCTCACCTACAGGCAGCAGTAACTCCAGCACAGCGCTCCCACCTACTGGTCGCAGTAACTCCAGCACAGCGCTGGCACAAAGTGGTGGCAGTAACTCCAGCACAACGCTCTCACCTACAGTCGGCAGTAACTCCTGCACAGCGCTCCCAGCTACTGGTTGCAGTAACTCCTGCACAGCGCTTCCACACATTGGTGGCAGTAACTCCAGCACAGCGCTCTCACCTACAGGCGGCAGTAACTCCTGCACAGCGCTCTCACCTACAGGTGGCAGTAACTCCTGCACAGTGCTCTCACCTACAGCCAGCAGAAACTCCAGCACAGCGCTCTCACCTTCTGGTGGCAGTAACTCCAGCACAGCGCTGTCACCGTCTGGTGGCAGTAAACTCCAGCACAGCGCTCCCACCTACCGGTGGCAGTAACTCCTGCACAGTGCTCTCACCTACAGGTGGCAGTAACTCCTGCACAGCGCTCTCACCTACAGGCAGCAGCAACTCCAGCACAGCGCTCTCAGATACAGCTGGCAGTAACTCCTGAACAGCACTCTCACCTACAGGTGGCAGTAACTCCAGCACAGCGCTCTCACCTACAGGTGGCAGTAACTCCTGCACAGCGCTCTCACCTACAGGCAGCAGTAACTCCAGCACAGCGCTCTCACCTACAGGAAGCAGTAACTGCAGCACAGTGCTCCCTCATACAGGTGGCAATAATTCTTGCACAGCGCTCTCACCTACAGGTGGCAGTTACTCCAGCACAGCGCTCCCACCTTCTGGTGGCAGTAACTCCAGCACAGCGCTCCCACCTACAGGTGGCAGTAACTGCAGCAGTGCTCTCACCTACAGGCGGCAGTAACTCCAGCACAGCGCTCTCACCTACAGGCAGCAGTAACTGCAGCACAACGCTCCCACATAAAGGTGGCAATAATTCTTGCCCAGCGCTCTCACCTACTGGTGGCAGTAACTCCTGCACAGCGCTCTCACCTACAGGTGGCAGTAACTCCAGCACAGCGCTCCCACCTTCTGGTGGCAGTAACTCCAGCACAGCGCTCCCACCTACTGGTCGCAGTAACTCCTGCACAGCGCTTCCACACATTGGTGGCAGTAACTCCAGCACAGCGCTCTCACCTACAGGCGGCAGTAACTCCTGCACAGCGCTCTCACCTACAGGCGGCAGTAACTCCTGCACAGTGCTCTCACCTACAGGCAGCAGCAACTCCAGCATAGCGCTCTCACCTACAGGTGGCAGTAACTCCTGCACAGCGCTCTCACCTACAGGCAGCAGTAACTCCTGCACAGCACTCTCACCTACAGGCGGCAGTAATTCCAGCATAGCGCTCTCACCTACAGGTGGCAGTAACTCCTGCACAGCGCTCTCACCTACAGGCGGCAGTAACTCCAGCACAGCGCTCTCACCTACAGGCAGCAGTAACTCCAGCACAGCGCTCTCACCTACAGGTGGCAGTAACTCCTGCCCAGTGCTGTCACCTACAGGCGGCAGTAACTCCAGCACAGCGCTCTCACCTACAGGCAGCAGTAACTGCAGCACAACGCTTCCACATACAGGTGGCAGCGCTCTCACCTTCTGGTGGCAGTAACTCCAGCACAGCGCTCCCACCTACTGGTGGCAGTAACTCCAGCACAGCGCTCTCACCTACAGGCGGCAGTAACTCCAGCACAGCGCTCTCACCTACAGGCAGCAGTAACTGCAGCACAATGCTCCCACATACAGGTGGCAATAATTCTTGCCCAGCGCTCTCACCTACTGGTGGCACTAACTCCTGCACAGCGCTCTCACCTACAGGTGGCAGTAACTCCTGCACAGCGCTCTCACCTACAGGCGGCAGTAACTCCAGCATAGCACTCTCACCTACAGACAGCAGTAACTCCTGCACAGCACTCTCACCTACAGGTGGCAGTAACTCCAGCACAGCGCTCTCACCTACAGGTGGCAGTAACTCCTGCACAGCGCTTCCACACATTGGTGGCAGTAACTCCAGCACAACGCTCTCACCTACAGGCGGCAGTAACTCCAGCACAGCGCTCCCACCTACTGGTCGCAGTAACTCCTGCACAGCGCTTCCACACATTGGTGGCAGTAACTCCAGCACAACGCTCTCACCTACAGGCGGCAGTAACTCCTGCACAGCGCTCTCACCTACAGGTGGCAGTAACTCCTGCACAGTGCTCTCACCTACAGCCAGCAGAAACTCCAGCACAGTGCTCTCACCTACAGGTGGCAGTAACTCCTGCACAGCGCTCTCACCTTCTGGTGGCAGTAACTCCTGCAGAGCGCTCTCACCTACAGGCAGCAGTAACTCCAGCACAGCGCTCTCACCTACAGGCAGCAGTAACTCCTGCACAGTGCTCTCACCTACAGGCAGCAGTAACTCCAGAGTAGCGCTCTCACCTACAGGCAGCAGTAACTCCAGCACAGCGCTTTCACCTACAGGTGGCAGTAACTCCTGCCCAGTGCTCTCACCTACAGGCGGCAGTAACTCCAGCACAGCGCTCTCACCTACAGGCAGCAGTAACTGCAGCACAACGCTTCCACATACAGGTGGCAATAATTCTTGCCCAGCGCTCTCACCTACTGGTGGCAGTAACTCCTGCACAGCGCTCTCACCTACAGGTGGCAGTAACTCCAGCACAGCGCTCTCACCTTCTGGTGGCAGTAACTCCAGCACAGCGCTCCCACCTACTGGTGGCAGTAACTCCTGCACAGTTCTCCCACACACTGGTGGCAGTAACTCCAACACTGCGCTCTCACCTACAGGTGGCAGTTACTCCTGCACAGTGCTCTCACCTACAGGTGGCAGTAACTCCAGCACAGCATTCTCACCTACAGGTGGCAGTAACTGCTGCACAGCGCTCTCACCTACAGGCAGCTGTAATTCCTGCACAGCGCTCTCACCTACAGGCGGCAGTAATGGCAGCACAGCGCTCTCACCTACAGGCGGCAGTAACTCCTGCACAGCACTCTCACCTACAGGTGGCAGTAACTCCAGCACAGCGCTCTCACCTACAGGTTTACGGGCAGCAGTAACTCCAGCACAGCGCTCTCACCTACAGGCGGCAGTAACTCCTGCACAGCGCTCTCACCTACAGGTGGCAGTAACTCCAGCACAGCGCTCTCACCTTCTGGTGGCAGTAACTCCTGCACAGCGCTCTCACCTACAGGCAGCAGTAACTCCAGCACAGCGCTCTCACCTACAGGCAGCAGTAACTCCTGCACAGTGCTCTCACCTACAGGCAGCAGTAACTGCAGCGTAGCTCTCTCACCTACAGGCAGCAGTAACTCCAGCACAGCGCTCTCACCTACAGGTGGCAGTAACTCCAGCACAGCACTCCCACCTATAGGCGTCAGTAGCTGCAGCACAGCGCTCCCATCTAACGGTAGAAGCATTTCAAGTACAGCGCTCTCATCTATTGGAGGCAATAGCTCCAACAGGACTCTTCCTTCTTTGATGGCAGTGGCTCTTGCATAGCAACCCTCTTTCTCTTTTCTCTCACCCTGTTCCCAGTGCCAATCCCAGTGTTCCTTCTCTCTTCCCCTGTGCTGGTTGGGAGGAAAAGGTTGAGTGAAAAGGTGAGTGCTCTCATCCATTTCTTCTTTGTGGCCGTCCCCTCTTCCCCATCTTCTCTGTGTCCTCATCAATTTCTTTCCTCCCATTAGCTGTACCATCTCTTGGTGAGGGGGGAAATTTGGTTGAGTCAATGCTGGTCTTTTTCTTCCCCAGAGGTGAAAGGATGGGAAGATCTGAGGTTTAAGTTGGTTGAACCAGTCTGGAGACGTTGCTTGCTGCTTTAACTCTATTCTTTTGCATATGTTTTGCTTTATTTTCTCTCTTTGTTTCTCCTTGCTCTTTAGAACATTTCTTGACAGTCTGTCTATGTAAATTTTTGTCACCTCGTAGAAGTTACTTAGCTCTCCTACCTGTGATTGATCTGTTGTTGAAAGAAATAAAACTCTGCCCTATATTCAGCCTTATCTTATGTTTGGCAATAGCAAGGGGGGGGGGGCTCAGGTACTTAGTTGCCCAGCAGCAGGACAAGTGCTATCTTTTTAGCTTCCCTGTGTGAGCAATTACTGTGCTGCCCCCCTTCCATTGATTCCTAAGGAGCCCTTCAGAAGCCTCTTTTTTGTCCCAACAATGTCTTAGGGGCATGTTTACTAAACATTACTATGCGTTAAGTGCCACTGAGCCCAAGGCTGGTCCATCCGCTAGACGGGGTAGGCAGCAGATCTCTGTGGGTGACAGATCTTTGTGGGTGGCAGGCCATGTGCTTTGACACACATGACCTGCCGCCCCCACCACATGCCAAGCTGTGCTGCCCTTTACTCCCCCTGTGCTGAGCCATGACACTTTGCTGCCCCCTGCTACCATTGATTCCGGCAGCAGGGGGCATGGCTAGGCTCCATGGCAGGCCAAGTACTTCAGCACACATGGCCTGTTGCTTCTGAACCCCCATATTTATGTCAAAGGGGGGTCAGAACTGGCAGGCCATGTGTGCCAAAGCACATGGCCTGACGCTGAGCTAAGCTTTGCCCCCTTCGACCCCGCCTCTGGAATCGGCGATAGTATAGCTCAGCACAAGGGGGAGCATGGCTCAGTGCATGGGGGGAGGCAGCACAGCTCAGGGGGGGACACAGCCCGGGCTTCTGCCAAGGGGTGCAGAAATCCTTTGGTTGGCCCTAACTGAGCCCATATAAATAAATGAGTGCTGCTGCACTTAGCACACATTAACATTTGTTAATGCATGTTAACCTCTAGTAAGCATGCCCTTTAATGAGAAAGCCTACTAGACTATCCTCCAGTGCCAAGTGTCAGGTACATTAGGAAGTACTACAAAGCCCGGCTCATTTAGAACCCATAGCAAACCCGCCGTATCCTAACAGAAGTACCAGGACTCACACAGCAGCAGACCCTACTTATCAAAAAGCAGCACTGCAACTATTAAACCAATACATCTCCTGCTGGGAAAAGAGAACAAGAGGGATGGCAGCATAAGAACATAAGAAATGCCGTAGTGGGTCAGGCCAAGGTCCATCAAACCCAGTATCCTGTTTCCAACAGTGTCCAATTGAGGTCACAAGTATCTGGCAGGTTCCCAAAAGGCACACAGATTCCTCAGTGCTTGTCCCGGGGCAAGCAGTGGATTTCCCAGGACCTCTTTAATAAAAGTTTCCTCCAGGGACTTGTCCAAACCTTTTTTAAACCCGGCTACACTAACAGCGTTTACCACATCTTCTGGTAACAAATTCCAGAGTTTGATTACACGTTGAGTGAAAAACTATTTTCTCTTATTAGTCTTAAATGTGTTACGCTGTAGCTTCATTGTGTGTCCCTTAGTCTTTCTACCTCTTGATGGTGTAAACAACCGATCTACGTTTACCTGTTCCACTCCATTCATGAATTTATAGACCTCTGTCATATCTCCCTTCAGCACTTTCTCTTTCAAATTGAAGAATCCTAACGTTTTAAGCCTTTCCTCATAGGGACGTCCTTCCGACCCCTTTATCATTTCTGTTGCTCTTCTCTGTACTTTTTCTAATTATGCTATACTACTACTACTACTGAACATTTCTATAGTGTTACAAGACATAGGCAGCGCTGCAGATACACATGTAAGAGACAGTCCCTGCTCATCAGAGTCTACAGTCTAGTCAAGACAGACAACGCAGTAGCTGTAGACATGGGACACATCTAGGGGGAATGAAAAGAAAAAACAAAGGAGATCAGGTGAGTCAAGATCCTAAAGCAGCAGCGAAGAGGTGTTTTCAGCCTGGATTTGAAAAGGGTCAGAGAAGACGCCTGATGTACAGACTCAGGCGGTTTGTTCCAGACATAAGGAGCAGCAAGGTGAAAGGAGCAGTCTGGAGTTGACAATGGAAGAGAAGGGTAGGGATAGAAGCAATTTACCAGAAGAGCAGAGTTCCTGAGGAGGGGTGTACGGAGAGATAAGAAAGGAAAGGTAGCGAGGACATATCTACTTTTTAAAATATGGCGACCAGAATTGCACACAATATTCAAGGTGCGGTTGCACTATGGAGCGATTCAGAGGCATTATAATATCCTTTGTTTTATTCTCCATTCCTTTCCTTATGATTCCTAGCATTCTATTGCTTTCTTGGTCACCGCTGCACACTGGGCGGAAGGTTTCAACATATTATCCATGATGATACCCAGGACCGTACCAAGCCCTGTGCGAGCGGTGTGGCTGCACAAGGCACAAAGGCTTAAGGGGTGCATTTCAGCTGTCTGCCATTGCCTGCTGCCACCACTTTTTCTTCTCTCAGCGGCGGCAGGCAACGGCAGACAACTGAAATGCGCCCCTTAAGCCTTCTCACGGAACGCTAAGCAGGTCTGGTCCCTCCGGGAGGAACAGACTTGCTTAGCATTCCGGCAACTTGCTTATTGCATGCGTCTCTTCTCTCCCCCCCCCCCTATAAAGTGGCTAGATGGAGGTGCGGGGGGGGGGGGGGTGCACCTGATGTGCATGTCGCATAGGGCGCATTTCATGATCGGTATGGACCTGATGATACCTAAATCTTTTTCCTGCATGGTGGTTCCCAATGTGGAACTTTACATCGTGTAACCATAGTTTGGGTTGTTCTTTCCTAGGTGCATAACTTTGCACTTATCCACATTAAATTTCATCTGCCATTTGGATGTCCAGTCTTTCAATTTATCAAGGTCCTCTTGCAATTTTTCACAATCCTCTTGCGTTTTAACAACTTGAATAATTTTGTGTCATTTGCAGATTTGATCACCTCACTCGTTATTTCCATTTCCAGGTCATTTATAAATATGTTAACAAACAGTGGACCCAGCACAGATCCCTGGGGTACTCCACTATTCACCTTTCTCCATTGGGAAAATTGGCCATTTAGCCCTACCCTCTGCTTCCTGTCTTTTAACCAGTTCTTGATCCACAATACTACAGTGCCTCCTATCCCATGACTTTTTAATTTGGCCAAGAGTTTCTCATGTTGTCAAAAGCTTTCTGAAAATCCATTTATACTGTATCAACCGGCTCACCTTTGTCTACCTGTTTATTCACAGCTTCAAAGAAATATAACAGATATAACATATAAACTATAATATAGAAACTACATGAACAGAATACCACAAAATACAGACAGACCGTGACCAAATACAGACCAAAAGAGTTACAATGTAGAAATATGAAGACAATAATTGTACTGGGAAGCTCAACAAGCCAAACTTGGAAGATTCTACAACACTGAAGAAATAAAACGAGTTCATTTCCCCTTGTACTGAACATACCACGAAGACAGGAGCGATGTACATTTCCCAAAGCTATCATAGTCTAGGTAATAAATAATACAACATGTTTCTGCCTTTTGTTGTTTGGACATTTGATTTTTCAGTCGCAGTTACCCCAGTCTCTCTCCTCTGCTTTCCTCGTCTGACTTCTGCTAACTCTTTCCAGTGTCTTCTCTCCATTTGTTCTTCTTCTCTTTCCTCTGACACTGCTGTCTGGATGTCTCACCATCATTTGAAACTGAACATGGCTAAAACAGAGCTTCTTATCTTTCCCCCTAAACCCATCTCCCACCTTCGTCCTCTCTCTATTGCTGTGGATAATGCTCTACTCCCTGTTTTCTTGGCTCGCAACTTAGGGTCATCTGATTCCTCCCTTTCCTTCTCCAAATGATAGCTAAAACCTGTTGTTTCTTTTTCTATAACATCAGCAAAATTTGCCCATTTCTTTCTGAAGACACTACTAAGATGGTTATCCACTCTTTGGTCACCTTCCGTCTAGACTATTGCAACCTCCTTCTTGCTGGTCTCCCTCTGAGTCATCTCTCTCCACTTCAATCTGTTCAAAATTCAGCTGCGTGGCTAATCTTCTGCCAGATTCCCTATGCTCATATAACCCTTCTTCTCAAGTCACTTCATTGGCTCTCTATCCATTTCCGCATCCAGTTCACACTTCTCCTACTGACCTATAAGTGCATTCACTCTGCTGCTCCTCACTATCTTTTCTCTCTTATCTCTCCCTACACCCCTCCTCGGGAACTCCGCTCTTCTGGCATATCTTTATTTATTTATTTAGTAAATACTTGTATACCGCTGTTTCCTACGATCAACAGCGGTTTACTTTACAGAAATCATAATGCATTGTATAATACATTGAGATTTTTAGTTTTACATTTTGATTAGACAATGATTTACGTAACGCGGGATAAACAGTTGGATACAATATACAGTTGATTATTATAGCACACAGATCAGGGTATACATTTGATTTCAGTAGGTTGGGGGGCCAAATATACATTATATACAATGTTGACTTCCAAAGAGTACAGGCTAACACATGACTATATGCTATTAGATTTTATATCGTTTCTATCTGTGCCCTTCTCTTCTACTAATCACTCCAGACTTCGATCTTTTAACCTTGCTGCTCCTTTTGCCTTGAACACACAACCTGAGTCTGTACATCAGACTTCATCTCTGGCCCTTTTCAAATCCAGGCTAAAAACTCAACTCTTCAAGGCTGCTTTTGGATCCTGATCCATATAGTCTCCTGCATGCCAACTATGTTTTCCTTACCATTCCCCTAGACATATCCTTGTCCCCAGCTGTTGTGTTGTCTGTTTTAACTAGATTGTAAGCTCTGATGAGCAAGGACTGTCTCTTACATATCTCTGTACAGTGCTATGTATGATCAGTAGTATTAGTAGTACTTTTTCCATTCTCTTCCTACATCTGTCTCTGACATATTTATCTTTTCCATTTTGATCTTGCCTTTATTTCTTGTACTTCCACTCCATCCACTCAACTTTCACCCTCCCATCCTCCATCCCTTTTGACTTTCCATCTCCTCCTCTTACCTCCAGCCTAGTCCATCTCCCAAGCTGTCCCATTTTCCCATCTCACCCTTCCTTAGCATCTTACTCCCTTCTGTCTTTCATCCACTCCCCATTACCAAATTTCCACTCTCTGTACTCACCATTGTCCACTCACTCATCTGCTTGCCAACCTCCCATGGCTTCTCCCACATAATAGATACAAATCTGCCCGGACCGTTTCAAGATAAGAAACATGTCAGCTGGTGTTCTGGAAGAGATGTTTTGTATTAGTCATAACAGACCTAAGAGACAGAGCACGATCGACACCATTCCTATGCCCTGCGCATACAGAGGAGCAAATGAGTCCACTCAGGGCCGGCCCGTCCATTGAGCGAGAATGTTTTTTGCACAGGGCCCCGCGTTTCAGGGGGCCCCGCGCAAAAAACATTCTGATCCTAAAGTTAAATTTAAAAAAAAAAAAAAAAGCTGTCTTCTCCCGCTGCCGGGGCCGCCGCGGCAGCATCGAGTGTGCCGCGGGGCCCCCCCTGCCCAGCAGAGCCTGCCCTCCCCTTTATCACCTCTGTCTCTCGTTGTAGCTTCAGTCACACGTGCCGTCTCTCAGAGCGCGAGAGGAGAGTTCTTCTCCCTCGCTGCTCTGTTAAGCCCGCGGGGGCTGATGGGAAGTTTCCCATCAGCCCCCGCGGGCTTAACAGAGCCGCGAAAGGGAAACTGGTCCTTTCGCGCTCTGAAAGCCGGCGCTTTTGACTGATGATACCATCATAGTCAGAGGTGATAATGGGGAGGGCAGGATCTGGTGGGCTGGGGGGGCCCCGCGGCACACTCGATGCTGCCGCGGCGGCCCCGGCAGCCGAAGAAGACAGCTTTTTAAAAAAAAAAATTTCCCGGGCTGGGGTGGGGGGGTGGGGGTTAGAAGTGATGATGGGCTATGGGGGGGGGGTTAGAAGTGGTGATGGGCTATGGGGGGGCTATGGGGGGGCAAGGGGGGGGGGTTAGAAGTGGTGATGGGCGATGGGGGGGTTAGAAGTGGTGATGGGCTATGGGGGGGCAATGGGGGGGTTAGAAGTGGTGATGGGCTATGGGGGGGTTTAGAAGTGGTGATGGGCTATGGGGGGCTATGGGGGGTTAGGAGTGGTGATGGGCTATGGGGGGCTATGGTGGGGGTTAGAAGTGGTGATGGGCTATGGGGGTTAGAAGTGATGGGCTTATGGGGGGTGGTTAGAAGTGGTGATGGGCTATGGGGGGGGCAATGGGGGGGTTAGAAGTGGTGATGGGCTATGGGGGGGTTAGAAGTGGTGATGGGCTATGGGGGGCAATGGGGGGGGGTTAGAAGTGGTGATGGGCTATGGGGGGGGTTAGAAGTGGTGATGGGCTATGGGGGGGTTATGGGGGGGTTAGGAGTGGTGATGGGCTATGGTGGGGTGGTTAGGAGTGGCGATGGGCTATGGGGGAGCTAAGTCTGTATATGGGCTGATGGGATTAAGACTGAAAGTGGGTTGATGGGGGGGGTTAGGACTGGTAATAGGCTATGGGGGGGCTTAAACTAAAATTGGGTGATGGGGGATTAGGACTGGAAATGGCTGGTGGTATTAGCACTGTGTGTGGGCTTATGGTGAGGTAAGGACTGGTAATGGGGTATGGGTGGTCTTAAACAGAAATTTGGGTTATGGGGATTAAGACTGGAAATGGGCTGGTGGGATTAGGACTGGCAGTGGGCTATGGGGGGCTAGGACTGGTAATGGGTTGGGGGGGTTGCTAGGACTGGAAATGGGCTGGGGGGATTAAGACGAGGTGGGCTGATGGGGTTAGGACGTAATGGGCTGTGGGCTGTTGGGGGGGTTAGGACTGGTAATGGGCTATGGGGGGGGGCTAGGACTGGGAATGTGCTGATGGGGGGGTTAACACTGGATGTGGGCTGATGGGGTTAGTACTGGTAAAGGGCTGTGGGCTGATGGGGGGTTAGGACTGGTAATGGGCTATGGGGGGGTTAGGACTGATAATGGGCTATGGGGGTGGCTAGGACAGGAAATGGGCTGATGGGGAGGGGTTAGGACTTGAGGTGGGCTGATGGGGTTAGGACTGGTAATGGGCTGTGGCTGTTGGGGGGGGGTTAGAACTGATAATGGGCTATGGGGGGTTAAGACTGGTAATGGGCTGTTGCTGATGGGGGCTGTCTGGTAATGGGCTATGGGGGGGTTAGGACTGGTAATGGTCTATGGGGGGGGGGCTAGGACATGAAATGTCATGATGGGGAGGGGTTAGGACTTGAGGTGGGCTGATAGGGTTAGGTCTGGGAATGCGCTGTGGGCTGATGGGGGGGTTAGGACTGGCAATCGGCTATGGGGGCTGAATGGAAATGGTTTGAAGTGGTTAGGACTGGAAGTGGGCTGATGGGGGGTTAGGACTGGAAGTGGGTTGATGGGGGGGGGCTAGGACTGGTATTGGGTTGGGGGGTTGCTAGGACTGGAAATGGACTGATGGGGGGCTAGGACTGGAAATGGGCTGATGCAGGGACTAGAAGGGAATGGATGCTGGGTGAGGCTGGAACTAGAAGGGAGCTGATGTTGGGGGAGGATTAGAATGGGATGGGGCTGGGAGAGTAAAATGGAGAGGGGAAAAATATTTTGTGTGGGAGGGATAAAAATCTACAATTAGCCGGTATTGGGAGAGTAAGTGGGGATTGAGGATGGAGGGGTAAAATTTGAGTGGATGAAATAGGAATGAGGAAAGAGCAAAAGGAGAAAGATTAGTATGTTAAAGCAGATGTAGAGAGAGAGAATGGAAAAAAAAACTAGAAGAGAGAAGAAAGGACAAATGGACAGCAGATGATGGAGAGTTAGCAGAAAACATGAAGAAACCAGAAGAAAGTGTCTGGAGCAATTGCAACTGAAAAAAAATGCACAAAGGTAAAAAGATATCTCTTTATTTTGAATTTATTAACTGGAATATGAAAGCTCTGGGAAATGTGCATCATTAACGTCTGCGCTTTGTTTGGTACAAGTGGAAATTAATTTATAGTTTTATTTCTACAGTGTTGTTGTACATTCCAAGTTTGGCTTTTGGGGTTCCAAGTTTAATTATTACCTTCCTGTTTCTAAATTGTGATTCCTTGTTTGGTGATGGTCTATGTTCTGCATGTGTAACTGAGCTGAGGTATTCTGTTTATGTAATTCCTATTTGACATTGCCACTTGTTCTCTTTCCCCAGTAGGTCATGTATTGTTCTCTGAAATGTATTGGTTTAATATTTGCAGTGTTGCTTTTTGATAGGTAGGGTATGGTGCTTTGTGAGTCCTGGTAGTGCTGTTAGGATACGGCGGGTTTGCTAAGGGTTCTAAATGGGCAGTGTTTGTAGAAGTTCCTAATGTGCCTGGCGGTTGGCACTGCATTATAGTCTGGGCAGTGTTTGTAGTAGTTCCTAATGTGCCTGGGCAGTGTTTGTAGTAGTTCCTAATGTGCCTGGCGGTTGGCACTGGATTATAGTCTGTCTTTATCCATACACTCATTAAGAGACATGTTTACTAAAAGTTAGTGTATGTTAGCATTATGCAAATATTTATGCAAATAAGGCCACTTATGCAAATGAGGCCCCACACCGAGTCTCCGCACATGGCCCCGCACCCCCCTTGGGCCGCCCCTGAGTCCACTATGAGGAGAGCATTCTCGCTTGCCGCACCTGCCATCTGGAACTCTCTCCCTGGGAAATGAAGGTCCACCACTGACATGAAGGACTTCAGAAAACAACTAAAAACCTTCCTTTTCACTGACCAATTCAATGAGCCCACTTAACTCTCGAAGAGCTGAACCTCCACAACATCCTGTATATACTTATGTTCATTGTAAATAAGTTATGCTTCAGAGCATCCCCTGCATGTCACCCCCCCCCTCAGAGTTTCATAACAAGTTCTATGTAAATGTGTGAGTTACAATGTAAACCATTTTGATTCAATGACTAGGTGGTATATAAAAGCTGTTAAATAAAATTCCACTATCTACTACACACTACTAATCTTTTATATAGTGCTACAAGGCATTCAGAGCACTGTACAAATAGATGTAAGACACAGTCCCTACTCATCAGAGCTTACAATCTAATCAAGACTAAAAACATTGCAAAACTGGGGACTAGAGTATGGTAAGATACACATAAGTAATGCACAAGAGGGTGAGGAGCATCAGGATCCAAAAGCAGCCTCAAAGAGGGGGGTTTTCACCCTGGATTTGAATAGCGCCAGAGAAAGAGCATGAGGCACCAACTCAGATAGTTTGTTCCAGGCAAATGGTTGCAGCAAGATGAAATGAACGAAGTCTGGACTTGGTAGTGGCAGAGAAGGGCACAGATAGAAGGGATCTGCCAGAGGGGCAGAGTTCCCGAGGAGGGGTGTAGAGTGAGATAAGAGAGGAAAGATAGTGAGGAGTCACAGAATGAATGCACTTGTAGGTAAGTAGAAGAAGTTTGAACTGGATGCGGAAATGGATAGGGAGCCAGTGAAGTGACTGAGAAGAGGGGTTACATGAGCATAGCGGCACTATGTTGCAACTATAATCCCCTATATCACATTACTTTGTACCTAGAAATGATTTGTTGACACCCCAGTTACTCTTTAGATCCTTTACTTGTCAACTTGATGTATGATAATTCAGTGTAAACACTGAGCTCTTCTCATAATAAGGTTGACGTGGAATATAAGAAATTGTATTAAATTAAATCCAACAGATTGAGTTATGCATATTCCATTTCACTCTTGGTTCATTCTTTGCACATTCCATGCCCCAATATGTAACACATCTTTGCAGCTTCTAACTCATTTCATGCATAGCAGTGATACGTCTCGAGGGCTTTGTTTCAACCATATCATAAATGCTGCCTTTACTCTGAAGAGTCTTCAGTTCTTCCCCAGTAACCTTCCAAGCAGAAGAGACTTGATGGTTTCCTGACTTATCTTATTGTTTATCCCTCTGTTTAAATGTTTGCAGTCCACTACTACTACTACTACTTATCAAGGACAATGAAGACAGACACACCTATCTAAGACTACTGAATGACTACCATACTAAAATGGATAAGGCAAAGCGTGAATACCACCCGAAACTACTCAACTCTTCAATCAATCATCCAAGAGAACTCTTTGATATCATAAAACGACTGACAAAGCCACCCTCCAATGACAACCAACAATTGGCAACCCACTACAAACAGCTTCACCCCCAATCAGAACCACCCTCCTCCTCCCTCTGAAAAAAACATCCACACAAACCCTTGATCCTCCTTTGGCAACATCAACAAGGAACACATTGAAAACATCATCTCGTCACTCAACACAACAACATCACCCCTTGATCCTTGTCTGGTCACCTGAATCAAGGCAGCCAAGAAGGAACTCAGTCCCACACTCACTAAAATCACCCATTCAGTACTCAACCAAGGTGAAATGCTCAATGCCTGAAAATCTCCTGCATATGTCCCACTCTGAAGAAACCAGACCTAAATCCTTCCAACCCAGCCTCATATAGACCCATAGCCAGCCTTCCCTTTACTGCCAAACTCATAGAAAAAAAAAACATCCAACATCAACTACAAGACCATATTGACAGGAATAACCTACTTGAAGCATAGCAACACAGATTCTGCCCTCATCATGGAGAAGAAGCACTACTGATCACCCTCGTCAACACCCTAATAAAAGGAATACAAAACAGCAATCAAGAATTCCTATTAATCTTCCCGGATATCTCTTTGACACCATCAACCACAATATTCTCCTCCAACATCTTCGATCTACCAGAATCCAGAATACAGTTCTCCAGTGGTTCAAATCCTAACTAACTAACAGGCGCCAGCAGATAAAAATCAGCTCAAACACCTCTACCCCATGCCACTAAACACAAGGAGTCCCTCAAAGGATACACCCTCTCAGTACTCCTATTCAACATCTACCTTCAACCCTTCTTCTCAATCATCAGGTCCCACAACCTCAACTTCCACATCTATGTTGATGTCATCATGCTATATGGTACTTTCAAACACGAAACAACCCTCCTACTCTACCCATCAAGAGTGTTTTGCCGATGTATCCAGCTGGCTGAAAACCAACAACCTAGAAATCAACTATAAGAAAACAGAAGCCCTCTTTATAATAAAAGACAACACCTTCCCTCCTCCCTCCCCCCTGACTGACCTAACCTTGAACAATACACAAGTGAAGGTCCAGACGGAAGTGAAATACGTTGGAATCACCCTTGATCAAACACCTCTCCTTCAAATAGTCGTCAGCCTACCGATCAAACAGTAAATACATTACTATCTATCACTTAAAATGTAAATAGCTCGTAGCATTACGATTCTAGTTGCCTGTACCTAGCTAATTGCACCATGTTCCATGGAACCCTTCATGTTTTGGTTTGATGTAAACTGCCTTGATACCACTGAAAGGCGGTATATAAGACATGTTAAATAAATAAATAAAGCAAGCCCAATTAGGCAAAATTACCAGAGCAATATATTACAAAGCAAAAACCCTGCAATGCCTCTGGGCGCTCCTTGAACCACCAGACTTCTGCTCTACACTCCAAGTCATAGTTCTCGATTAGTGCAATAGTGATCATAGCATAATCACATTTGATTTAATTAGTGGAGGAGGAATAGTAAGGAAATCCACAGTACTACCTTTTAACTTTTGAAAGGGAGACTATGATAAAATGAGCAAAATAGTTAAGAAAAAACTAAAAGGAGCAGTTGCAAAGGTTAAAGACTTACATCAAGCTTGGGTGTTGTTGAAAAATACTATATTGGAAGCCCAGACCAGCTGTATTCCACGCCTTAAGAAAAGTGGAAGGAAGTCCAAAAAACTTCCAGCATGGTTTAAAGGTGAGGTCAGAGAGGCTGTTGCTGCCCAAAAAGCATCTTTCAGGAAATGGAAAAAAGAGCCAAATGACGAAAACTGGGAACAGCACAAGCACTGGCAAGTTAAATGCAAAGCATTGATAAGGCAGGCAAAGGGAGAAGCTTGCTGCGGAAGCAAAAACGTGTAATAAAGACTTTTTCAAGTACTGTACATTCGTAGCAAAAAACCTGTGAGAGAGTCAGTTGGTCCATTACATGATAGAGGGGTTAAAGGTGCACTAAGAGGCGACAAGGCGATAGTGGAGAGACTGAATGAATTCTTTGCTTCGGTCTTTACTGAGGAAGATGTAGGGATGTTACCCATGACTGAAGTGGTATTTAAAGGTGCAGAAGAATTGAAGGAAATATCGATACATCGGGAAGATGTATTACAACTATCAGATAAACTGAAGAGTAGAACATCACCTGGGCCGGATGATATAGTGGTGTGCAAAAGTCTGGAATCACTTGTAAATTTGACGTTTTTTCAACTTCGTGACCTTATATCTTAATTTCCTTTTCCTCCCAGTGGCTTTTTCTGTGTATCTCATGATAAGTGATAGATTTGGCTATCAGGACCAACTTTCAGTATTGGTTTGACCATTATTTTCTGAGTTTGTTCCCCATAGTTGTCCTGTTGATAGATTTTCTGTGAAAATCGCATAATGTACATCATTGGCCAACGATATATTATTGTAAGTATGCTTTAAAATATTATGGACACACGCCAGATTTCCTTCAAATTAATGTATGTGGCCTTGAAAAAAGCCATTTTTATGTGTCAGTGATGGCTCAGTATTTGATGGGCCACCCTTTGTTCTTGATCACCTGACTGCACCTTGTCGGCATTGAATGAACCAGTCTGACAAGGTAATCGTTGGTGACAACACGGTTCCAAGCTGCAATGAGTGACTCAATCAGCTCACGCTTTGATGTTAGATGCCTCTTGGATATTTCCAAGGCCAGCTTGTGCCACACGTTCTCGACTGGATTCAGATCTGGAGCTTAGGCAGGCCAGTCCATTGACTTGATGTTGTTCTGCTGCTTCCAGCTGATCACCTGTCTGGAGCGATGGCAGGGTGCATTGTCATCTTGGAACAGGAAATGGCCAGGAAACAGCTGGTGTGCTGATGGCACCATGCACCTTTGCAGTATGGTGATGTACTTGGCCCCATTGACCATTCCATTGATGATGTGAAGACGTCCAACGCCACTGGCAGGCATGCAGCCCCAGACCATGACCTTCAAAGGATACTTCACAGTGAGGTTGAGACACTCAGGCTTGAATTCCTCTCCAGGAAATCTCCTCACATAGGTGTGAGCCTGGTTACCAAACAAGTAGAAGGTGCTTTCATTGCTGAATAGCACCTTTCCCCACATTTCAGTCGACCAGGATGAGTGCTTTCTCGCCCACACGATCCGGTTGCGCCTTTGTATGTCAATCATCAGTGGCTTATTCCATCCTTTGCAGCCCCGGAGACCAAACTGCAGGCACCGATGATGAACTGTTGATGAGCTGACACTGACCTCACTCTTGTCTTACCACTCTCGAAGTAGCTGAGGAGAGGTCAACTTGCGATTATCAGTGAAATGCGTCGTAGTGCGTGGTCCTGGCATGATGTTGATGCACGTGGATGACCTGAACGAGGCTTGTCCACCATTGAACCTGTTTCTTTCTTCTTCTGTACAATCTGAACAACAGCGCTCTGACTGCAGCCAACTTTTCTGGCTATCTGACGGCTTGAAAATCCTCCCTCGCTCATAAAGGACACACGAACATGCTCCTCCAATGTCAGGGTCTGAGTCATCTTCATGGTCGATCCAGAAAACGAATGAAATTCAAAAATTCCGTGCATTTTTATAGCTGCACTGTTGGCTAGATATCTGCATTGTGATTGGTTAGTGAAACCAGCCTCCTGATTGGTCAGAAAAAAACGAGTGCATATTGGATAATCTCAATCCAGTTTTGAAGCAGGATCCACAAAAATCGCAGTAGCTATCTCCCAGTGTCTGTAAAGTATTTAAATTGGAAGCAAGGAAAGCAAAAAAGTCAACTCTAATAGCCAAATGTATCCCTTTTAACGTGGTAGAAAGATGAATATGCTGGGCTAACGCAAAATAAAAAAAAAAAAACGTTAGTAAGTACGAAAAACGCAAAATTCACAAGTGATTCCAGACTTTTGCACACCACTGTATACATCCAAGGGTGTTGAAAGAAAAGAAATATGCGATTGCAGACCTGCTACTAGTAATCTGTGAACTATCATTAAAATCATCTGTAATACCTAAAGATTGGAGGATGGCCAACGTAATGCCAATTTTTAAAAAGGGTTCCAGGGGTGATCCGGGAAACTACAGACTGGTGAGCCTGACGTCAGTACCGGGAAAAATGGTAGAAACCATCATAAAGAACAAAATTGCTGAACATGTAGATAGTCATGGCTTAATGGGAGACAGCCAACATGGCTTTAGACAAGGAAGATCTTGTTTTACTAATCTGTTATGTTTTTTTGAAGGTGTGAATAAACAGACAAAGGTGAGTTGGTTGATATAGTGTATTTGGACTTTCAGAAAGCCTTTGACAAGGTCCCTCATCAGAGACTTTTGGCAAAACTAAAGAGTCATGGGATAGGAGGTGATATACTATTTTGGATCAGGAACTGGTTAAAAGATAAAAAGCAGAGGGTAGGTCTAAATGGCCAATTTTCCCAATGGAGACAGGTGTATAGTGGTGTAACCCAGGGATCTGTGCTGGGTCTGCTGCTTTTTGACATATTCATAAATGACCTGGAAAAGGTAATAACGAGGGAGGTTATCAAATTTGCAGATGACAGAAAACTATTTAAAGTTGTTAAAACCCAAGAGGATTGTGGAAAATTGCAAGAGGATCTTGATAAATTGGAAGACTGGGCATCCAAATGGCAGATGAAATTTAATGTGGACAAGTGCAAAGTTATGCATCTAGGGAAGAACAACCCAAACTATGGTTACACGATGCAAGGTTCCACATTAGGAACCATCACCCAGGAAAAAGATTTAGGCGTCATTGTGGATAACATGTTAAAACCCTCCGCCCAGTGTGCAGCGGCGGCCAAGAGAGAAAATAGAATGCTAGTTATCATAAGGAAAGGAATGGAAAATAAAACAAAGGATATTATAATGACTCTATATCATTCCATGGTGAGACCGCACCTTGAATATTGTGTGCAATTCTGGTTGCCGTATCTTAAAAAGGATATAGCGTTATTAGAAAAGGTTCAGAGAAGAGCCACCAAAATGGTAAAGGAGATGGAAGGATACCCCTATGAAGAAAGGCTAAAAAGGTTAGGGCTCTTTAACCTGGAAAAGAGACGGCTGAGGGGAGATATGATAGAAGTCTATAAATTAATGAAGTTAGATGGGATTGTTTTGGTGACATTTTCTTGTTATTATTCTTTGTATTTGGAAAATGCTTAAAAATAAATATAAAAAAATATATATATATAAATTAATGAACGGAGTGGAATGGTAAACGTAGATTGATTGTTTACGTTATCAGAATATAGAAAGACTAGGGAACATGCAATGAAGCTACAGGGTAAACTATTTAAGACTAATAAAAGAAAATATTTGTTCACTCAACGTGTAATCAAACTCTTGAATTTGTTACCGGAGGATGTAATAAAGGCTGTTAGTGTAGCTGGGTTTAAAAAAGATTTGGACAAGTTTCTGGAGGAAAGATCCATAAACCATTATTAAGAAGGGACCCATGGAGTGGAGGAGTGGCCTAGTGGTTGGGGCAAGGTACTTCAGGACAGAAGGTCAGGGGTTCAAATCCCACTAGAGGACAGCAACCTTGAGCCAGAAGGACTGGGGTTTCTAGTCCCACAGGTGCTCCTTGTGGTCTTGGGCAAGCCACTTAACCCTCTATAGCCCATGTTCCCTGTAAAATAGTTATCTCCAAGTTATAATGCCCTGTTCAATGTAATTTTAGTTTGTTCAATGTAAACCGCACTGATGCAGAATAGCGCGGTATATAAGAGAATGTAATAAATAAATAAATAAAAAATAAAATGATATCAATGCATGACCCAATACAAGCATTGTGGAACCTGTGTCTTTTTGGGAAACTGCTAGGTTCGTATGACCTAGATTGGCCACTGTTGGAAACAGGATACTGGGCTTGATGGACCTTGGTCTGACCCAGTATGGCATATCTTATGTTCTTATGTTCTTACTTCTTAACAGCGATGTGAAAATCTTTGCACATGTCCTCGCTAACCGGCTGGATAGTGTGGTCACCACTCTTATCAATCTGGATCACTGCTAACTCCAGACTTTGCTCCTTTCACCTTGATGGTCCTTATGCCTGGAACAAACTACCTGAATCTGTACGTCAGATGCCTTCTCTGACCCTTTTCAAAGCCAGGCTGAAAACTCACCTCTTCCCTGCCGCTTTTGGATTTTGACTCAGCTGATCTCCTTTGTGTTTCCTTACCATTCCCGCTAAATGTATCCTATGTCTACAGCTACTGTGTGTCTGTCTTGACTAGATTGTAAGCTCTGATGAGCAGGTACCATCTTTTACATGTCTCTGTGCAGCACTGTGTACGTCTTGTAATGCTATACAAATGTTCAGTAGTAGTAGTAGGATCAGACTGGTTTCATCAAAGGTCAACAAATTTATGACAACGTCCAACGGCTTTGAATATAGTTCTGGGGGTTCATCGGGAGGGTAGGACTGCTTGGTATGTGTCGTTGGAGGTGGAGAAAGCCTTTGACCATATGGAGTGGGAGTATTTGTTTTCTGCCATGGCCTGGTTTGGGTTGGGTGAATGGTTCATAGGTTGGGTTTGGGCTTTCTATGCTGCATCGACTGCCGAAGTGGTGGTTAATGGGATCTGAATGGAAGCTTTCTGTTATACCTTGGCATGCGGCAAGGATGTTCTCTCTTGCCCCTGGTCTTGAGCTAGCAATTGAGCCGCTAGTCTGCTTTCTGTATACTGCTACAGATATTCAACCCATTATACTTGGCGGAGTACCTCACCATGTCTCTCTATATGTGGATGGTATGTTGGTCTTTATGGAGAACCCTGAGGTTTCACTGCAAGGTCTGCTTCGAGTGCTTAGAGAGTTCGTCCAGGTTCTTGGGCTTTAAAGTGAATCTTGACAAAACCAAGGTTCTCCCACTGGGGTGGGGGGGGGGGAGACTGGGACTTTCCTCCCACAGGTGTGCCTGTTTCAGAAGGCTACCTCCTCTATTAAATATTTAGGGGTTAAGGTGTCTTCAAATATTGCTGACTTGTTGAAACTTAACTATGCACCACAGGCTTCTGTTATTGCAGATGAGTTAGAGCATTGGGATGACCTTACTTTAGGTTGGATGAGTCGGGTGGTGGCTTTGAATATGACTGTGGTCCTGAAACTACTTTATCTTGTCTCTCAACTGCCCATTCATGTGCCTGCATGTTTCTTTAAGAATCTGGAGGAGAGGTTCAGTAGGTTTATTTGGGGGAAACCAAAGGAGCGGATTAGGTGGAGGTGACTGGTGCCCACTGTTGACGATGGTGGGTAGGTTGTCCTATGTTGCTCTTGTACTATATGGCCACAGTGCTATGTGGACGGTGTTACCGCTATGTGAGACTGCTGAATGCTCACTGGGTTGCTATTGAAAGAGCACGGTTGGCACCCTATTCGGTGTTCGAAGAGGTGTGGGAACGGCCCGAGTGGCTGGCTGGCTACATCCTTTTGGCACGTTTGCTGTGAATAAGGGCCCAGGTGTGTTGAAAGAAGGGTGTAGGCTGGTCGGTGTTCCTGAGAGCTAAGTTGTTGGATTTCTTTCCCTTTGGTGGCCTGACCTTTACTGGGTTGCGGCGGATGTGGAGTCAGAAGGGGATTGGTTGTTTCGCGGATCTGATTGAGGTTGGCTTATGTATGAGCCTAGTGGATTAAATAGCAAGGGGAAATTCAGGTCCTCTTTTTTCAATATTTTCAATTACGATCATTTATTATGAAAGCAGAGCACAGGGTCTAGTGACCTGAGTGTCCTCCGCAATAGAGAGAATCCTTTTTCATAAAGTCACCAACTGGAGAGGGTTACTCTCCCACATTTACCTTGCTTTGCTGGAGTTATATTGCGCAGAGCACTTTGATTCCTGCCATCGTTTGCTGGGACAGACTTTTTCGCTTGCTGAGTGGTACTTAATTTATCGATGAGGCTACCGCTATGTATGCAACGCGGGCTGCTGGAAGACCCAATACCAGATTATGATGCAGACATATCTGACCCTGGTGAGGTTGCAGCAGCTTGGGTTGCAGGGTGAGAGTGATTGCTGGAGGGGATGTGGGCAGGAGGGATCATTTCTCCACCTATGGTAGGAGTGCCCAAAAATTTAAAAAAAAAAACCCTTTTAATCCACAATTAATTGTGGGAGGGGCATTAATGGTGAAGCCTACCAATTGTCTACTGGGTTATTTAGACCCTGACCCAGGAGTACCACAGGGGCGCCAGAGGCTGGTACAGTTTCTGCTGGTGGAAGCGTGCATGGTGGTGGCCCGCAGGTGCAATAGCAAGGGTCCAGGAATCTTGGATTGGAGGGTGCAAGTAAATGATTTAATGAATATGGACCATTTATCATTCTTACTAAAAGGTCAAATGGAGGTTTATGAATCTCTATGGGCGCCGTACAGGGACTGGGCCACTGCTCGCTGATCTGTGCCTGGTGCTTTGAACCCAGTTTGGGTCCTGACCCTTTTCCTTCTGCCGACGGAACCTGCTGCTCATATTCTTTCCTGGTTGAATGCATAAAAAGGGGAAAAGAGGGGAGCTCAGTTGGGGGTTGTTGGTTGAATTTTGCTGTATATGTTGTAAAACTGTTATGCATTATCTGTCTTATGACAGTCCATATCACCTTTTGGATTTCCTTATTTAGCAATGGGTCAAAGCAGTATACATTCAGGTAGGCTCACATTCTATGTTTTGTACCTGAGCAACAGAGGATTAAGTGGTTTGCCCAAGGCCACAAGGAGTGCCTGTGGGACCAGAAACCCCAGTCCCTGTACGGTTGCTGTCTTCCAGTGGGATCTGAACCCTTAGCCCTCCAGCCTGAGGCAACTTGTCCCAACCACTAGGCCACTCCTCCCTTCACTTCAATTCATGTTTCTCTCCTCCAAGGACACCCTCACCCTTGCTAAGCAAAACTATCTTATTCATCTGACTGACTGTCTTGACTCCAACCGCCTCGACCGTAGGATAAAGTGGTATAGAAAACCTGTTAAATAAATAAATAAATAAGCACTACTAATTATTATTTATTGTTCTTTTAATTGTGATCTTAACTGTTGAAATTTGATGCCACACTAGAAGCCATTATGTGTGTCTAGGTATTCTTTGCTGTTTTACTTTATTTATTATTGAGTTTAGTGTGTTAATCGTTATGTTTATTATGTTGTTTGTTGTTTTTATTATTTTTTTATTTTATTAGTAATTTTATTGTATTATTTATTGTAGAGGTCACATAACCCTGAAGAAGGCCTCCCGGCCAAAACATATGTCAGGTCAACCTCATAGGTTTTGAATAAAGTGTTTCTTTCCATGGTGGTTCTGCTGTCCTTGTGATGCTGCAGGAAGGGTGCCCTCTTTGCTCCTCAAGATGGAATTGTAAGACTGAAAGATATTGAGGTCTGCCATGCAGAGAGTGATGAAGAAAAGGTGGAAATGCTAAACAAATATCTTTGCTTCCTGTTCACAGAAGAGAATCCTGGAGATATACCACAGATGGCTAAAAAAGGTACATTAGAGAATGAAATAGATACTAAGGGCCCCATTCTGAAATGTGGCTGTGCATCAGGACGGGGAGAGCTGGTGGGGGGCGGGATCGGGGCAGGGCTAGCCCGGAAGCATGTACAGGGCCGATTCAGGTCATGGCCCTATACATGCTGCTGGGCCCGTGGGGACATGCTGCTTATTCCACTTCAAAGGTGGAATAAGCAGCACTTTTGCCATGATCGGGGTCAGGGATCCCCCCTGGGGCCAGGGCCGAGTGTGGGGGTCCCTGCTGCCCAATCCAGGCCACGGCAGGCCAGCCTTGGGTTGGGCGGTGGGGAATGGGGGGCTGGGAACGCCAGAGTTGCCTGCGGGGAGGACGTCCCTGCAGGCGGCAGGGACTCACCAGACCGTCCTTGGTCCCGATTCTGGCTACTACAAGGTGGTTTTGTTCCCACGGTCCAGAATCGGGTCCAAATGGGCTCATCTTGCTTGGGGCCATCCAGACAGCGCAGATGTGCCCCTACCAGAATCGAGCTCTATGTTATTCACAGAAGAAAGTGTTTATGAAGAACTTGAAAAATGAAAGTGGACAAAGCTGTGGGGCTGGAGAGATGCATCCTGGGAAACTGAGGACATTCAGAGAGGTTCTGGTAGGTCTTTTTAAGGATGAATTTAATATATCTTTGGAGATTTCATAAGGTTTGTCATAAAAATGGTAACAGAGAAGAGATGGGAACTACAGACTAGTAAACCTTGCCTCAATGGTTGGGAAAGAAAAGAGATGCTACTTAAGGAAAGGGTTGCAAGATCCGAGGAAACATGGTTTAACCAAAGGCAGATTGATTTCTTTGGCTGGGTGGCCAGAGAACTAGATTGAGGGCATGCACTGGATGTGGTCTACTTTGATTTCAGCAAAGCCTTTGATACTGTTTCTCATAAGAGTCTCATGAATAAAACTGAGCAGCCTGACGTTAAGACCCAAGGTAGGGAAATGATTGATCGACAGATGATGAATGGAATTCACTTGGAGGAAGGAACAGTGAGTTGCGAAGTACTTCAAGGAATTGTCTAATAAGAGAAAATAGTTTTTCACTCAACACGTAATCAAAGTCTGGAATTCGTTACTGGAGGATGTAGTAAGAGCTGTTAGTGCAGATGGGTTTAAAAAAGGTTTGGACAAGTTCCTGTAAACAATTATTAAACAGGACCCGGGAAATCCACTGCTTACCCAAGGATAAACATTATGGAATCTGTGTGCCTTTTGGGAATTTGCCAGTTACTTGTGACCTGTAATGGCCACTGTTAAAAACAGGACACTGGACTTGATGGACCTTGGTCTGACCCAGTCTGGCATTTCTTATGTTCTTATGTCCTGGGGCTGATTTTGTTCAACATCTTTGTTGACGATACTGACAATGTATTAGAAATAAAAATTTGCCTTTGGAAGATGACAGAAAGATTTAAAACAAAGTTGAAACCCCAGGAGTAGGCAGTGTGAGACATGATCTACAAAAATTAGACGAATGAGGTAAAGCTTCAAAGCTACAATTTAATGTGAAGAAGGGCAGAGTGATACACTTGGTGTGTAGAAATTCAAAGGAGCTGTATGCGATAGGGGGTGACTGAGATACTCAGACACTATGGGGTATGTTAACTAAACCGTCTTAATGTGCGCTCTGTGACGTTATCGCATGATAAGGTACTTTATCGCGTGATAATGGCACTTTTTTAGGCACACAGGTACCTTATTGCGCGATAACGCGCGCAGCAGCGCAAACGAGCGCTGAAGGCGGGGAAAGGCTCCTGGAGGGCGGAGGAAGGCTCCCCAGGGGCGGAGAGAAGGGGTCAATGGGTGGAGAGTGAGAGGGGAGAGGCTCCCAGCACACTAACGCTGTGAAATCCGAGGCTGAAAACTAACGCCAGTGAAACCCTGGCGTTAGAGCTGATTTAAAGGGAAGAGAAACCATTTCTGTCAGCAATGTACAGCAAAACCAAGGAAACCTACAAAAAAGTGATAAGTGTGATAAATGTGCACGGAACAAAAGTGCAAATAAACATTGAAAATGACCCCAACAAAATATATAAAAAACATAACCAAGCTGGGCAATAGTGATATTAATGGGAAACATCAAAAAACACTCCCAAGAAATCTCCAAAAAAAAGATATGAATTTTGGAAGGGTCTACGCTCCGTCCCCATACAAGGCGAATGATCCCACAGTGAAATAGCGCTGATCAGGGTTTCCCTCTCAATTGGACAGGTTTCCTACGGCATGCACATGTTCCACAACAGCAGGGCGGGCATGTTGGAATGGGCAACTGGACAGATGCTGGGAAAGGGGACACAGAGGGCTGCAGACGGCACATGCTGTGCTACAGCTGGGCCACAGTGCGGACTAGGGTGATGCCTAGGTGGCCCATAGGAATGCTGAAACAGTAGAGCAGCCAGACAGCAACTGATGAGGGCCCAGCATGGGCACGAGTGTGCTTCCCACAGTGTCACAGGGGATAGTACCCAGTAGGTACCCCCAAGGGCACAGAACAGTGGCAGGTGGTGCTGGGGGGAAGCGTGGACATCTATGCAGGCACCCCTACCCCAGAACCTGCACCATAGGCAGCCACCTACCCGCACACTGGATGGCCTGAGACTGCACTCCACCAGCACCACCAGCAGAAGAGCATGTCAGTAGGGTGGCAGAGGGGCACTGGTGGTGGAGGGGGCAGTGGCAGCTGCCCAGAGCAGACCGTGGCCTAGCCCTGTGTAGATGGGTGCCATGCACTGCAACAGACAGGCCCTGTCTGATGAACAGTCATGGTATCCCCAGGGAATGTACTGTCTCTGTGGCAACACGGTGGTGCAGTGCACACAGCCAGTGTGTTCAGGAGCAGAAGGTCACAGGTTCAAGTCCCAGCTGTGGTTCCTGCCAACCCAGCCCCCATATTTTACCCACTACTAAAACATGCTAATACAGATAGAACCTTTATTGCAGATGACGTAAACATGCCCAAAACACCTACATTTTACCCTACAGAGCACAGACACCATAAACAGGTGCATTACCTAGAGCAGAGTCTTCCAAATGCAGTCCTGGAGGGCCAAACACCATTCAGGTTCCATGCTGCCTCTAATAAAGATGCCTGTGCTGCATTTCTATGCGCCGCCCCCATGGTATGCAGATGTATCTCATGCATATTCATGAGGGACAGCATGAAAACCCGAACAGTGTTTGGCACACCAGGACTGGAGTTGGGAACCTCTGCCGTAAAGCAGCAGCCAACAGGGGCAGACACACCCACACCCACAGGCTCCATTGGCCAATGTCTCCTGGAGCGGCAGGACATTGGGCCCTGCGTGTATCTCCCAATACTAGCACTTACATACCTTAGCAATGCCACCCTAAACCTGGGAATACGGTACACAGCTATCAAAAGGTTGCTATGATTACTGGCAGATAGCAATTCCTAAGTTAAGCACAATTTGCTGATTGAGCTGCATCATAGCAACCTTTCTGATGTCTGTGGAGTGTGTTTCAGGTCTGGTGTCTGACAGTGTTTACCACCCTGTGGAGTGACCCCAACAGTATTGCGTACCATATCCATGCCTGCACTGTGCCCAGGACTGGTGCTGTGGCCAGGGCTGCCAAACACCTCTATAGTTGCACAATGCTGGCATAGGTGTGGGAGTGTGTGTCTGTCTATCCAGTGCGTGGTGGCTGCAAACACCCTCCACAGCCCACACTGCCAGCACTGTTGCCAGTATTGGCCTGCCAATGTGCATAATGAGGAGCAAGGTACCATGGGTATAGCCCGGACAGGATGGCCTGGCCAGGATGCATCTGCACAGGGCATAGGGCAATGGCTGGGACATTGTAGTGCCCAGCCACCACCTACACAGACAGGGTGGCCACAGCATGTCCTGCTGGGAGATCATTCTCACCCTGACTGAGCAGTGACCACGGCATGGCTAGGTTCCCCCATAGTGCTATATAGTATTTTTCTCATGTGATATTTATGGGTTCCCTTTTGGGGCCCAATCACTGACTTATCTGCTTGGTGTGTATGCTGACATCCTGGTTCTGGGTGCACGCATCTCCACCAGGAACATGCACTATGGACTAGCTAGCAGACTGTCTGCAGCTGGTATGTGTCTTGCTGGAACACCTTGCAGGGTGCAGTGGCTGGAGGCTTGCTGCAAGAGAATATCAGATAGTGGTGGGGTGCAGCTTAGCATTTCCAGGTCTAATGTCTGTCTGCTATTGCTTTATGGATGTGTACAGAGCTGCATTGTCTGCCCTGTAGGGTGTCTGTTCCCCAGCAGGCCTGGGGTTGATGGTCCCCTCTACTGCCACCATTGCAGGGAGGTAGAATGTGGATCTGTTGGTGGGAGACCTTGTTTCCCACCCTCAGCCCCAGAGGGTGGGTTGGGTGGTGGTACATAATCCTCCTATTGGTACATAAGGGCTAAACCTTACTGAGAAATACAGATGTATCCAAGGCGTGTCTGCAGGAACTACCTATCTCACACACTAGCACTGCTGGGGACCTGCAGCATGGCCTATTTCTGCCATGTTTCTTCTGTCTTCTTGGGGTTTTTTCCCTCGATGCTCTGTTTAAGCCCGCGGGGCTGATGGGACTTCCCATCAGCCCCCGCGGGCTTAACAGAGCAGCGAGGAGAAAACTCACCTCGCGCTCTGAAAGCCGGCGCGTGTGACTGGAGGGAGGCAGCTGAGACTCGAGAGGTGATACCGGGGAGGGCAGGCCAGGCTCTGCTGGACAGGGGGGGCCCCGCGGCACACTCGATTCTGCCGCGGCGACCCCGGCCCCGGCAGAGGCAGCGACAGCTTTTTTTTTTTTTTTTAATTTTAATGATGGATCAGAATGTTTTTTGCGCGGGGCCCCCTGAAACGCGGGGCCCTGTGCAAAAAACATTCCCGGTGGGCCCTTGCCAGCTGTGGGCCCTACGCCACGGCGTACGTGGCGTATAGGCAAATCCGGCCCTGATAGAAGGTGCTGTGGACCTGGTGCTGGGTGCCCCACCTCACCCTCAGGGTGAGCCCAGTACCCGCACAATGTGACGGTGTGTAGCTACTCTGTGCCAGTAACACACACGGTCAGTTCCCCCTACCAGGCCGAGGTGCTGTGGGGGTGCATACCCCATCTTGTGATCATCTGTAGACTGCTGATTTGCATGTGCAGTGCATCATGGGTATGGGTGGGTTAACCCTATCCTGGTGACCACAGCAGACTGTTTGTGTGGTGACGTGCAGTCCTTCTGCAGCCAGCCAGGGGTTTGTTAGCAGCTATAGAGCTGTAGCTCACTGGTTACTTCACTGTCTGTGGAGCCAGAGGTCATGGGTTCAAACCCACAGTGGGGTTATTTGATAGGGCTGTCCGAAGCATTGTCTGTTTTTAATGTACATTAGTGCTGCCAGCAAAAACACCCTCAGAGTACTGTAACCATAAGGTGCCTCAGAAGGCGCCCTATAAAGCGCCTTCTGAGGCACCTTATGGTTACACTCCGTATAAGGTGCCTTATAAGGTGTCCTATGGAGCGCCTTATAGGGTGCCGTGGCGGACAGTGCACTTTATAATGTGCCCTATGGAGTGCCTTATAGGGTGCCTTATGCGGCACCTTAGGCTATGGTACGTGAGGGTGTGTTTGCTGGCAGCAATAATTAAAATACAAATAAAATGCCTCAAGAAACAATACTTAACATGTCAAAGCTGATGCCTCAGTCAGCCTTATGCATTAGGCACACTGAGGGATCAAACTCATGACCCCTGTATCATCAGTCAGTGTATTAATCATTGGGCTACACCTCTGTTTCTATGTTTGCATGTCTGCGCGCCTACTTAAGATTACCGCGCGGTAATGCGCTTAGCGGCGCTTCGCCCAATAATGTGCGCAGCAGCGCGCGTTATCGCGCGATAATCCAGTTTTGCTACTTTAAGACTGAAACGCCCACTCCTTTTATGGCATCCTGCATACTATCGCCGGGCGCACGTTAAGACGGTTTAGTAAACATACCCCTATGTGACAAGGTGGTAGCCAAAGCTAGAAGGATGCATAGAGAGGAGGAGGTGGATAACGTCCCTGTACAGGTCATTGCTGAGGTCTCACCTGGAATACTGTGCTCACTTTTGGAGGCCATATCTCACTAAGGATGTAAAAAAACTTAAAGCAGGAGAAAGTGACCAAATGGTGTGGAGTCTGTGCTAGAAGGAACATGAAGACCTGAATATGTATACTCTAATGGAGAGGAGGGACAGAGGTGATATGATACACACATTTAAATACCTGAAAGATATTAATGAACAAACAAACCTACCTTTTCGAAAGATAGGAAAGCTATAGACCAGAGTACATTAAATGAAGTTCCAAGGAGTTAAACTTAAAAGCAACATTAGGAAATGTTTTTACATGGAAAGAGTGGTGGATGTCTGGAATGCCTTACTGGTGAAGATGTAGGGAGCAAAAGTAGTGACAGACTTAAAAAAGATGGGATAGATGCAGGAGGTCTGTATATAGCAAAAAGTGCTTTCCTGCTCAAAGCAAAACTTAAGTGACTTTCACACTTTAAAAAGAAAAAAAAAAGCATTGGAAGATGTAAGCTGCATGGAGCGGCAATTAGGACCTGAAGGAAAGGCAGAGAAGGGGGTAATTTGCACATAGCATCTTAATGGGCAGACTGGAAGAGCCATACTGGCCTTTATGTGCTGACATTTACCATTTTACTATTTATTTATTTAAACGGATTTCTATACCGCCTTATCCTACAATCAAGGCGGTCTGAACAGCAAACAATCAACAAATTACTGTGTCTAGTGTGCACATGCAGTGAGCGGTGTATGCATGTGAGTATGTCTGGTCGTTGATTTTTGGTGCGCTATTTACAGCGTGCGCTATTTACAATGCTATGTATATCAGGTCCTTGGTTCATTACTATTGTCGAGTCACGAGGGTGGGATATTGAGTTGTCTGTTGCATGGTTTAAGTGACGTTACCGTAGTGTTCTATGAAGAGGGTTGTCTTCAGCAGTTTCCTGAAGTCCTTAATGTTTGTTGTACTATGTTACTGTATATGTTAGTGGGGCAGAGAAGGAAAGCCCCCTGCTCAGAATAATAAGGAAGGGTGGACTGGAACTCTGCATGATAGAAATTGCACTTCAGCAAGGGAGGTGGTGGCCACAGAGACAGGCTGAATCCTCAGGGCCTTTGTCAGTACATTGGGCTCCTTCTCTGGTCCTATTCAAGTCCAGGCTGAAGACCCACCTCCTTTAGGCTCCTTTGGAATCCTGATACTCCTCATTCTCTTTTCCACTACTTATGTGTATCTTGCCATACTCTAGTCCCCAGATTTGTGATGCTTTTTGTCTTGATTAGATTGTAAACTCTGATGAGCAGGGACTGTGTCTTATATCTATATGTACAGCACTACATACACTTTGTAGTGCTATACAAATGATTAGTCATAGTAGTACTGCTGTTGGCCAGGAGGAAGGAGCTGGGGGGCAAAGATGAGAAGAAGGACAAGAGGTAGGAAATGAGAGAATGAAAGAGGATAAAATACGAGAGGCGAGCATGAACAAAAAGAGTGTAAGTGTTGGGCCAGGGATCTCCATTCCAGGATTTAAGAGGAGACTCAATGAGCACAGGTCAGGGATCTCCACTCCAGGACCTGACAAGAGTCAGTGAGTGTGGGGCCAGGGATCTCCATGCCAGGATTTAAGAGGAGACTCAATGAGCACAGGTCAGGGATCTCTACTCCATGACCTAAGAGGAGAGTCAATGAGCACAGGTCAGGGATCTCTACTCCATGACCTAAGAGGAGAGTCAATGAGCACAGGTCAGGGATCTCCATTCCAGGATTTAAGAGGAGACTCAATGAGCACAGGTCAGGGATCTCTACTCCATGACCTAAGAGGAGAGTCAATGAGCACAGGTCAGGGATCTCCATTCCAGGATTTAAGAGGAGACTCAATGAGCACAGGTCAGGGATCTCCACTCCAGGACCTGACAAGAGTCAGTGAGTGTGGGGCCAGGGATCTCTGTTCCAGGACTCAAGAGGAGAGTCAATAAGTGTGGGCGGGGAATCTCCACTCCATGACCTAAGAGGAAAGTCAATGAGCACAGGTGAGGGATCTCCACTCCAGGGCCCAAGGAGAGAGTCAATGAGCATGGGACCAAGATTCTTCACTACAGGGCCCAAGAGCAAAGTAAATGAGCACAGTCAGGGATCTGCACTCCAGGATCTAAGAGGAGAGTTAGTGAGTGTGGGGCCAGGGAGCGCCACTAGCACCCAAGAGGAGAGTTAATGAATGTGAAGTGAGGGATCTCCACTCCAGCACCAAAAAGGAGAGTCAATGAGCGCAGGATCAGGCTATCCTATTTGCATGTGCTGTCAATTTCAGCTTCATCCTCTTCAGTAGCTGTTGTTGGGGCATACCGTATACCTGAATTATAGTTGTGTTGATGGACATTCCTCTTAAACGAATAGAAATTAAGCGTTCACTGATTGCATTGTATTTCATTATAGTTCTTACAGGTTTCTTTTTGATTATAAATGCAACACCATTTCTTCTTTGCCTTTTATTTCCAGCATAGTAGACCATGTAATCATCAAATGCCAATCCATTTCAATTCACTGACACACAACAGATCAAGTTGTACACATTCCATTTCATTTTTGATCACCTCCAATTTCCCTTGGTTCATGCTTCGTACATTTTATGTCCCAATATGTAAGACATCTTTTCAGCTTCTGACTCATTTCATGCACAGCTACATCAGCAATCAGGTATCCCAAGGGCTTTGATTCAACCACATCATAAATGCTGGCTTTACTCTGAAAAGTCTTCAGCTCCTCCCCAATAGTCAGTTGAGTGCCTTCCGACCTGGGATCTCATCTTCCAGCACTATAGTGTAATTTGTTTTGTTGTGACTATCCATTGGGATTTCATGGCAAGATACGGAAGTAGATTACCGGGCCATTCTTCCATGCAGTTTAATTCTAGCGTTGTTGCCGTTGTCACAGAAATGTGATCCTCCACTGTCAATACCGTTTCTTTCTGCTGCTGCCCAGATGGGTGGTTTGTCTTGGTCCGTCACCTCAGCTGAGACCTGTCCATCTTGGGAGACCCTGCCAGTAGTTAAGTTACCGACAGCTTAGCCCTCAGCATCACTGATGCACACAAGCCCTCACAGCATGACAAGCTGCAAACCAAGTGAGGGAAGTGATATAAAAGCAGCTAAATAAATAAATAAACTCCTTAAATACTGCCAATTCTTCAAATGCTCAGCAGTTTGCAATCGTTTTTGATGACAAGATGGCAGTTCCGGAGATTTGTTGAGTGGGTTACAGGTGAAAACACCCGAGAAGTGTGAAGTTGTCATTTTTGGGCTCAATTTAAAGAATGTTTCTGGAGATGTTGGAGCAAGTATTGAGTACAGTCTCTTAGTCTGATGCCCAGCCTGGTTAAGAAAAGCTGGGAAAGAGGTTAGTTTCCCGCCCTCTTAAAGGTAGTTAACTGTATTTGGCGTTCTATACCTGCTATGTGCCATGTGAATCATGATGATAATGAGAATAGTACGAGAAGGTGGTTTTGGCTTCTTCTTCTTAGTTCCAGTGGACATCAGAGTTAGAACATGGCTGCTGTGGCCCATGTTAGAGCACTTTAATGGTTGATAAGGCGATAACTTTTATTGGATTAACTTAATGCTTCTTCTTCAGGTCAGAACAGTACAACAATACCACAATATGCAAGTGAATCACAGAAGCATTCTAGGGATGTTGCATTGCTTCTGCCCAATTGCAGATATTGGTTCCTAATCTGGAGACTTCCTAATGGGGAAGGGAGAGTGAGGCTCAGGGCTGGCACAGCTACTAAGTAAACTAGGCAGTCACCTAGGGCAGAAGCGAGCAGCTACAGTCAAAGCAAAGCAATGGATCCTATGAGCCCATAAACTCAAAGATTCATCAGTGCGTGCTTTTACCTGCAGGAAGAACGGGCAATATGCAGATAGTGCATTTACCCTGGTAAGTGGCATACTGAAATCAACCTCATTATACATATATTTACTGTACAAAACACAGTTCAATATTTAAAAGTGTGATGGACAAATATGGATTTTATAGTATTGTTCTGGGAGGGATGATGTTGGGATGATTACAGCTGAGTTCAAGAAGATTACAGCTGAGTTCAAGAAATCTGGACAGTTTCGCACCACTTGACAGCAACCAGCATGGATTTCGCCCACTTCACAGTGCAGAAACCCTCCTCACTTCCCTCCTCAACACACTCATAACTGGTACAGAGAAACCCCGCTCAGGCTTTTTACTATTATTCCTCGACATATCTGCAGCTTTTGACATGGTATCCCACCAGACCCTCATCAATCAACTTAACACCATCGGCATCCAAGGCAACCCACTACAATTGTTTCACTCCTACTTTTCCCAATGAACCCAACAAGTGAAAACAGGAAACCAATCTTCATCGCCATTCACACTCCCCCAAGGAGTACCTCAAGGATCAGCCCTTTCCTCCCTCCTCTTCAACATCTACATCAGGCCCCTCTGTCACATCCCCAAAAGCCTCAATGTCGGATACCAAATATATGTGGATGAAATAATGATCTTCACCCCCTTCAACAACACCTCCCCTGACTACTCCACCCTTACCACCTGCTTTACAGAAGTCACCGCGTGGCTACAACTGCACAATCTCACAATCAACTTCAGCAAAACAGAGCTCCTTCACATCTCCAGAGACCCCAACTTCAACCCTCCACAGAGCATCAAACCAGGCGACACCGAAATTAAAGTCAAACCTCAGATCAAAAACCTTGGAGTAACCCTGGACCGCCTCTTGACCTTCCAGCCTCATATCCAAAACACCACCAAAAATATCCACTACAAAATCAGAACGCTTCATAACCTCCACCCTCTTTTTCACAGTTTGTCAAGCTTCCATCATCCCTCTCATCGACTACTGCAACTCCATCCTACAAGGACTACCCAAGACCACCCTCGCCCCCCTACAGCTGGCACAAAACACAGCTGCAAGTCTCATAGCTGGAGCAACCAGGCACTCCCACATCACACCCATATTGAAATTCCTACACTGGCTGCCAGTCGCATCCCGCATCAGATTTAAGACCATTGCCCTCACACACAGAGCCCTTTTCAACACTACGGCGAAACAGCTACAATCTGTAATCCCAATTCTTTTCTATACAAAGTTACTAATGTAGTTATTTGTTCTTATATACTTTACCTATCTGTTCAATGTAACTTCCGCTTTTGTTATTTGAGTTTTATTGTAAATCGCTTTGATTCCTGAAAAGCGGTATAAAAGCACTTATAAATACATAAATAAATAAACTATTAATCGAGTGCCCCAACAACAGCAGACTCTGGCGCCAAAACATAGCAAATCTCCTCCTTCTTCCCGCACAGGGCTCCAAGAAACCTCAACGCACCAGCACAAGAGCCTTCCAATTCTACGCCCCTACCAACTGGAACAAACTACCCCCCACCTTACGGGCCCTCCAATCCCACACTCTTCAAAAAACAACTCAAGACCTATCTTTTCGAAGAACATTTCAATGCATCCACTGCTATAAATCCCCCACAAGATTATAACCTGCCCCTCCTCACCACTTCCACCACTCACCCCCCCTAACTCTCCCTCACCTCCCCCACCATTACCATCCCATCCCCCCCACAGCCCTTCCCCCTAGTAGGCGAACTCAACGCCTCACTGCATAGACTCCAGGCCATCTGTAAATGGTTACTCTTGTTCTTTTGTCTATTTTAACTCTGTAACACTGTATTTACACCAAAGTTACTTACTTGTTTATAGTTTCAACTGTTTCATGTAAACGTTCCTTCTTGTTCAATGTAAACTGTTTTGTCTTGCAGAAAAAGCATAGTTACTCACCTGTAATAGGTGATCTCCGGGAACAGCAGGCATTAAGTCTTCACATATGGGTATCATCGGTATCGACGGAGCCTGCGCGGGAACGCTCCCCAGTGTCCAATAGGAAAGCTTTTGGGAGCATCCCACAGTGCCGGCGTGCTGCCTTCCCAACTCTCCTTTGTCAGTTGAGTTTATAGCTGAGACAAAAGGAGAGAAGGAGAGAAAGAGAGAGAGAGAGAGAAAGACAACTCCTAGGGGAGGTGGGTGGGTTGTGAAGACTTAATTCCTGCTGTTCCCAGAGATCATCTGTTACAGGTGAGTAACTACGCTATCTCCAGGAACAAGCAGGAATGTAGTCTTCACATATGGGGACTCCCCAGCTGAAAGATGCCAGGTGGATGATCCTAGCAAGCTGCAAACCTCTGGTGAGATGGGTCATTCTTCCTCCCATGGATCTCTGGCATCGAAAACCCGGGACGGTGTGTAGGATTGTACTAAGTCTGAAAGAGATGCTGTAGAACAGCCTGTCCAAACGAGGCATCCTGACAGGAGTCCTTGTCTAAACAATAATGGGTTGTAAAGGTGTGTTCTGAAGCCCAGGTGGCTGCTCTATAGATGTCGTCAATGGACACAGAATGAAGATTAGCCATAGAGGTTGCCATTGCTCTCACATTACGAGCTGTGATGTGGCCTTCGAGAGAAAGTTCCTTACCCTCATATGCAAAGGATATGCAATTTGCAATCCATCTAGAGAGAGTTCTTTTGGAAACTGGAAGTCCCAAATGACTAGAATCAAAAGCAACGAAAAGCTGAGAAGATTTTCTATGTTGCTTAGTTCTTTGAAGGTAAAAAGCCAAGGATCTTTTACAATCCAAGGTATGAAGGTTCCTTTCTGCATTAGAGGCATGAGTATACAGGAAGGTAAACTGCTTGGTTTAAATGAAAAGGCGAAACCACCTTTGGCATGAAGTGAGGATGAGTCCTAAGAACTACCTTATCATGGTGAAATCTTGTATAAGGAGGATCAGCCACTAAGGCCTGCAACTCACTGATGCATCTTGCAGAAGTGAGCGCAACTAGGAAGATGACTTTCCAGGAAAGAAACTTCAGGTCCGTAGTGGCTAAGGGCTCAAAGGGCGGTTTCATAAGCTGCCCGAGAACAAGATTAAGATCCCATGCCACCGGCGGCAGCTTAATGGGAGGTTTTGTTAAGAGTAGACCTCTCATAAATCTTGCTACGAGTGGATGAGAGGAGATAGGTTGTCCATCTAGTGGTCTGCGGGAAGCAGCAATGGCACCAAGATGAACCCTTATTGAATTGGTTTTAAGACCAGAATTTGATAAGTGGAGGAGATACTCCCGTAGCGATTCCACAGGCACTGAAAAGGGGGTAAGTCCCCTTTGAGAACATCATACAGAGAACCTTTTCCACTTAAAGGCATAGGATCGTCTTGTGGAAGGTTTTCTGGAGGCCAGCAGGGTATCCCTTACCTGTTGAGAAAGGTTGATATCTGGAAGCTCTATGCTCTCAGCAACCAGGCCCTGAGATGCAGAGACATAGAAGCAGAGGATACCATGCAGAGACATAGAAGCAGAGGATACCATGTTTTCCATGGCCAACGTGAAGCTATGAGTATCATACGTCCTCTGTCTCTCTGAAGTTTGAACAGTGTTTTGGGAATGAGGGAAATGGTTGGGAAGACATAGAGGAAGTCTTGCCCCCATTGGAGGAGGAAAGCATCTCTTGTCTGACAGTTTTGAGCCGGAATTCTGGAACAGAATCGGGGAAGTATGGCATTCTGTGGACTTGCAAAGAAGTCTATATCTGGGGGTCCCCCAGATTTGAAACACTCAAGCAATCTGGTCTGAGTGAAGAGACCATTCGTGTGGCAGCAGTATTCGACTGAGTTTGTCTGCCCAAAGATTTTGAATGCCCAGAAGATATACCACTAGGAGGTGGATTTGATGCTCTCTGGCGAGGGCTAACAGTCGCAAAGCTTCATTGCATAACGACAGAGAGCCTGTTCCGCCCTGCTTGTTCACGTAGAACATGGCTACCTGATTGTCGGTCTGGACCAGAACTGTCTTGTAGCTGAGCTGGGCCTGGAATACTCGAAAAGCATGGAAAATGGCTCTGAGTTCTAGGAGGTTTATGTGAAGACAAGCCTCCTGCAGGGTCCAAGACCCTGAGTCTAGAGATCGTGCAAGTGAGTCCCCCAACTCAACTTGGACGCATCCATTGTTAGGGTGGCCTGGAATAGAGGCTGCTGGAAAGGAGAGCCTACTAGAAGGTTTTCCAGTGATTGCCACCATTGAAGGGACGAAATGAGATGTGTGGAGTTTCTGATTTTGTCCAATAGGCGACCTGTCCACTGAGAGGAGAGGGTCCACTGGGCTGCTCGCATGTGAAGGTGAGCATAGGGAACCACATGGACAGTGGATACCATATGCCCCAGAAGCTGAAGCATTTCTCAAGCAGTTAGGAAGACTTTCATAGCTGCTTGGGATGTCAGCTGTATTATACGAAGACAGCGGGGCTGTGGTAGGAAAGCTCTTGACCGTCTGGTATCCAGTCGAGCCCCTATGAACTCCAGGGACTGAGAAGGGGTGAGCGGAGATTTTGGGAGGTTTATGACCAGTCACAAGTAGCGAAGAATTCGCATTGTGCGAGAAAGAGCAAAGCTGGCTTTTGGAGCAGTGGATGCTCGAATGAGCCAGTCGTCTAAGTAGGAGAAGACAAATATTCCTAGAGTTCTCAGAAATGCTACTACTACTGCCATGCATTTTGTGAAGACTCTTGGGGCAGAAGCCAGACCGAAAGGAAGAACCTTGTATTGGAAGTGTCTTCCCTGGAAAAGGAATCAAAGGAATCTTCTGTGATCTGTATGGATGAGAATTTGAGTATATGCATCCTTTAGATCTAAAGAACATAGCCAGTCCTGACTCTGAAGGTATGGCAGGAGTGTTCTGAGGGAGATCATTTAGAATTTTTCCCGGAACAGATATTTGTTTAATTCTCTGAGGTCCAGAATAGGCCTGTGTCCCCGTTTTCTTGGGAATGAGAAAATAGGGGGAGTAGAATCCCATCCCCTGTTGGGGAATGGGTACTTCTTCTATTGCTCCTTGAGCAAGAAGTGATGCAACCTCCTTGACCCAAGAGATTGGTGACAGGGACCTGAGAATTGAACTGCTTTATGATTGTAGGAGGGGGCATGCTGTGGAAGTGAAGTCTGTACCCCTCTCATACAATGGGAGGGGTACAGACTTATAGGGAGGAGTAGCCTAGTGGTTGGGGCAAGGTACTTCAGGCCAGAAGGTCGGGGGTTCAAATCCCACTAGAGGACAGCAACCTTGGGCCGGAAGGACTGGGGTTTCTAGTCCCACAGATGCTCCTTGTGGTCTTGGGCAAGCCACTTAACCCTCCATAGCCCATGTTCCCTGTAAGTATTAGTGTATGTGTCTCATATCCCGGCATGTTAAATGTATCCCCCAATTGTGTTGTGACTGCTTTGATTGAAGGATAAGGCGGTATACAAAAACTGTCTAAATAAAATAAAATAAATAAATGGACAGAGTCTAGTTTTCTGATGTTATTTGTTGCCATCTGTTGGCAAAATGGCATAACCTTCCTGGAATGGTGAGGGGTTCTGGACCTTTCAGGGGCAGAAAGACTAAGTTCTCTAGGAAAGAGTCAAAGCCCCTGAGGAGGCTGAGCTTGTGAAGCTGATTGAGTTCTTGGAACTTGTGGCTTGTGTTCTGTTGGTTCCCCTTTTGGGAAACATGAACTGGACAGTGAGCATGATGGGTGTAAGATGGATAAAACCTCTTTTTCTTATTGAAAAAGAGTTTCTTGGCTGACGTTTTCTTTGCTGGGTTGGTTGTAGACTTCAATAGTCTGTTCAAGGTAGTATTTTCAGATTCAAGCTGATTTGCCTTGTCTTGCCAATCCTTGCCAAAGAGATTTTCTCCTGTGCAAGGAATATTTCCCAGTTTCTCTTGCACCCATTGTTCTAAGTCCGAGGCCTGGAGCCAGGCAATATGACGTGCACCGATGGAAATAGCAGAGGTTCTGCTAATACATTCAAAACAATCAAAGGTTGCACGGTTCACAAACTTAGAGACATCCTTGGCGTGTTTGACCAGAGTAAGAAAATCCCCTCTTTTGTCTTCAGGAAGAAGAGGGCTCATGAGCTCCAAGTCTCCTGTAACGTCTTTGAGGAACATTCCCATGTAGAGGATGTAAGAGCTGATCCTGGCTGCTAACATGGAGGATTGGAAGCATCGATGCCCAAAGGCATCGAGCGTTCTCGACTCACGGCCCGGAGGATTGGAAGAATGCGTTTTAGCACTCTTAATCCTACGCATTGCCGATTCCACTACCATTTAATGGTGTGGTAACTGAGTCTTTTGAAACCCAGGACAGCTTGGAACTCGGTACATGCTTTTGAGTCGTCGGGAGTGTGGAGACAATGTTAAAGGGGTTTCCCACATTCTTAGCATAAGATCCTGCAAGATCCTATGAATGGGCCTCTTTAGGAGCGTTAGGGTATTGAAGAATTTCTAATTCTTCTGCTCTGGGTTCCTTTTCTGGAGTCACCGTGATTGCAAGACCTCGAGCTACATCACGTATGAAATCCTGGAAGGACATGTCCTCTGGAGGAGACATTCTGCATTAAGGAGAAGGAGATGGATCCTCCGGAAGGATTGCTCTAGTACCGACAGAGTCAGAGTCATCGGAATCGGAGGATTCAAAATATCTCTGTGCTGTGTGTTCCTACAACGCTCGGTACCGGTACCGGTATCGCTCAAAGTCAGTATCGGGATGTCTCGGTACCGGCCCCTCGATACCTGAGATAGACTCAAAGCTCGGCATGGGGAGCAGCATACCTGCTGAGGCAGGTGCACTCGGTACCAGCACCAGAGTCTGTACTGATACCTGTGGAACCGTCTGTAACAGTCTTAGTGGTACCAAAACTGCTAAGAGAGCCGCTAGACTGTGTTCGATAGCGAGGATTCTCTGATCCATCGCTGCTGCCAATGCCTGGGTATCGGTACCGGTGGAAGCGGCCATGACCCCAGAACATGGCAGCAGTAGTTCTGCAGAGGTTGAAGCCTCTGGGACATTCTGGAGCCCCGTTAATGCTTTGGAGACTGAGGCCTCCCACCGGGGCTGTTTTGCTGGTGAACTTTCCTCAAGGGCAATGCCAGTGGCATCTCGATACTTAAAAGGAGATCTACCCTTTGAGGACCGGCCAGTCTTAGAAGACTTAGGTTTAGTTACCTGAGATCCATGGGAGGAAGATGAAGCCCTGGAAAACGTTGATGCAATGGACATCGTATCAGAGGCAAAAAGGGTACCGAGTTTTGCAGCTCTATTCTGCAGGCCCCTCTTAGTCATCTTTCTGCAGGAGAGATACTCTGATGGAGAATGGTCAGGACCTAAACATTTAAGACACCATTCATGGGTATTGGTGATGGATATGGTACCACCACATTTAGAACATTTCTTAAAACCACTAGCTGGTTTTTCCTTGTTTGAAGAAAAAATGGGCCTAGTGCCCAAAATGGCTCCTAACCCCGAGAGGGGAAAGGCTCCTAAAGAAAAGATTTTTAGAAGCTATTTTTTTTTTTTTTAAAAGAAGAAAAGAGAACCGGTGGTACCGGTAGGCGTCAAGTGAAGGCAGACGCGACCACAAAAAACCAAAAGAAAAATAATTTTTCTGCGGTGACAGGGTATACATCCTGTCGGCTCCACGGAAAACGAAGAACTGATGAAGGAGAGTTGGAAAGGCGGGAAGGCAACATGCAGGTGCTGTGGGATGCTCCCAAAAGCTTTCATATTGGACGCTGGGGAGCATTCCCGCGCAGGCTCTGTCGGTACCGACGATACCCATATGTGAAGACTACATTCCTGCTTGTTCCTGGAGATACGGTATATGAAACCAGTTAAATAAATAATAAATAAGAAGATCTAAGCGTTTTCTGCAGCAGAGTGTCTAACCTACTGAAGAGGACTTTAAACTAGATTTGTTGGGGATGGGTGAAGAGAGTTCCCAGGTAAGTGAAACATTAAATACCTCTGTAGAAATGGGTAAAAGGGGCAACATCTGGAAACTGGTGTGTATAAATGCCTGTAGCATGGGAAATAGGATTCAAGATGTTGAGGCTTTAATTGGAGAGGTTTCCTCAGATTTACTGGTAGTTACGGAGACATGTCTGGGATATAATTATACCGGACTATACCTTATTCACAAAGGACAGCATAGGAAGGAGGAGAGGTGGTGTGGCACTATATGTAAAAAATAATATAGAAGCTATAGAATTGCTGGGCTTAAAAGGAAGAGATGAGGCACTGTGGGTTAAACTAGAAAGAGGGAAAGGGAAATCCATTTGCATTGGAGTAATATACAGATGTCCCTCACAGGGCATAGAAGTGGACAAAGATTTAATAGAAGACATACACAGTATTGCAATGAAAGCAGAAGTGCTACTAATAGGTGATTTTAATATGCCAGATGTGGATTGGCACATCCCTGCTGCAGTGTCATCTAGAAGTAAGGAGATCATGGATTCTCTACAGGAAGAACTATTCAGGCAACTGGTAACAGAACCCACACGTGATGGGGCCATACTGGACTTGGTGCTCACCAATGACGAAAGTGTTTCCAATGTTATAGTGGGAGATCATCTCACATCGAGTGATCACCAGATGGTGTGGTTCAGCATTAGGACTAGGGTTGATAAAATCCATTCAAAAGCCAAGATGGGACAATACCTCAAAAGAGTCGTTAGCATGATGGGAACAGCTGGGGATGTAGAAAAATAGTGGGCAAAACTGAAAGGGGATATTTTAAGGGCAACAAACCTTTTTGTTAGAAAGGCAAATAAATGTAAAAGAAAAGGAAGCCACTATGGAACTGGTTAAAAGATAGAAAGCAGAGGGTAGGGCTAAATGGCCAATTTTCCCAATGGAGAAAGGTGAATAGTGGTGTACCCCAGGGATCTGTGCTGGGTCAGCTGCTTTTTGACATATTCATAAATGACCTGGAAAGTGGAATAACGAGTGAGGTTATCAAATTTGCAGATGACACAAAACTATTTAAAGTTGTTAAAACCCAAGAGGATTGTGAAAAATTGCAAGAGGATCTTGATAAATTGGAAGACTGGGCATCAAAATGGCAGATGAAATTTAATGTGGACAAGTGCAAGGTTATGCACCTAGGGAAGAACAACCCAAACTATGGTTACACAATGCAAGGTTCCACATTAGGAACCACCACCCAGGAAAAAGATTTAGGCGTCATTGTGGATACCATGTTAAAACCCTCGGCCCAGTGTGCAACGGCAGCCAAGAGAGCAAATAGAATGCTAGGTATGATAAGGAAAGGAATGGAAAATAAAACAAAAGATATTATAATGCCTCTATATCGTTCCATGGTGAGACCGCACCTTGAATATTGTGTGCAATTCTGGTCGCCGTATCTTAAAAAGGATATAGCGATTTTAGAAAAGGTTCAGAGAAGAGCCACCAAAATGGTAAAGGGGATGGAAGGATACTCCTATGAGGAAAGGCTAAAAAGGTTAGGGCTCTTTAACCTGGAAAAGAGACGGCTGAGGGGAGATATGATAGAAGTCTATAAATTAATGAACGGAGTGGAACGGGTAAACGTAGATCGATTGTTTACGTTATCAGAATATAGAAAGACTAGGGGACATGCAATGAAGCTACAGGGTAAACTATTTAAGACTAATAAAAGAAAATATTTTTTCACTCAACGTGTAATCAAACTCTGGAATTTGTTACCGGAGGATGTAGTAAAGGCTGTTAGTGTAGCTGGGTTTAAAAAAGGTTTGGACAAGTTCCTGGAGGAAAGGTCCATAAAGCATTATTAAGAGGCGACCGAAGATATCAATGCTTGACCCAGTACAAGCATTGTGGAACTTGTGTCTCTTGGGGAAACTGCTAGGTACATATGACCTAGATTGGCCACTGTTGGAAACAGAATAGTGGGCTTGATGGACCTTGGTCTGACCCAGTATGGCATTATCTTATGTTCTTATGTTCTTATGGTTCTCAAAAGAAGTAGCTGAAAGGTGAAGGAAAAGAGATCACAGAGAGAGGAAGACAGGCATCTATATTTGGAAAAACTTAGAGAAACTAGCAAAGTAGTCAGGAAAGCAAAGGTACAAAAAGAAGAAGAAATAACCAATGCAATAAATTGGGGGAAAAAACATTTTTCAGATATGTTAGTGAGAGGCTGAAGGGCAAAAATAGTACTGTTAGACTCAAGGTGAAGGGGAGGAATATGCAGAAACTGATGAGGATAAAGCGGAATTGTTTAACAAATATTTCTGCTCTTTGTTCACAGATGAAGGGTCAGGAGCAGGACCTCAGAAAACACCTACAAACAAGAACAGAAGCGAAAAGGATCTCGAACGATTTTCAGAAAACTGTGTTCCTGAGGAACTAGCTAAACTAAAAGTAGATAACGCGATGGGACCGGATGGAAAACATCCAAGAATACAGAGAGTACTTGGGGACGTTCTAGCAGCATCCATTGTCTGACCTTTTCAATGCCTCTTTGGAAACGGGAGTGGTGCCAGAGGACTGGAGAAAGGCACATTTGGTACTTTTATACAAAAGAGGACATAAAGATGACTTTCAGAACTACAGGCCAGTTAGTCTAACCTCTATGGTGAGTAAATTATTGGAAACCCTACTAAAAGAGAGAATAGTGAGGTTTCTAGAGTCCAGTGGATTGCAGGATCCGAGGCAGCATGGGTTTACCAGGGGCAGGTCTTGTCAGACAAATGTAATTGATTTCTTTGACTGGGTGACCAGAGAGTTGGACTGAGGGAGAGCCCGAGATGTGGTGTATTTAGATTTCAGTTCCACAGAGGCAACTTATCAACAGACAGAGTACCCTAGGGATGGACCCTAAAGTTACTGATTGGATTAGAAATTGGTTGAGTGGGAGGTGACAAAGGGTACAGGTAAATGGAGCTCACGAGGAGGAGGAGGAGCTTACCAGTAGTGTGCCATGGGGAACGCCGCCGCACGCATCATAACAGATTGCTCAGGACACGACCACATTACTCCCATCCTGTACCACCTGCACTAGCTCCCAATCAGGTCTCGAATCCGCTTCAAAGTACTTAAAAACATTTTCAAAATAATACACAACCTCTCAGCTAACAGCCTTCAACCACTCATTAAAACCGACCACAGCACAAGACCAAGAAGAAAAGGAACCTCGGACACCATCAGCTCACCAAAGGAATTCGCCAAAACAAAACAGGCCACATCAAGAAGGGCACTTTCCCTGGCAGCGCCCGCCCTATGGAACTCTCTCCCCGACCATCTAAGATCAACCAAAGACCTCAAGGACTTCAGAAAGCTGCTTAAAAGAACTCTATTTACAGAACACTACAAGGACTTCACCTGAACTGATTCCTATGTGCAGTACCTACAACTCTCTGTAGGACTTGATCTTAGATCACCTTTGTACATGGCTCTAATCTTGTATATATGTAAGGGTCATATATGTATATTGCTCACTTTGTACATAGCTCACTGGTAAAATCTAGCACTCTGCATTCCACATCACTCTTCTTAATCTCCCACTGCATGCTACTGACCACACAATTATCTCGATTGTTTGATGTGCTAAACCGCTTTGATTTAATGATAAAGGGGTATACTAAATCCGTCTAAATAAATAAAATAAATAAATCTGTCCTTGATCCGATTCTTTTTGACATCTTTGTTAATGATATTGCTGAAAGGCTGCCATGTAAGGTTTGCTTGTTTGCGGATGATACTAAAATCTGCAATAGAGTAGACACACAGGAAGGAGTCCACAACATGAGGAGGGATCTAGCTAAACTTTAAGAATGGTCTAGAATATGGCAGCTGAAATTTAATGCTAAAAAAATGCAGGGTCATGCATTTAGGCTGCAAAAATCTAAAGGAGCTGTACAGTGTAGGGGGTGAGGTACTTCTGTCCACGAAAGAAGAGCGGGACCTGGATGTGTCTGATGATCTTAAAGTAACTAAACAGGTAGGAAAGATGACAGCAAAAGCTAAAAGGATGCTTGGGTGCATAGGGAGAGGAATGGCCAGCAGGAGGTGATAGTGCCTCTGTATAAGTCTTTGGTGAGACCTCATTTGGAGTATTGTGTGCAATTCTGGAGACCGCACCTTCAAAATGATATAAACAGGATGGAGTCAGTACAGAGGGTGGCTACTAAAATGGTTAGTGATCTTCATTATGAAGCATATGAGGACAGACCTAAGAGGAAAGGTGGGATAGACGAGATATGATAGAGACATTTAAATACCTCTATCACATAAATGCACACAAGGAGAGCCTCTTTTAATTGAGGCAAGCTCTGCTATGAGGGGACATGGGATGAGGGTGAAAGGGGATAGATTCAGGAGTAATATGCGGAAATATTTATTTAGATAAAGAATGCTAGATGCGTGGAGTAGTCTCCCAGTGGAGATGGTAGAGATGAGGACAGAATCTGAATTCAAAGAAGCATGGGACAAACACAGAGGATCTCAAAAGGAAAAAATGGGACAATTGTAGTTGACATGGAAGGGCAGACTAGATGGGCCATGTGGTCTTTTTCTATGTTTCTATGTTTCTCAAATTGGAGGGAGCCATTAGAGATCTAAAAGCTAATTGCGAGGAGGCAGAAGGCTGAAGTTTTGCCTAGGATGACTTAAAGCACTGCACCAGCCCTACAGTGTAATGAAGCCAGAGACAAGCAAAAGCCTTATCCAGTTCCAGTGTCTCTTCACCACCTGCATCTTGCAGGTCTCCCACTGAATCCTCTCTCTCCACTTCAGTCTATTCAAAATTAAGCTGCAGAACTTAGCTTTTGCCAGTGTTACTACACTCAGTAACCTCTATTCTCAAGTCACATAAGAACATAAGAGATGCCATGCTGGATCAGGCCAAGGGTCCATCAAGCCCAGTATCCTGTTTCGAACAGCAGCCAATCTAAGCCACAAGTACCTGGCAGGTACCCAAACGGTACAGAGATTCCATGCTGCTTTCCCAGGGGTAAGCAGTGGATTTCCCTAGTCCTCCTTAATGGTTTATGGACTTATCCTTTCAGAAAGCCTTTGACAAGGTCCCTCATGAGAGACTCTTGGCAAAATTAAAAAATCATGGGATAAAAGGCAGTGTACTATTGTGAATTAGGAACTGGTTAAAAGATAGAAAGCAGAGGGTAGGGCTAAATGGCCAATTTTCCCAATGGAGAAAGGTGAGTAGTGGTGTACCCCAGGGATCTGTGTTGGACCCGCTGCTTTTTAACCTATTCATAAATGACCTGGAAAGTGGAATAACAAGTGAGGTGATCAAATTTGCAGATGACACAAAATTATCCAAAGTTGTTAAAACCCAAGAGGATTGTGAAAAATATGGGTATTCTTCCATCCTCTTTACTATTTTTGTGGCTCTTCTCTGTACCTTTTCCAAGTTTGCTATATCCTTTTTACGATTTAGATGCAGTTGCACCATGGAAAGATACAGAGGCATTATAATATCCTTTGTTTTATTCTCCATTCCTTTCCTTAGGATTCCTAGCATTCTATTTGCTTTCTTGGCCGCTGCTGCACACTGGGCGGAGGGTTTCAATGTTTTATCCACGACGACACTGCGATCCTTTTCTTGGGTGGAACTTTGCATCATACAACTATAGTTTGGGTTGTTCTTTCCTACGGGCCTGATTCCGCCCCGGACGTCGATCCTCTCTGTACATCCAATCTGAACTGGACGTACAGAGTGGATTGCGATTCTGATCCCGCAGGGCACATCTAGCCCGCGGGATCAGAATCACAAACAGTCCTGCACATGCAGGCTGGGAATGCGATTCAGTCCGGACTGCATGTGCCGGACTGACCCCGGCTAACTCAGTCAAGGCTCTTCAATGGAGCTGCGGCGCCATGGCGTCATGTTGCCATGGTCCTGGCTTCCCCTGCCCCATCCGTGCCCTGGGCATACACTTTGAAAACATCCAGGGACGTTTTTCCACCTTGGAGGTGGAACAACTTCCCCGCACATGTCACCGGCTCTGGATGTACAGAGCCGACATTAGAATCAGCCCGATACGTCCAGGGCTGGCGACTGCCCAGACTCCGCCCCTTCCCTGCCCCATCTAACTTCCCCGCACAACTGGTGGGGAATTTAGACGCGGCGGGGAGAAGGCACGAATAGCGGGGATGGACATCCCATCAGGCTGTCCATCCCCGCTATTCGTGGCACAGAATAACCCCCTTTGGGCCAGTTTCTGTCCAGGATGTAGATCACTTCTGTGCATTTGGTCTGAAATGGATGCACAGAGGGGATCGCGATTCTGATTCCGCGGGGCACATCTAGCCCTATGGAATCAGAATCGTGAACAGTCCTGCACGTGCAGGCCGGACAGAATCGCTAACTCAGTCAGGGAATTTAAATGGAACCACAGTGCCATGGCGTCATATTGCCATAGCACCACCACTCCATTTAAAAGCTGCGATGCTGCTGCTGACCAAAACGGTACATTCCCCGCAGCCTAACCCCTGATCCGGCCTCAGAAGGCCAGGGTCGGGCTGCGAGGAATGTCCCGTGGCCTCCCCAGTCCCTTCCGCGTCCCGAATGTAAAATAAAAAAATCATCCAGGGGAGTTATTCCACCTCGGAGGTGGAATAACTTCCCCAGCCATTTTGCCGACCCTGAATATACAGGGCCAACATTAGAATTGGCCCTGTATGTCCAGGGCTGGCAACCGCCCACTGCCTGCCCAATCTCTGCCCCAGGCCGCCCATTCCCTGCCCCCGACTAAGTTCCCCGCACAGCTGGTGGGGAAGTTAGTTGGGGACTGATGCCGGCACAAACTGCAGGGATGGACGTCCCATTTGGACATCCATTCCCACTATTCAGTGTTCAGAATGAACCTCTAAGTGTAGAATTTTGCACTTGTTTGAATTAAATTTCATCTGCCATTTGGATGCCCAGCCTCCCAATTTTTCAAAGTCCTCTTGCAATTTTTCCCAATCCTCTTGTATTTTAGCAACTTGAATAATTTTGTGTCATCTGCAAATATGATCACCTTACTCATTATTCCCATTTCCAGATCATTTATGAATAGGCTAAAAAGCAGTGGGCCCAGCACAGATCCCTAGGGTACTCCACTATTCACCTTTCTTGACTGAGAAAATTGCTCATTTAGCCCTACTTTCCGCTTTCTATCTTTTAACCACTTCCCATTCCACAATAGTACACTGCCTCCTATCACATTTTCTACAATAGTACAGTGTCTCCTATCACATTTCCTCAAGAGTCTGTCATGAGGGACCTTGCCAAAGGCATTTTTGAAATCCAGATACACTACGTCAACCAGCTCACCCAATGGCGTTCTGACATTATCGGATGCCCTCCTGGATGGTGCTCCCCCCATGACGACTCTCATACCAATCCGCCCCTCCCGCCAGGCCCTCACTCCTTTGCCGGCTTGCCCCGCTGCCTCCTCTCAATGCCTGGTGGCTGTTCCCTCCTGTCAAAGTCTTGCGAGAACAGTTGCACCACAAGATGTCTGCTGGAAGGGAACAGTCGCCAGGTGTGAGAGGAGGCAGTGGGCAAGCTGACAAAAGTATGTTTGCTGCGTGCACCTCTTCCATGAGGGCCTTGAAGTAGTACCCCCTCCTTGCTGGCACCCACTACCCTGCACTTGGTATGCTACTGAGCTCATCTTTATCTACCTGTTTATTCACACCTTCAATCAGACAATACTTTCCTTGGCTAAATCCATGTTGGCTTTGTCCCATTAAACCATGACTAACTATATGTTCACTAACTTTGTTCTTTATAAAGGTTTCAACCATTTTTCCTAGCACTGATGTCAGGGTCACTGATTTGTATTTTCCCGTATCACCCTTGAAACCCTTTTTAAAAATTGGCATTACATTAGACACTTTCCAATCTTCAGGTGCTACAGATGATTTTAATGATAGTTTGCAGATTACTATAGGTCTGCAATCTCATTTTTTTGTTTTTTTCAGCACCCTAGGATATATACCATTCAGTTCAGGTGATTTTCTATCTTTAGTTTATCAATTGCTGCATTATATTTTCCTGGTTTATCAAGATTTGTTTCAATTCCTCCAATACAGCTCTTTAAATATTATTTCTGTCGTGGACCACTTCCCTATATCTTTTTCAATAAAGACTGAACCAAAGAATTCATTCAGACTCTCTGCTATGGCCTTATCCTCCCTTACTCCCCCCTTTTACTCCTCTATCATCTAATGGCCCAACTGATGCTCTCAGAGGTTTTTTGCTATGAATGTACTTGAAAAAGTTTTTATTGTGAGTTTCCTTTCATAGCAGGAAAAACTCACAATAAAAGCCTTTTCAAGTACATTTGTAGCAATGTGTAATAGGTAAGCACAAACTGATCGTTTACTCTTTCAAAAAAATACAAGAACTAGGGGACACACCATGAAGTTTGAAACAAATAGGAAAAAATATTTTTTCTCTCTATGTATAGCGGAAAGTAGGGCTAAATGAGCAATTTTCTCAGTCACTTTAAAATAACTTATGCATTCAAAATTGATCTGTCACCTTAAAATAACTTATGCATTCAAAATTGATCTACGATATATTTTATAAATACCTACAATGTAAATATGTTCAAATAGTTTACTGTTCAAACTTTATATTGTTACCTGTAAATAGTTCCATCTGTTCTATGTAAAATGACTAGGTATGCTATTTCACATACCATATAACTTACTGTTCATTGTAAACCGCACTTGATACTTGGGAAAGAGCGGTATAGAAATAATTGTTAAATAAATAAATAATTAAACTTTGGACCTCATTGCTGGAGGATATGGTAAATGCAGGTAGCGGAGCTTTTTTAAAAAAAGGTTTGGATAAATTTCCGGAGCGAAAGTCCATAAATAGTTATTAAAGTAAAGTACTGCTTATCCCTGGGCATAAGGAGCATGGAACTGACTATTTTTGGGGTATGTCAGGTACTTGTGACCGGGATTGCTTACTGCTGGAAACAGGACACTGGGCTTTGATCCGACTCAGTATGGCAGCTCTTCTGTTCTTATGTGGTTTTGAGTTTTATCGTTAATATTGGGAGAGTTTGTGCTGTTAAAGGGGTCAGTTGCTTCATCGTGTGCACTTTGCTTTAAGCAAATTAAGTTGTTTAATTTTATGGCAGGTGGATCAGGAATGAGAGGTGCCAATGCGTGTTCTGAATGGCTTCTCTTACATCACATCCAGGATCAATGCTTGTGTTCATCGGACTGTGCAGTTACATACTGCACAACTCAAGATAATGATTTCTATGTACTTGATAAAGAACCAGTTGAGATAATAATCTCTGTTACAAGAGCAGCCTCGGAGAATGTTAGTCTTTGCCTCTACCCCGTACCACAAACGCATAGAAGACTGAGAGCTAAGCAAGAGAAGTGAATGGGGGCCATAATCAGTCTATGTGGGGTGCTGCAACCCCCGAGGCTTATTTTAAGCCACTGCAAACCTCACAATAGTTGTTTCATTATTTCTTAAGCCAAACCAATGTGTAGAGATTTGCAACTGCTTCCTCTGTGGCAAATGTTTGCATGGAAACAACACAGGTGCTTTCGAATAGCCAGACGTGCACCTTGTTTGGGTAGCAGTGTGAGCGTCTACCTGCGGACAGGCTGGGCGACATTCAGAGTTCTGATTTCTACAGAAAAATGCTTTCCTACCTCAGCAAGGGCTTGGCATATTGTTCTTTGTGGGACTAATTTTATAACAGGTGCCTTTAATATTTCAAAGAAAGTGCTTATTTTGTGAAGGAAATATAGGTGTCTCTGTGGCTTTATAAAACAGGCTCCTACAATAGTTCCCAATAGTGTACTAATGCTCTCGTTCAGATCTGCGCTTAGCCTATGGGCAGTGACATTGCGAGACTTCATCCACTAGGAAGGAGATGCCGTTCCAGGCCTCAGGTTGGAACATCTCTCTCCCCTTCAATCTGTTCAACTCTCTGCTGTGCCGCTATCTTCCACCATGCTCATATTACCCTCTTCTCAAGTCACTTTATTGGCTCCCTATCCATTTCTGCATCCAGTTCAAACTTCTCCTCCTAACCTATAAGTGCATTCACTCTGAAGCTCCTCACTACCTTTCCTCTCTTATCTCTCCCTACACCCCTCCTTCGGAACTCCGCTCTTCTGGCAAATTGCTTCTATCTGTGCCCTTCTCTTCTACTGCTAACTGCAGACTTCGCTCCTTTCACCTTACTGCTCCTTATGCTTGGAACAAACTATCTGAGTCTGTACATTAGGCGCCTTCTCTGACCCTTTTCAAATCCAGGCTGAAAACTCCTCTCTGCTGCTGCTTTCAGACCTTGACTCACCTGATCTCCTTTATCTTTATTAGGATACTTGATTTCTCCTTGGACAAGCAGGATGTGTCAGCCACACCTGGTGACGTCATCCGACGGCGCCATGACGGAAGTGCTCTCTAGAGCTCAGAATCTTCTGAGCATGTATGAGGTGGTCCCACCTCCCCGGCCCGCCCCTTGCCAAGCCAGTCTTTCTTCTTCCACCTTTGCCTCAAGACGGATTTTACAGCTCTCCAGATTTAAAAATGCCCAAACCGGGTTTTAAGAAATATAAGAACATAAGAACATAAGATATGCCATACTGGGTCAGACCAAGGTCCATCAAGCCCACTATTCTGTTTCCAACAGTGGCCAATCTAGGTCATATGTACCTAGCAGTTTCCGCAAGAGACACAAGTTCCACAATGCTTGTACTGGGTCAAGCATTGATATCTTCGGTCACTTCTTAATAATGGTTTATGGACCTTTCCTCCAGGAACTTGTCCAAAACCTTTTTTAAACCCAGCTACACTAACAGCCTTTACTACATCCTCCGGTAACAAATTCCAGAGTTTGATTACACGTTGAGTGAAAAAATATTTTCTTTTATTAGTCTTAAATAGTTTTACCCTGTAGCTTCATTGCATGTCCCCTAGTCTTTCTATATTCTGATAACGTAAACAATCGATCTAGTTTACCCGTTCCACTCCGTTCATTAATTTATAGACTTCTATCATATCTCCCCTCAGCCGTCTCTTTTCCAGGTTAAAGAGCCCTAACCTTTTTAGCCTTTCTTCATAGGAGTATCCTTCCATCCCCTTTACCATTTTGGTGGCTCTTCTCTGAACCTTTTCTAAAATCGCTATATCCTTTTTAAGATACGGCGACCAGAATTGCACACAATATTCAAGGTGCGGTCTCACCATGGAACGATATAGAGGCATTATAATATCTTTTGTTTTAATTTCCATTCCTTTCCTTATCATACCTAGCATTCTATTTGCTCTCTTGGCTGCTGCTGCACACTGGGCCGAGTGTTTTAACATGGTATCCACAATGACGCCTAAATCTTTTTCCTGGGTGGTGGTTCCTAATGCCTGCAATGCGGCCGCAAAATGAACTCAACAGACATCCACATGGCGCCGGGATTCAACAAGCCACAGCTCCCGCACCAGTTGATTGTGGTGGCTTCGGCAATGAAAAGAATTAAGTCTTCACGCACACAGGCTAACCACCCACCAGGTCGGGATCTTAAGCTCCTCGACAATGTGGGGAGGAAAGCTTTCCAAGCTGCGATGCTCAACGCCAAAGTAGCAGCACATCAGTTCCAGCACGTCCTATTTCAGGACGCCCTCCTAGCCGATCTCAAAGGCCAGCTTGCGGCCCTTCCCAAGGACGCACAACTTGCAAATACAGCCACTATGCAAGAATTGGCCGAATGCAGCAAACACCTGATGAGCACAACCTTTGACGCCTTTGACACGGCCATCCGGACGGCGGGCACGGCTATATCTGCCTGCCGCTATGCATGGCTACGGGCGTCCGGCCTCACAGACGACAGGATCGCAGATGCACCCTGCTCCGGCGAGTCCCTATTTGGCGACAAGGTCGCAGACACGGTGAATGGCCTTAAGGAGGATTGCACCACCCTAAAGACCCTAGCGGCGGACGGACTCGAACACCCCTCCTGGTCGCAAAAGGGAGCTACTACCGCAAACCTTTCTCCTCTTCCAAGAGATACTATGGCTCCAATCGGAAGTGGCAAGCACCAAAGTACAAACAGGCCTACAACAGCACTTCCTCCTTTCAGAGGCAGCAGCCGAGAGAGCGCAAACAAAAGAAACTGAACCCCCAACAGTCTGCAAAGAACTCCTCTGCCTTCTGACAACTCGACCCAGCCGGGCCTGTCTCAGAGTTTCCCGGCGAATCTGCCGGTGGGGGGTCGCTTGTCCAAGTTCCTGCCGGCATGGCAGAATATCACCACGGACAAGTGGGTTCTCCAGATCATCCAGACAGGTTACCGCTTGCGATTCTCCTCCCCTCCGTGGCAGCGCACACAGCCCACCAGCCAGCCCCCGCCACACATGGAAGCTTCCCTAGCGGACCTCCTACAACAACTTCTCACATCTCGGGCAATAGAGCGGGTGCCCCCCAGCGAAGCCAACACTGGATTCTACTCCCGGTACTTTCTTATTCCCAAGAAGTCCGGTGGTCTTCGCCCAATCCTGGACCCCCGCAAGCTGAACAACTTTATCACGAAGGAGAAGTTCAGAATGTACTCGCTAAACTCCATTCTACCTCTCATCAAAACAGGGGACTGGCTGGCTACTCTGGATCTACAGGATGCTTACACTCACATCCCTATCCACCCTTCACACAGGAAGTTCCTGAGGTTCATAGCCCTGGGGTGCCACTACCAATATCGTGTTCTTCCCTTTGGACTCTCTCCGGCACCCAGAGTCTTCATGAAGTGCGTAGCGGTTGTTGCCTCATACCTGCGCAAAAAAGGCATCGCCATTTTTCCCTACCTGGACGACTGGCTACTGTCGGCGCCTTCTGCCCCAGAATTCAGGGATGCAGTACGAACAACGACGGACCTGCTGGGCAGGTTGGGCTTCCTTCTCAACAAGGAGAAGTCTCATCTGGATCCTACCCAGAGCACAGAGTTCATCGGGGCGATAATCGACACCTGTGCCTCCAAGGCCTTCCTTCCCGAACAGCGGGTAAGAATCATCGCTTACCTGGCCAAGAAGGTGTCCACGTCAAGACAGACCACGGCTCATGGAACCCTACGCCTCTTGGGTCACATGGCAGCGACAACCTCGGTCCTGCCCCTGGCAAGACTACACATGCGCACCCTCCAGTGGCACCTCCGGACTCACTGGAGACATTTCTCCCAACCTCTCACCACCCGCGTCCCCATCAAGCCCAAGGTCATCAAGAGCCTACGCTGGTGGACCGATCCAGCCAACCTCTCTGTGGGCAAGGACCTATAACCAAGCGGCTACCAACTCATCCTTACCACAGATGCATCCTCCATGGGATGGGGAGCGCACCTTCAGCATCTCAGCATGCAGGGAGCCTGGTCCAGAACAGAACAGTCCCTTCACATCAACGTTCTCGAACTCAGGGCGGTCAAGTATGCGGTACAAACATTCAGGTCACTACTGACTGGAAAATCAGTCCTGATACAGACAGATAACCAAGTGGCCATGTTCTATATCAACAAGCAGGGGGACACGAGGTCATGTTCCCTATGCAAGGAGGCCCTCGCGACATGGTCATTAGCTCTAGCCAACAACTGCTTTCTACAGGCAACCTACCTGCCCGGGGACCAGAACGCCTTGGCGGACAGGCTGAGCAGACAGCTCCTTCTCCACGAGTGGACACTCCACGAAGAAGTGGCGTGCAGCATCTTCCGTCATTGGGGAACTCCCCAGATCGACCTTTTCACGACCGAAGTCAACACAAAGTGCCAACTGTTCTGCTCCAAACACCCCTCACGCCAGAGGGTAGCCTCAGATGCGTTCGCCGTGCCCTGGGGGGATTGGGCACTGGCATACACCTTTCCCCCAACTCCTCTCATGGCGGCAACAATACAGCGAATCGTCAGAGACAGGGCGCATGTCATACTAATCGCCCCCTACTGGCCACGACAGATGTGGTTCTCCCTGCTGCTTCGGCTTGCCCGGGAACCGCCAGTTTGGTTACCGATGAGACCAGACCTGCTCACACAGAACGACGGCAAAACTCTGCATCCCGGCCTCCAGACCCTAGCTTTGACAGCCTGGAGGTTGAAAGGATGAACCTCACCAAGCTCCTCCTAACCACGGAGGTGCAACAAATTGTCTGGGTTCCAGGAGGCCGTCTACCAGAAAGTCCTACAGCCTCAAGTGGAAACGTTTCAGCATATGGTGTGCAGGGCATGGAGTCAGCCCATCCTCTTGCCCCATGCACACAGTCCTGCAGTACCTCACATTCCTCTTCAACCTTGGCTTAAAGCCACAATCCATCAAAGTCCACCTTGCAGCGATTGCTTCTCTTCACGAACACTGGAGTGACTCGGCCACGGGCTCCCTCGCCGCCCTACCCATCGTGACGCGCTTCATGAGAGGCCTCAGGAATCTGCAGCCCCCAGTCCAGAAACCAGTACTGGCTTGGGACCTTAATGTCGTCCTACAACAGCTTACGCAAGAGCTGTTCGAGCCTCTGCTCACGGCGGATAGCAAGTACATGTCCTGGAAAACACTCTTCCTCATCGCCATCACCTCAGCAAGGAGAATTAGCGAGCTACAGGCGCTGGTGGCCCACCCACCTTACATGAACTCTACCATAACCGGGCATCCCTCCGGACCCACCCGAAGTTTGTGCCTAAAGTCGCCTCTGCCTTTCACGTCAACCAGTCTGTGGAATTTCCTTCATTCTTTCCAGCTCCACACTCCTCACCTGAAGAGCAGTGGCTCCATTCTCTGGACTGCGTCCGAGCACTGTGCATCTACATTGATAGGACGGCCGCCATTAGGCTCGGGGCGCAGCTCTTCGTGTCCTTTGACCCTAAAGACCCGGGAGGCCCGTCACCAAGCGTACACTCTCCCATTGGATTGCGAACTGTGTCGCCTACTGCCTACAAAGGGCGGGGGCGCACCAGCTCCACGCCCTAGCTACCTCGATCGCCAGCTTGAGAGAGATCCCGGTGAGCGATATCTGCAAAGCCGCCACCTGGTCCTCGCAGCTCACCTTCCAGAGACATTACTGCCTTGACCTCCAAGCGGAAACCGACAGTTCCTTTGGCCGAGCAGTCCTAGCTGCGGCCACCGCTACTGCAGCCGTTGGAACCCAGTGCGGCTGACCTACTCCAACCCAAGGACTCCGCCCCAGGGTGACGTCCATTGAAGGGCCATCCAAGGGGGGGCCATTCGGGTCCTTCTCCTCAGACCTACGCATCGGGACTCGTTGGCCCTATTGACAAGTTTGCACAGAGACGTGTATTCTGCTAGTTTGCACTGTTGATGTGTACACTGTTTGTTTGCACATTTGAAGTTTACTCTGCCAGGTTGCACTTGTACCTAGAAGGATGTTTACGATGATATTGCCACTGTACTGTCTGCACATTGCACTATTGCACTGTTAGTGTTGATGTTTACGCTGCTTGTTTGCACATTTGAAGTGTACTCTGCCGTGTTGCACTTGCACCTAGAAGTATATTCACGATTACATTGCCGCTGTACTGTTAGCACATTGCACTATTGCACTGTAGGTTACTGTGTTGCACTGCATTTGATGTTACTGTTGCAAGGCACCAATAAAGGCCTGTTTATATCTGGTCTGTTGCATGCTTCCCTCATCCTCCACAGTGCATCATCTTCATAGCTTGGGAGACACCAGGTGTGGCTGACACATCCTGCTTGTCCAAGGAGAAAACAAGGTTACTTACCTGTAACGAGAGTTCTCCGTGGACAGCAGGATAGGTCAGCCACACAATCCCACCCACCTCCCCTGTATGAGGGTTGCCTGCACAGCCTGCTCCCTAGCCACATGGGCATAGCTAGTCACTCACTGGCTTGGCTAGGGGCGGGCCGGGGAGGTGGGACCACCTCACACATGCTCAGAAGATTCTGAGCTCTAGAGAGCACTTCCGTCATGGCGCCGTCGGATGACGTCACCAGATGTGGCTGACCTATCCTGCTGTCCACGGAGAACTCTCGTTACAGGTAAGTAACCCTGTTTTACCACACCTTCGAAACATCAGGGCGGTTTACAATATAGCAAAACACACAGTGGCTAATGCCAGAAGCAGAAAGGAACTACAATTGCTGACCGAAAAGCACACAATCACACCAGAGGAAGGATGAGAAGAGGAGGGAGGGAGGGAGGACAGAGGAAGAGAGAAGGATTAACAGGGGTCAGGAGAGGGAAGGTCATAGGTGGAACAGAAGAGATGTGTCTTGAGAAGAGCCTTGAATTTGGGATATGACTGTTCTTGATGGAGGGTAGAGGGAAGTGAGTTCCAAAGAGAAGGTCCTAAAAAGAAGAAAGCTGAGTGACGGGTCTGTTCCAAATGCACACGTGCTGGAGAGGGGAGATGAACGGAGGCTACGGGGCTCAGACCAGAACTGCAGGGAGTTGGTCAGATACTGCAGGGTGTGAGTGTGGAGTGCCTTATGGGTCAGGATCAGAAGTTTGTAAGTGATGCAGTAGGAAATGGGTAGCTAGTGTAGATGAATGAGGTGAGGGGCTGTAACGGGTGGTGTGAGAAAGAATCTGGGCGGCGACATTTTGTATCATCTGAAGGCAGTGAAGCTAATATTGGAGGAGACCAGCAAAGATAATATTACAGTAATCAATTCAAGAAATTACTAAAGAGAGAAGAAGAGTGGTGAGAAAAGATTGGGACACTACAGTGCTGACAGTGTGGATTTGATGAAGGTAGAAGTAGGATCGATGAGTGAGGGCAGAGATGTGGTCATGGAAGGATAAGTCAGGGTCCAGTGTCACACTGAGATAGCGAAAGGATGATACAAGTGGGATCAGGGCATCAAGGAGAGTGGAGGATTGTGTAGGGTGGGAGTTGCCAAGAGTAAACCACATTGCAGAGGTTTTGGAGGGTTTAAGATGGAGATTTGTGGACAACCAATTAGCAACATGAGATAGGCAGGTATTGAGAGGTGAAAGATCTGGGTTGACGGGGTAAGTTGATAGACCAGGATGATGCCATCAGTGTAATAGTTTGCCGAGATGCCAGACTGCTGCACCAGTAGAGTGAGGGGAGCCATGAAGATGTTAAAGAGGAGTGGTGCGAGAACGGAGCCCTGGGGGACCCCACAGTGCAGAGGGAGAGGATCAGAGCTGCAGGAATCAGAGGTAACAGAAAATGAACGAGAGTAGAGAAAGGAATGAAACCAGCGAAATACATTACCCCGAAGATCCACATCCCTGAGGCGAGAGATAAGAATGGTGTGGTCGACAAGATCGAAAGCAGCTGAGAGATCCAAGGAGACAGCTAAGGAGATGTCACCCCAATCATGAGAAATGTGAAGTTCGTTAAGGAAGGCCAGAAGGATGGTCTCAGTGCTGTGGCCAGGGCGAAAGCCAGATTGTCATGGGTGCAGAAAATGGGTGGAGTCCAAGTGGGACAAGAGCTGGGAGAAGACAGCCTTTTCAAAGATCTTAGAAATGAGACTGGGCGGTAGTGAGCAGGGACACTGGGGTCAAGTGAGGGCTGCTTAAGAAGGGGACGGACTAACGTGTGTTCCCAAGGGGTTGGGAAAGTACTGGAAGCAAGACATGAGTTAAGCATGGAGAGTAGGGAGGGAAGGAAAGCAAGGGACGGATCCAGAATCCAGTTTGAGGGAAAGGGGTCGAGAGGGCAAGTTGTTTTCTGGGTGGCAGAAATAGACCTGGAGAGTTCAGAGGAAATAATGGGCTGAAAAGAGGACCAGATATGAGACAGATTGGGAGGAGGGTGGCGAAGGAGGAGGAGGAGACATGAGTGGAGAGGAACTAAGAGAGAAAGGAGAGAAGGTGCTGAACCTTTGTGGCGAAGTGGGTGGCCAGCTGTGAGGGACTAGGAACTGAGGATTGGGTGCTACAGGTTGGGGGAAGATATAAGAGAGGATAGGGATTTAAGGACTGAGTAAAGTTGACGTGTAGAATTAGGTGCGGAGGAGATGAGGCTGGAGTAATAAGAGCGTTTGATTTCTAGAATGAGTGAGTGATAGTGTTGGTGACAGGAATTGAAGTGTTGGAGGGATTCAGAGGTCTGGATCTTTCTCCAAAGACATTCTGCATGACAGAGTTGTGACCGCTGTAAGCGGAGGCCTGGATGGTACCAAGGGCAGTGAACAGTGGGCCGAGATATGCAGGGATGTGGGGGGGGGGGCAAGACGGTCAAGGGCGGAGGATAGGCATGAATTCCAGAGGGAAGCTTGTGCGCTGGAAGTGTGAGTGGGGAAATCTAAGGGAAGGAGCTTGTCAGCAGGGGGAAAGTGTTGAAGGGTAGAGGGAGTGATGTGGCGAGTTTGGCGAGAAGGGCCAACGAGGGACAAGGGGTGGTGCCTAGGGGTGGGGACCCCATGAGAGAATATAGAAGGGAGCTGGGCAAGGAAAGTGATGCAAAAGTGATCTGTCCAATGCAGAGAATTGGTGGTGATGTTTGCAGGTATATACGGGAGTTTGAAGGGGTAATAAGGAGGTCTAGGGTATGTTGGGCTATGTGAGTGGGCAGGACGACATGTTGACAAAGGCTGAGATCCTGAAGAAGAGTAAGAAAGGAACGGTCATGAGCCGAAGTGGGGGAACAGTCACCAAGAAGGAACAGATAAGAGAACTGCAGGAAGCCTCAGAAATGGTAAAAACGAGAGCTTCCCATGAGGACGCAGGGAGGGCGGTGCATAGAGAAAGAGGAGGGGCTGAGGGCAGACATAGGAGGAGGGACTCAGGGTAATGGAGAATGTGTGATGAGAGCTGGGTGAGAGGTAAGGAAGAACGGAATAGGGTGGCCACTCCGCCCCCAGCACGCCTTATCTGTGTTTCCTTACCATTCCCCCTAGCTGTATCCCATGTCTACAGCTACTGTGTTGTCTGTCTTGACTAGGTTGTAAGCTCTGATGAGCAGGGACCGTCTTTTACATGTGTCTGTGTAGTGCTGCGTACATCTTATAGCGCAATACAAATGTTCAGTAGTAGTAGTAGAAAAGTACTTTGTAAACAGAGACAGTGGGAAATATGATGGTTGCCATTGCAAGCTAGGGACCACAGGGCCGAGTGGGTCCCCCATCTAGCCTGGGCCTCCCTGCTTCGCAGGTATTGCTTGGGTGGTATTTGCGCCACTGTGTGTGAGCCAAGTTTACTAAGCTGGATTAATGGTCAGCACATGCTATCAGTAACTAGGTTCCATTGAATAATATACAAATAACTCATGTGAACCATTAGCCCAGCTTAGTAAACCTTCCCCTAAGAGTGTGGAGTAGTCATATATTGCAAGTCTGACACACTATGCCTGCAGGATTGCTTGCATGCCTATCCTGCAAACTAGGCAGTGCGCTGCTGTGCACCCCGGTGTAATATACCAGGAGAAAACCTTGCCTGGTTCATGGAGATTGCTTGCAAAATAACCCACTCTAGGAGGAGTAGAGTAGAGTAGAGTGGAGTGGAGGAGTAGCCTAGTGGTTAGAGCAACTGCCTATGATCAAAGGTTTGATTCCCACTGGCACTCCTTGTGACCTTGGGCAAGTCACTTGACCTTCCATTGCCTCTGAAGAAAAGGCTGGCAATCTATTTCCAGTTATACATTGCCAAGAAAACCCAGGGGCTGCTGGATCACCAGGAGTCAGCACTGACTTGACAGCATTAAAAAAAAAAATAAAAAGATTTCAGTAAACTAGCCAGGGCAAATTCTGCATCACTCTTTGTAATCAGGTGATTTTTATTTTATTTATTAGTTACATATATTTGCCAAGAAATTAATTTGACAAAAAAATAGGACAATAACTAGTCACAATTATTAGGAAGATAAAGAAAAGCAGGACCATTAACTGCAGTCCAAAACGAGGGGAGTCCAGTTTAGACAAGAAAGGAAAGACCTGCAGCAGAAAATCCTTAAAGTAAACCAATCTCAACGGTACCAGAAAAACAGCAGCGCAAGTTACTATGAAAACCAAAGGCAAAGACAATACAGCCCCTCCAGCCTGCCGCCCAATGGAAGGAGCATCGTACAAAAGAAACCGGTTCAGACTTCAAGGAAAGCAAAAGATAGCTGTGATATTTCCCAGTATACTGGTGAACAGTTATGTGGACAGCAGCTGGACAAACCTTAGAAGTGCCTAAAGATGGTAAAAAAACCCATTAAATAAATATTTGTCCAACAAGACTAATCTAGTAAAACCATGCTTCTTGGATCCACTGGTTTCCAGAAACTGCACTATCCTCTGTTTTTGCAGTGTTTCCGTAATTTGCTCATCACCAAGGTCAGACTAACTGGCCTGTAGTTCCCAACTCCTCTTCACTTCTGATTTTGTGGAGAGAAACCACATCTGCCCATCTCCAATCCTCCAGGACCACTCTAGACTCTGAAAAACAGTTGGAAAGGTCAGACAGTGAAGCCTCCATTCAGTACCCTCAGATATATCCCATCTGGCCCTCTAGATTTGTTTAGTTTTAGTGTAGTTAGTTCCTTACAAACACAGTCTTCAGAAAATCATTCAGGATCTGTTTCACTTCCATCCTTATTCACTTTTGTTTTCTGAGATCCTACTCCTGGCCTTCCATCTGTGAATTGTTAAGTGTTGTTGAGTCGATGCTGACTCATGGCAGCCCTCTGGATAGCTGCCCTAAACTGTGTTCAGTGAATAACAAACAGAAATATTTCTTAAAGAATTCTGTTTTATTTTCACCAGCTTCTACATACTCTTTTCCTTCTCCCTTCAGTCTTAAAATACCACTTTTGAATTCATTCCTGTAACTAACATATTCAAAAAAAATAAAAAGAATATGCAAATATGATACAGCACCCAGGAATGAGAGATTAGGGCGGCAGGGACAAAAGAGCGCAAAGCAAAGTGCTCACGTTATGTTGATGACATCGTAAAAAATGTTGGTAGAGCAGTAGATAGAGCAGTAGGGCCTCTTATTTCTTTTCTCTATTGACTGTAATTCTCTTTGTATCGTTGCTTTCCTGCTCTTTCCAGTCTCTCTCATTTTTTCCAGATACCGCTGCTTGTCTTTCTCCTTTGGCAACCCCTTTTAGCCCTCCTCCAACTTCCTGGCACCTGCAGATCTCTGGGTGGTGGGATCTGGGCTTTCCGCCACTCTGTGACTTCAGCAGCAACGCCACTAAGTCCAGGGTCTGCCTCTCCAGCGCTCACTGCTATGGTGCTCATCTTGCTAGGACTGTATATGGTTCTTCGCATTTGCACAAGTGTGAATGGACGTACCAAGTACCCATAATAAGCACTCTTGCTTTTGCAACTCACACAGATATCAAATAAATCCATATTTCTGTGTACAGCATGGGAAATGGCTGCCATGGAAAAGCTCAGAACTAGAAACTTGAGAAAGATGTAACTCCGTTTCTTAACATAGAAAAATGACAGAAAAAGACCACATGGCTTATCTAGTCTGTCCTTCCATATCAACCACTACAACAGTCCCTTTTTTCCTTTAGAGATCCTCTGTGTTTGTCCCATGCTTTTTTGAATTCAGTTACTGTCCTCATCTCTACCACCTCCACTGGGAGACTATTCCACGGATCCACCACTCTTTCCGTAAAGAAATATTTCCGCATATCACTCCTGAATCTCTCTCCCTTCACCCTCATCCCATGTCCCCTCGTAGCAGAACTTGCTTTCAATTGAAAGAGGCTCTCTCCCTGAACATTTATGCCACGGAGGTATTTAAACATCTCAATCATATCACCTCTATCCCGCCTTTCCTCTAAGGTGTACATATTAAGATCCTTAAGTCCTCATATGATTTATAATGAAGACCACTAACCATTTTAGTAGCCACCCTCTGCACCGACTCCATCCTGTTTATATCCTTTTGAAGGTGCAGTCTCCAGAATTGCACACTATACTCCAAAGGAGGTCGCACCAAAGACTTCTAGAGAGGCATTATCACCTCCTTTTTTCTGCTGGCCATTCCTCTCCCTATACACCCAAGCATCCTTCTAGCTTTTGCCGTCGCCTTTTCTACCTGTTTAGCTACTTTAAGATCATCAGACACAACCACGCCTAGGTCCCGCTCTTCTTTAATGGACAAAAGTACTTCACCCCCCTATACTATATTGCTCCTTTGGATTGCTGCGGCCCAAATGCATGACCTTGCATTTTTCAACATTAAATCCCAGCTGCCCAATTCTAGACCATTCTTCAAGCTTAGCTAGATCCCTCCTCATGTTATCTACACCTTCCTGGGTTTCTACTCTATTGCAGATTTTAGTATCATCTGCAAAGAAGCAAATCCTACCTGACAGCCCTTGCGCTATATCACTAACAAAGATGTTAAAAAGAATCGGAACAAGGACAGATCCCTGGGGCACACCACTGGTAACCTCCTTCTCCTCAGAGTGAGCTCCATTTACCTATACCCTTTGTTGCCTCCCACTCAACCAATTCTAACCCAAGCAGTAACTTTTGGGTCCATCCCTAGGGTGCTCAGTTTGTTTATAAGTTGCCTGTGAGAAATGGTGTCAAAGGCTTTACTGAAATCTAAATACACCACATCTAGGACTCTCTCTCCATCCAACTCCCTGTTCATCTAGTCAAAGAAATCAATCAGATTTGTCTGACAAGGCCTGCCTCTGGTGAATCCATGCTGCCTTGGATCCTGTAATCCGCTGGACTCCAGAAACCTCACTATTTTCTCTTTCAGCAGCACTTCAAATGATTTACTCACCACTGAAGTTAAACTAACCGGCCTGTAGCTTTCAACCATATCCTTACTTCCGCTTTTGTGTAAAGGGACCACATGAGCCTCTCTCCAGTCCTTTGGCACCACGCTCGACTCCAACGAGGCATTGAAAAGGTCAGTCGTGGAGCTGCTAGAACGTCCGCAAGTTCCCTCAGTATTCTCGGGTGTATCCCATCTAGTCATATCGCTTTGTCTACTTTAAGTTTAGCTAGCTTCTCACGTACAAGGTCTTCTGAAAAGTGTTCAAGATGCCCCTCACTTCTGTTCCTGTTTCTGAGTGTTTTCTGAGGTCCTGCTCCTAGTTCTTCATCTGTGAACACAGAACAAAAATATTTGTTAAGCAATTCCGCTTTATTCTCATCAGCTTCTACATATTCCTCCCCTTCACCCTTGTGTCTGACAAAACCACTTTTGCCCTTCTTCTTTTCACTAACGTATCTGAAAAATGCCTTATCCCCCCATTTTATTGCATTGACTATTTCCTCCTCTTTTTGAATCTTTGCTTTCCTGACTACTTTGCTAGTTTCTCTAAGTTTTTCCAAATACAGATGCCTGTCTTCCTCTCTCTGTGATCTCTTGTATTTCATGAAGGCCTCCCTCTTTTTCTTCACATTTTCAGCTACTTCTTTCGAAAACCATAGCAGTCTCCTTTTCGTTTTACCTTTATTTACCATTTTAAACCTGTCTTAATGTTTCCTCCAACACTGAGACCATTTGTGCCAGTTTCCTCTGGTTAGAGCACTGGCTTTGGAACCAAGAGACCAGGGTTCGATAAGAACATAAGATATGCCATACTGGGTCAGACCAAGGTCCATCAAGCCCAGTATCCTGTTTCCAACAGTGGCCAATCTAGGTCATACGTACCTAGCAGTTTCCCCAAAAGACACAGGTTCCGCAATGCTTGTACTGGGTCAAGCATTGATATCCTGGGTCCCTTCTTAATAATGGCTTATGGACCTTTCCTCCAGGAACTTGTCCAAACCTTTTTTAAACCCAGCTACACTAACAGCCTTTACTACATCCTCCGGTAACAAATTCCAGAGTTTGATTACACGTTGAGTGAAAAAATATTTTCTTTTATTAGTCTTAAATAGTTTACCCTGTAGTTTCATTGCATGTCACCAAAACAATCCCATCTAACTTCATTAATTTATAGACTTCTATCATATCTCCCCTCAGCCGTCTCTTTTCCAGGTTAAAGAGCCCTAACCTTTTAAGCCTTTCTTCATAGGAGTATCCTTCCATCCCCTTTACCATTTTGGTGGCTCTTCTCTGAACCTTTTCTAAAATCGCTATATCCTTTTTAAGATACGGTGACCAGAATTGCACACAATATTCAAGATGCGGTCTCACCATGGAACGATATAGAGGCATTATAATATCTTTTGTTTTATTTTCCATTCCTTTCCTTATCATACCTAGCACTACACTCCTTGTGGCCTTGGGCAAGTCACTTAACCCTCCATTGCCTTCGAAGAAAGACCTGGCAATCTACTTCCGGTCACACTGCCAAGAAAACCCAAGAGGTCCTGGGTCACCAGGAGTCAGCATTGACTCAAAGGCACACATTGCATTTTTGCCTCTTTCAAACACTATGAGACTAACCACTCCCAAATGAGAGCTCTAAGCAGATAGCCTGTATGTATGTGTGTCTTATTCCCCCTTCCTGTTAAATGTATACCTCCAATTGTGTTGTTGAGCACTTTGATTGAAGGTTAAGGTGGTATACAAAACTGTCTAAATAAATAAATAAATACATACATACATAAATAAATTTTAACAAAAAGGTTGGTTGCCCTTAAATTATCCCCTTTCATTTTTGCCCACTGTTTTTCTACATCCCCAGCTGTTCCGAGCCCGCTAATGACTCCCTGAGATATTGGCCATCTTGGCAAAGTTAGTTTTCCTAAAGTCTAAGACCCTCGCTTTTAAATAGATTCTAACAGCCCTAGTCCTAATACTGAACCACACCATCTGATGATCATTGGATGCAAGATGATCTCCCACTACAACATCAGAAACACTTTCACCATTGGTAAGCACCAAGTCCAGTATGGCCCCTTCACGTGTGGGGTCTGTTACCAGTTGCCTGAATAGTTCTCCCTGTAGAGAGTCCAGGATCTCCTTACTCCTAGATGATATATGGAGTAACTGCGAGAACGTGAGCTTCCCATCTCATATGGCTGATTCTCGGTAGCAGTCTCACCATCATACCCTAGGTTACAGTGGGCGCCTGATCTCTTGCATGTGCTTGGTGGAGACCTGTGAGATTTATTTTAATTTACGCTTTTGTTCTTTGTCTCTCTCGTTGTATTTGTAATATAGTGTCTCATGAATCAGAATACTTGATGTATATTTTGGGTGAACTTCCTTGAATGTGATTTAATATTCTCTGCTTGCTCTTAGTCTGTGTCTTGACTATTTTGTAACAAAGTAACTAAGCTGAAAATAAAACACGTAAAAGTAAATATGCATGAGAGAAATTTGCATGCACTGCCTCCATTGTATACAAATCTCTCTCATGCACAGTCATTGAGGTTATTTTATTTATTTAACAGGTCTTCTATACCTCCCCGGTTATCCTGAGACCTGGACTGGCTAGCTGCGTCCCAAGGACTGGGTTGAGAACTCCTGGCATGGACTGATGTGCTACCTGCTGACCATTATCCGGTCCTTAAGTCTCTGTCCAGCTTTTTCTAAGGGGTGCCTTTGCTAAAGTGCTGTAATGTTTTTTGCATCATGTGGCATATATGAAAATGGCACACGATAAGTGCAAAACTGTGCAGGGGGAATTGCACAGGGCTGTGTTCCCTGCATTGGCAGGCAGCACGGGACACCCACGCACATGCAGAGAATGCGGGACCGGAGTGAGGGAGAAGGGAAAGGACAAGTGGCAGTGGTCTCTATATCCTTCAGTATCAGAGCCACTTCATGGACCCGCCCCATGTACATCAAAAGCCTGTGGCTATGGATCATAACATCTGCAGCACCCTCAAAGGACCCCTTGTCCTGCCCAAGACACCTTAAGTACCCCCTTCCCCAGACAGCATCCACATCTTATGGATGGCTGTTGTACCCCCTCCCTACCTTGCTCTGGATACAAAACATGAGAAGGCTGGCCTCCCAAGCCCCCACTGAAGTCCATGACCACCTCTGGTCCTTATTGGGGTCTCCCTGGTGGTCCATTGGTGACTGGGACAAGAGCAGTCCCATTTTGCACCATTTTGAAGGATGATGGAGATGGGATGGGATGGGAGTAGAGGGGGACCGCTCCTGCCGGGATCATTACTGGACCACCAGGAAAGCACCAGTAAGGACTGGGGTGGTTCAAGGTGCTTCAGTGGGGGCTTTGGGAGGTTTGGGGGGGGCTGGCCTCATGTTTTATATCTGGGGCAGTTTGGGGAGGGGGATTTATTTATTTAACAGTTTTTATAGACTGTTTTTCCTTGGATGAATAACATTTGCTAATTCTTCATCAGATTCACTCCCTTCGTTCTCTCCTTCCTGATTCCGCTATCGCGACGCTGCTTCTGGCCCTTGTCATATCTCGCTTAGACTATTGCAATATCATTTAAGCCGGTTAGCCTATTAGCTTAAGCATTTGCAAACAGTCCAGAACACTGCCATCCGCATCCTTCATCATTCATGCCACCAAGTTTGACCACGTTTCCCCTCTGCTTTGTAAGTCCCATTGGTTACCCATCACATATCAGATTCAATTTAAACTTCTTACTTTAGTTCACAAGACTTTGCACACTGGTACTCTTGCCTATCTTTCCAACCTTGTGAACCAGCTACATGTTCCCCTCCTTCCCGTGCCCGCCATGAATCGACTAGACATTCGGCTTTCTATTTTCTGGGCTCCCGTGTTTGCAATTCACTTCCTGCAGATATCCACTTAGAACTCCCTTTCCCTAAATTCAAATCTCTTCTTAAAATCCATCTCTTTCAGCTAGCTTTTGATCTACCTTCACAGGCTTAGAATTCTTGCCCCCCCCCCTCCCTACTGACTCTTACACCCTCTCTCCCTTTGCTATGTAACATAGTAACATATACACTAACATAGTATATGACGGCAGATAAAGACCAGCAAGGCGGCAAGAGCGGGTGCACCTTTTGCTCTGTGCAGGTCACCCCTCTACATGCCTTCGTTTCGGGGTGTAGCAACCGCTCCGTGTAGGTCACCCCTATTTGTTGAAATATAAGAGTTAGTTATGTTTATTTTGATTTTATCCTGTTTCTATAAAGGGATCTACTGTTCCTGTCCCATGCCATTTTGAATTCTGTCACTGTATTTGCCCCCACCATTTCTATTGGGAGGGCATTCCAAGCATCCACCACCCTTTCAGTGAAGAAGTATTTCCTGACATTGCCTTTCAGTTTACCCCCTTGCATCTTCATGTTATGCCCTCTAGTTTTACAGCTTCCCCGTCTTTGGAAGAGGTTCGTTTGTTCATTAATATTCTTTAAGTATTTAAAGGTCTGAATCATATCTCCCCTGTTTCTCCTCTCTTCTAGAGTGTAGATATTTAGGTCTTCGAGTCTTTTTTCAAAAGTCTTCTGATGCAGGTTTCAAATCATTTTGGTCGCCTTTCTCTGAACCCTTTCCAGTCTTTTTATATCCTTTGCGAGATACGGTCTCCAAAACTAAACACAATATTGCAAGTGAGGCCTCACCAGCGACTTGTACAGTGGCATTAGTACCTCTTCCTTTCTGCTGGTAATTCCTCTCTGTATGCAACCAGCATCCTCCTGGCTTTGGTCACCGCCTTGTCCCACTGTTTTGCTACCTTGAGATCCTCAGAAACAATCACTCCGAGGTCCTTCTCCTAGTCTGTGCACACCAACCTCTCGCCCCCTATCGCATACAATTCCCTTGGATTTCTGAATCCCAAGTGCATGACACTGCACTTCTTCACATTAAATCTTAACTGCCAAGCATTATTTAGACCATTCTTCCAGCTTTTGTAGATCTTTCCTCATGTTATCCATTCCCTCAGGGGAGTCACCTCTGTTGCAAATTTCCGTGTCATCTGCAAAAAGACAGACTATGCCTCTGTGTATCTCATTTTCTCACCTTTGCTTTCAGTTTACTGGCATTCCTTTCCCTTTCTTTTAATTTGATTTTATTGTTTTATTGTACATTGCTCTGCTCTTCTGAAGGGCGGTATAGTACATTTTAATAAGCCATAAACCATTAAGCTCAGCTTAGTAAACATGCCTTATATCCACCGACTCACCTTTATCTACCTGTTTATTCACACCTTCGAAAAAAACATAGCAGATTTATGAAACAAAACTTCCCTTGGCTAAATCCATGTTGGCTTTCTCCCAATAAACCATGACTATCTACATGTTCAATAATTGTATGTTTTATGGTTTACTTGGAACATGAAAAAGAAGTAAAATATGGTTAGGAAAGAGGAGGGAGAGAAGAGGTCCCAGATAGCAGCCTGCCACCTGCCCACTGATAACCCGTCATTGGCCTTTGTATGCTAAACTAAAGAAATGCACTTTGTTCTTTAAAGATAGTTCAGATGCAGATGCAGTGGTAAAGTGTTTCAGAGACTGGGGATGCCAAAAAGCAGCTCAGCATCTGGTACTTTCAAGTTTAGCTTGAGATATGCGTGAGAACCATGAATGGAATGTAAAGTTCTAGCTGGTGTATGCAAGGAAATCAGAGATGCCAAATAAGTTGAAGTTTCGGCATGGAGGGCTTTGTGTGTTAATATGAGAATTTTGAAATGAAAATGGTAAAAGACAAGAAGCCACTGTAGCTGAACCAAATGTACCTGCATGACAAAGGATCCAACAGTCTGAAGCAGGGCCGCACCAAGGGCTGTGTGGCCGCACAGGACGCAGGCACAGAAGGGTGCACTGGTATCATCACTGGGCTTCCAGGAAGCTCAAAAAGAGTGAGTTACTGAATGTGGCTGGGTGGAGAGGGGGCACCAGATTCATTAGTCGCACAGGGTGCATTTCAAGCTTGGTACGGTCCTGGTCTGAAGACGTTTTAATTCTGACATAAACAGAATTAAACATTAGCGTAAACCTTAGTTATATCATCTCGTGCACTGACTACTGCACTAAGCGCTAATGTTTGTTTGGCAGAAAAATCTAAGAAAGGATGGACAGCGCAAAATTAGTGTAATGCCAAGAATAATCTCTTGACAATGGAGGTAACTTTTCTTTCAAATGCAAGTTCTGTGTAAAGATAAACACTGAGGTATCTGAAGTAGGGCTGGATTGGATGGACTGACCATCAGGAATGGGGGATGTAGTGGGAAAAGTAGTGCTTCCTGTAAGCCAGGTAGCTGAAATTTTGGGAACGTTCAGTTTGAGTTGATTACACAGGTACACTACCAAAAAACTGCCTCCAGTTTTGCAACTGATTCCTATAGATTTTGGGGTGCTGAATCCAGGAAAAATAGCCAAAATGTTCCATCACGTCACGTTTTCTTGCAAAATTAGATTTCTTACCCACATAAGGAATGTTCACATAATTTCTTTTTAGCCGACTGCAGTTTATTTTCTTGGCCCAAAAATAGAGGTTGTAATGGTTACTAACTAGAAAACACTCCCTCATGATATTTTAGAGTGTTTTGTATTCATTTTATACATTAACAGGACAATTGGGAGGCGGGGGGCTAAATCCAGTACTCGCGCTGGTGCATGTTCTTCTTTCCTGTTCGCCTCGCCTCGTTCGCTCGCTCAAACCCTGTGGTTGCGACCATGAACGTTCCTGTCAAATTTCAGTTTCTTGCAAGTTCATTATTACCTTTTGTTTGCTCAGTCGTAATCCAGCTTTATATTCCGAAGTGGTTCACTACAGTTGTAGTTTGCAGTGCTGTGTATTTGTGATGGCTCACAGAGCCAGAGGTTGCGTCAACTCTCCGGACAGTTTTTGTTTTATTTGTGGGGAATATACCGTGAAAAAGCGGCAGAGGAAACATTTCTGCATTTATTAAAAAAGTATATTCGCCTATTTCGGTTTGAAGTTAGGCGATCAAGACCAAACCGTGGGCCTCCTCACAAAGTGTGCAAGACATGTGAGGAAGATCTACGCTTAGGCAGATGAAAGGTAAAAAAACAAGCATTTCGTTTCGGAATACCTATGATGTGGCGTGAACAAAGAGACCACAGCAGTGACTGCTATTTTTGCTCTTGCATTGTGAAGGGATACAACTTAAAAAATAAGAATGTAATAAGTTACCCCAACCTTCCCATAGCAACGAAGTACCTGTGCCTGAACCACCAAAATCTTTGGATCATATTTGTGTGGACGGTTCTGATCATGATGAGACTCATCAGATGGCTTTTCCCGATGAGTCCAGTACTTCCGAGTTTGAAACTGAACCAGATCCGAAACCTGAACTTTTTCTCTCAAGCTGAATTGAATGATTTAGTCCGGGATTTAGGACTCCCAAAAGATGCTGCCCAACTGCTAGGTTCTCGGCTTAAACAGAAAAATCTATTGTCACCAGGAACAACCTTTTTATTGGTACCGCAACCGCGAGACACAATTTTTGAAGTATTTCAGCAAAGAGGAAGATTTGGTATTTTGCAACGATATATACGGAGTGATGGAAAAGTTTAAACTCAAGTATGATCCTGCTGAATGGCTACTGTTCATTGATTCGTCAAAAGACAGCATAAAAGGTGTTCTTCTTCATAATGACAACACATTCGCTTCAGTTCCTATTGCTCACTCTGTTATTCTCCAAGAAAAATACGAGAATTTGGCCCTGATTCTTCAGAAGATTCGTTATGATGAGCATAAGTGGATGATTTGTGGAGACTTAAAATTCTATCCATGCTATTAGGGCAGCAATCTGGTTTCACCAAATATCCCATGCGTCCTTTGCTTGTGGATAGCCGGGCCCGTGGACCTACACTGGGGGAAAAAGACTGGCCAATTCGGGAGTATTTGAGACCCGGTGAGAAAATGTTCTTCATGAGAGCTTGGTACCTCGTGATAAAATTCTATTACCACCTCTTCACATTAAGTTGGGTCTCATTAAGCAATTCATCAAGACCTTCCAAAGATGGTGAGTGCTTTCCAGTACCTTTGCTCAAAGTTCCCCCGACTTTCTGAAGCAAAGCTAAAGGAAGGAGTGTTTGGTTGGCCCTGATATAAGGAAACTCATTTTCAGATGGAGCATTCGCTGAAGAACGATGCCTGAGAAGGAAAAAGAAGCCTGGGATTCCTTCAAGGATGTTGTTCTCAAATTCTTGGGGAACAGGCGGGATGAGAACTATAAGGATATTGTTGCCAGGATGCTCAATGCCTTCAAAGAACAAGGCTGTAACATGAGCCTGAATGTTCATTTCTTGCACTCCCATGTGAACTACTTTCCCGAAAACTTGGGGGCGTACAGTGAAGAACAAGGTGAAAGGTTTCACCAGGACATCAAGGACGCAGAGAGAAGGTACCAAGGAAGATGGAACACCACTATGATGGCTGATTTCTGCTGGTTGCTGCTGTGGGAAACCCCAGATGAAAAATACGCCAAGCAGCGCACCAGAGAAGCATTCGGGGGAAGAAGAAACGGGCCCACTAGGAGATTGATTGACCCAAGAATGACTTTAAAATCTAAACTGTGTTGACAAATATTGTGTTTTTACTAACTTTGAAATAAAAAGTTTGCTAGTTATTACCACAGTGTCGGATCTCATTTATTAGAATTTTATTTTCACACCATCGGGGGTTTTGTCTTCATGTAATGCAATTGTGCGGTTTGCGTTTTCTATTCTTAAATACATACCTCTACAATATTTTTTGCACATTTCTTTGCTTTGCTTTGTGTCTAACCTCGCTCTTATATGCTCTATGGTTGTGCACATGTATGTGGCTGTTTTAAGTGCAGACAATTTTGATACCATCACAGTGTGTTTTGTTGACATTACTCTATTCCTTATGTGCTGCCTTGTTACAATTTTCTTTATTCTTATTTGAATAACTACTAAACAATTAGTATAAAGAATTCATCCAAGAAACTTTTATCTCGATCGCACTCATATCTGAAACGTTCACCTCAAAACTGCTAACCCAATGTAGCAAAAAATCTGTACGTGATGGAGCAAATTGGTTACCAGATTTGGATTCAGCGCACCAAAAAACGTAAAAGTCAATCGAAACATTAGAGGCAGTTTAAAAAAACATTTTTTTAGTGTACCTGTGTTATCTTTTACCCAACAAGGAACCTTATTTGGACAGTTTTAAGTCTGGAAGATGGGAATTTGTGAAAGTGAGTCAAAGTACCTCGTTTGCATACTATGCAATAATCACCCAAACTATGACCTATTTAATTGCATCAGATTGGGATGTCGAGGAGGTGGAGTTTGCATAATCACCAAAATATAACTACAATTTATGCATATTAACACTTCAAACACCAACAGTCTGAATACCATCACCATATCCAACAAGCAGATCTCAATTGCGCCGATATACTGTTCTCCAATGACAACCAATGAAGAACTTGCAGCTATCCTGGAAATTGTCGGCATACACACGGATCCAAACTGACTATTAATACTACTGGGCGACCTGAACCTGTCTTCCATCCCACAGCTGCAAGCAGCTGCATTTATGGATGCAGCTGCTTGCCAAAAGTATGTTCAGATTATAACAGAGCCAACGCACATCAAAGGGAACATGCTGGACCTTTTCTTTGTGCCATACCATCTCCTAGAAGAAAAATCCCATCCCTACGCCTCATCTGAATAAGGTTCCATGGTTAGACCACTGCACAATCTCATTCCACCTTTATCCTTCAACTCGCCTTGTTCCCAGCCAACACAATGAAAAACAACAGAGAAAATTTAAACAATTAAACAAGGAACACTTCTGCGAAACCATCATCCCTAACCTAAACATAAACTCTGATGACTTGGATGCCTTAGTAGCCAATTGGAACGAGACAATTGCCAACTCTGCAGCTGCACCCCCATCGAGAGCAATGCCTCTCAATCCTAGTCATCACACACATTGGTACATAACAGATCTAAAAACAACCAAAGCCTATGAAAAGCAGAACAAATCTGGAGACATTCCGTAGACAAAGAAGCTAAGAAAAACTACCTGCATATCCTTGATACATCCAACAAAGCCAAGAAAGACTATCACTCCCAAAAATTATTAAAGTCCCTAAATAAACCTAGAGAGCTATTTGAAATAGCCAAATCCATGCTAAGAGAAAACACCTCCCCCCCGACTGCACAGCTTATCCCCAACTCCCCAAGAAATTGTGAATCGCTTCCAAGCCAAACTACAGAACTATCCTCCACCCACTCTGACAAAAGAATCACACTGACCCTACACATCCAGCTCCCTTCACTCATAGCCCATGTTCCCTGTAAAATAGTTATCTCCAAGTTATAATGCCCTGTTCAATGTCATTTCAGTTTGTTCAATGTAAACTGCACTGATGCAGAATAGCGCGGTATATAAGAGAATGTAAATAAATAAATAAATAAAAATTCTCTCCAATCTCATCTGACCAACTGGTCAACTTAATTGGAAACCTGAACATGACTACATCACCACTGGATCTATGTCCAGCAAGCTGGATAAAAGCAACAAGATATAAACTTGCCCCCACTATAGGCAAGATGTTGCAAATCTCCTTCATGCAAGGGTATATCCCAACAAGAAGACTACCTCCATATGCCCACTACTGAAGAACACAAAGCTAGACTCTGCTGAACTAAACTCATATAGACCTATTTCAAGTCTATCCTTCCTCATGAAAATAATGATGTGATTCAACTTCAACTTCAAAACCATATCAACCTAAACGCCTCATTTGACCCACATCAGCATGACTTCCACACCAACCACGGAATGGAAACATTGTTAATATCTCTCATAGACCACCTAATCAAGGAAATTGAAAACCAAAAAAGGTCTTCATTCTCATATTCCTCGATATATCAGCGGCCTTTGACACCATATGTCATAAGATTCTTCTACAAAGACTACGCAGTATTGGCATCACTGACAACACACTCAGCTGGATTCAATCTTATCTAACTGATTGATTACAAATTGTAAAAACCGATAACAAAAGCTCAGACCTATTCCTGCAGAACCATGGTGTACCCCAGGGCTCATCTCTGTCATCATTATTATTCAACATTTACATCCAGCCAGCCAAAATGCAAGATTCTCCAGTCACATAATATGTTATACCATCTATATGCAGACGACATAATGTTTTACGCACCATTCTCAATCACGGATCCAAACTTCACTTCCATCAAACAGTGCTTTAATTCAATCACCTTATGGCTATCCTAACAAGGCCTCACCATTAACTATAACAAAACAGAAGTACTATTCATTTTCAAAGATCACTCATTCACCCCTCCAAAGACACTTAGGGGCATGTTTACTAAACCGTCTTAATGTTACCAGTGCTAGTTGCAGCGATAATGTGAAGGATGCCATTCTGGCGGCAAGGTAGCAAGAATCTGTATCGCGTGATAGTGGGCACCGTGGCACGTTAACGTGCATTAACCCTAAGAACATGCCAGTGCAGTGTTAGAAGCAATAAAGATGTAGCCCACTGGTTACTGCAATGACTGTGGAGGCAGAGGTCATGGGTTTGATTCTGCAGTGGTGTTATGTAAGAAGGCTGTCTGAGGCATTTCCTTTTTGTAATTTAAATCAGTGCTGCTAGCAAAAACACCCTCACAGTGCCGTAACCTAAGGTGCCGCATAAGGCGCCCTATAAGGTGCCCCATAGGGCACATCATAAAGTGCCCTGTCTGCCAAGGCACCCTATAATGTGCCCAATATGGTGCTTTATAGGGCGCTTTATAGGGTACCTATGGGGCACCTTAGGCTACGGCACTGTGAGGGTGTTTCTGCTGGCAGCACTGATGTAAATGAAAAGGAAAAGCCACAGACAGCATTCTTAAATAACACCACTGTGGGATAGAACCCATGACCTCTGCCTCCACAGTCATTGAAATAACCAGTGGGCTACATCTCCATAGGGTCTAACACACCGCTGGCTGGCTCCAGAAAGACTGCAGGTCACCACACAAACTGTCTGCTGTGGTTACCTGGATAGGGTAAACCCACCCGTACCCATGATGCACTGCACATGCAGATCAGCAGCCTACATCCGAACACAAGATGGGGTATGCGCCTCTATAGCAACCCAGCCTGGTAGGGGGAACCGACCGTGTGTGTTACTGGCACAGAGTAGCTATAGACCGTGACATTGTGCAGTTCCTGTGTTCACCCTGAGGGTGATGTGTGGGGCCCAGCACCAGGTCCGCAGCACCTGGCATGGCTGAGATAGGCTGTGCTGCAGGCTCCCATCAGTGCCAGTGTGTGATGGGTAGTCCCTGCAGACACACCTAGGATACACCTGTGTCCATCTGTATTTCCCAGTCACGTCTAGGCCTTGTGGACTATGATGCATCCAGAATGGTGCATATCCTGTGTGGGTGCCATGGTCACATGTTATAAGTGAAGGGTGGTGTGTGGACCCCAAAGCAGATTACGTAGCACCACCCAACCCACCCTCTGTGGGTCAGGATGGGGTACAGGATTCCCCACCAACAGACCAACATTCTACAGCTCTACAATGGTGGCAGTAGAGGGGATTGGGCACCTTACTGGGCAGTCATTGCAGATCTGTACATATCACATTGGACAGTAGGCCTGGCAAAGCTCAGCTGCCCCCCACCCCTATCTGACATTCACCAGCTGAGGGCACAGTCAGCCTCCACCCTGCAAGGTGTTCCAGCCATACACATGCTAACTGCAGACAGTCTGCTAGCTAGTACATAGTGCATGTTCCTGGAGGAACTGTGTGAACCCAAAAATGGGATGCAAGCACACACACCAAGCAGGTATGTCCGTGATTGGGCCCAAGAAAAGGAAACCCAGAGATATCACATGAGAGAAATACTAGATAGCACTATGGGGGAACCTAGCCATGCCATAGTCACTGCTCAGTCAGGGTGAGAGTAACCCCCCAGCATGACATGCTGTGGCCACCCTGTCCGTGCAGGTGGTGGCCGGGCACTACAATGTCCCAGCCATTGCCCTCTGCCCTGTGCAGCTGCTTCCTGCCCAGGCCACCCTGTCCGTGCCATACCCACAGTACCCTGCTCCTCATTATGCACATTGGCAGACTAGCACTGGAAACAGTGCAAGCATTGTGTGCTCTGGAAGGTGTAGGCAGCCACCTAACACTGGATGGTCATACGCACACTCCCACACCTATTTCAGAATTGTGCAAAGATAGCGGTGGTTGGCAGCCCTGGCCACCACACCAGTCCTGGGCACAGTGCAGGCATTGCTAAGGTATGTAAGTGCTAGTACTGGTAGCTCCTGCTCCACGCAGGGCCCAATAGCCTGACTCTCCATGAGCCGCTGGATAGTGGGGCCTGTGTGTGTGGGTGTTTGTGCCCATGTTGGCCGCTGCTCTAGGGCAGAGGTTCCCAACTCCGGTCCTGGTGGGCTAAACACTGTTCAGGTTTTCATGCTGTCCCTAATGAATATGCATGAGATACATTTGCATACAATGGGGGTGATGCATACAAATGCAGTGCAGGCATATTTATTAGGGACAGCATGAAACCTGAATGGTGTTTGGCCCTCCAGGACTGCAGCTGGGAAACTCTGCTCTAGGGATTGCACATGTTTATGGTGTCTGTGCTCTGTAGGGAAACATATAGGCATTTCAGGCATGTTTATTTTATCTGCAATAAAGGTTCCATCTTTATTACCACGGTTTAGTACTGGGTAAAATATGGTGACAAGGTTGGCAGGAGCCACAGCTGGGACTTGAACTTGTGACCTTCTGCCCCTGAACACACTGGCTGTGTGTACTGCACCAAACTGTTGCCACAGGGGCAGATCATTCCCTGGGGATACCATGACTGTTCATCAGACAGACCTTGTCTGTTGCAGTGCACGGCACCCACCTAAACGGGGCTTGGCTGTGGTCTGCTGTGGGCAGATGCCACTGCCCCCTCCACCACCAGCACCTCTCTACCACCATGTTGACATGCCCTTATGCCGGTGGTGCTGGTGGTGCGCAGTCCCAGGCCATCCAGTGTGCTGGTAGGCAGCTGCCTATGGTGTGGATTCTCGGGTAGGGGTGCCTACATGGACATGCATGCTTCCCCCCGGCACCGCCTGCCAATGTTATGTGCCCTTGGGGGTACCTGCTGGGTAATATCCCCTGTGACACTGTGGGACACACACTCATGCCCATGTTGGACCCTTGTCAGTTGCTGTCTTGCTGCTTTACAGTTTTGGCATTCCTGTGTGCCACCTAGGCATCTGCCTAGTCTGCACTGTGCCCCAGCTGAACCGAACCACAGCAAGTGCCGCCTGCAGCCCCCTGTATCCCATTTACAGCATCGGTACAATTGCCCTTTCCTACGTGCCCACTCTGCTGTTGCTGCACATGTGCACGCCCTAACAAACCTGCCCAATCTAAACAACTGAAACCCTGATCAGTGCTATTTCAATGTGGGATCATTCACTTTGTAGGGGGATATAGCATAGGCCCTTCAAACATGATATCTTCCTTTTTACGCTTTGTCAGTAGTGTTGCTTTATGTTTATCATTAATATCACTATTGGTCAGCTTGGTTATTGGGATTTCAAATGTGGTTCTGGTCATTTTATATGTTTATTTTCCTTTTTGGTTCCTGCACATGTAGCACTACTATCACTTTTCTGGGTTTCCCTGCCTTTGCTGTACATTGCTGACTGAATTGGTTTCTCTCTCCTGCAAATGTGCCTCTAATGCGAGGGTTTCACTGGTGTTAGTGTTCATACCCGGATTTCACAGCGTTAGTGTGCCTGGAGCCTCTCCCCGCCTACTCTCCGCCCATTGACCCCTATCTCCTCCCTCTGGGAGGCCTTACTCCACCCTTCAGACCCGGATTTCACAGCATTAGTGTGCCTTAACGCCGCTGTTGACGTTATTGTGCAATGCGCGATAATTATCGTGCGATAACATTACGTATCATGCGATAACATCCCCGCTGCTACGTTAAGACGGTTTAGTAAACATACCCCTTAAGGTCTATCAAAGAGAACTAACAGTTAAATCTGAGGTATGTTACCTTGTGTAACCATTGACCAGAATCTTACCCTAAAGACCCACATCAACAATTCAACAAAGCAAATCTATAACAAAAGAAAGACACTACAATGGCTTTGTCCCCTACTAGAACCGTACGATTACAGGTCTGTCTTCCAGGCGATGACACTTCCACACCTTGACTTCTGCAATGCAATTCTCCAAGTCTTGCCGAAATCTCATCTATTGCCTTTGCAACTTGCTCAAAAGAAAAGATCACCCTGTGCACCACACTATAATTTTTGTCGGGCCAGAAGGTCAGGAGAGGGGTACAAACATTCCCCCTTTCGGATGACCATAACATCCCTTTTTATTCAAATGTAAATTAAAACATCTTCACTTATCTGAAAGGCAGTCCAAATAGTGTAAAATGAAATTCGTGGCATGAAAATGATCCTTCAAGTTCTGTATCACACGATGTGCATGTTTCGAGATACAGAACTCGGAGGATCATCTTCATGCCACAAATTTCCTTTTACACTATTTGGACTGCCTTTCAGATAAATGAAGATGTTTTAATTTACATTTGAATAAAAGGGACATTTGAATAAAGAGAGATGTTATGGTCATCTGAGAGGGGGAATGTTTGTAGCTCTCGCCTGACCTTTTGGTCTGACAAAAATTATAGTGTGGTGCACAGCGCACAGGGTGATCTTTTCTTTGGGTTGAATTATTGCGGTCACCTTGTTGGTTTGGGGGTTTGTTTGTTTTTATTTTACAACTTGTCCAGCACACCATGGCTAGGGTACTCACTGGAACGTCTAGGGGCTCATACATCACCCCTGTCATGAAAGAGCTCCATAGGCTGCCGCTAATTGAAAGAATCAAATACAAGAACATTGTCACTATATTTAAACTTATATTTTATTAAATTTTACAAAAACTCCAGAAAACAATTCTGAATAAGAATTAGAATAAAGAAGAGATATACAATTATCATCTCGATAGAAAAATAATAAAGAAAAAACATCCAATCTGGAAAAGACCACAATAATAACCCCACAATAAGATCCAAGAAAAAACAAATCATACTTAGGTTAAACTACCATACAATAACAATTAATCACAGGAGCAAAGATAATATTACATGGCAGCCGATATGGGACTCACCCCCGCCCCCCTATCTTCCCTACTTCATATAAATTGTAATAATTGTTGGGACTCAAAAAACATATACTGTTTAGTCTGATAATTAACCACACATTTACACGGATATCTTAATTTAAACATTGTCACTATATTTCAAATTCTCCACAATCAGTTCTCTGAATATTTACAGACCATAATTTAAAAAAAAACAACCCTCCCCAATAACAGACAGAGGAGAAGCACCGCAGAACACCTCCTGGTGTCTCATCCAAACTTCACAAAATGCAACCAATCTCCATGCGAAAGAATATTTTCATTGTATGCTCCAATGATATGGAAATCCCTCCCTGTGAAAATCCACACAGCCAAGATTCCAAGGATTTCAGGAAACTCCTGAAAATGCACCTGTTACAAATGCGCTTCCAGGGAACAACATAAGCCAGCAAACAGCATCACTAAACTACATACAAAAACACTCCTAAAATATAGCCCACCTCGCTCCTCATTAACCACACCAATCTCCGCACCAATACTCCTGCTCGGCACCTGTAAGTATAGCGTAGTTACTCACCTGTAACAAGTAATCTCCGGGAACAGCAGGAATTTAGTCTTCACATATGGATATTGTTGCTACCGATGGAGCCTGCACGGGAACGCTCTCCAGCGTCCAATAGGAACGCTTTTGGGAGCATCCCTTAGCACATGCGCGCTGCCTTCCCGCCTTTCCAACTGTCCCTCTTCAGTTAAGTTTGTAGCTGAGTGAAAGGAAAGAGGGAGAGAGGAAAGAGACAGAGAGATAGAGAGACAACTCCTAGGGGAGGTGGGTGGGTTGTGAAGACTAAATTCTTGCTGTTCCCGGAGATCACCTGTTACAGGTGAGTAACTACGCTATCTCCAGGAACAAGCAGGAATGTAGTCTTCACATATGGGGACTCCCTAGCTGAAGATGCCAGGGAGATAGTCCCAGGAAGCTGCCACCTATAGTAAGGTTGGCCATGCTTCCTCCCATGGATCTCTGGCATCCCACCAGTGTTGGTGGGTAGGAGTTGAATTAGGTCTGAAAGAGATTTTGAAGAACAGCTTGGCCAAAGAAGGCATCCCGACGGGAGGCTTTATTTAGGCAGTAGTGGGCTGTAAAGGTGTGTACCGAAGCCCAGGTGGCTGCTCGACAAATGCCATCAATAGACACAGAGAGAAGGTTAGCCATAGAGGCTGCCATGGCTCTCAAATTATGAGCTGTGACATGGCCTTGAAGAGGAAGACTCTTACTCTCATAAGCAAAGGATATGCATTGTGCAATCCATTTGGATAGAGTTCTCTTGGAGACTGGAAGTCCCAAATGACTAGAATCAAAAGCAATAAAAAGTTGAGAAGACTTTCTATGTTGCTGTGTTCTTTGTAGGTAAAAAGCCAAGGCTCTTTTACAATCCAAAGTATGAAGGTTCCTTTCTGCATTAGAGGCATGAGGCCTCGGAAAGAATACAGGAAGATAAATTGATTGATTTAAATGAAAAGGCGAAACCACCTTTGGCATAAAGTGTGGATGAGTTCTGAAAACAACCTTATCATGGTGAAACCTCATATAAGGAGGATCAGCCACTAAAGCTTGCAATTCACTAATGCGACGTGCAGAGGTGATTGCAATTAGGAAGATGATCTTCCAGGACAAAAGCTTTACGGTTGTAGTGGCTAAAGGTTCAAAAGGCGGTTTCATGAGCTGCCCGAGAACTAGGTTTAAATCCCATGCCACCAGTGGTGGCCTGATGAGAGGCTTTGTTAATAGAAGACCTCTCATAAATCTTGATATGAGTGGATGAGAAGAAATTGATAGTCCATTTAGAGGCTTATAGGAAGCTGCAATTGCACTAAGATGGACTCTTACTGAATTGGTCTTTAGACCAGAATTTGATAAATGAAGTAGATACTCTAGTATCAATTCCAAAGGTATTATAAGGGGGTTTAACCCCTTCTGTGAACACCATATAGTAAAACGTTTCCACTTGAAGGCGTAAGAGCATCTTGTGGAAGGTTTTCTAGAAGCCTGAAGGATATCCTTTACCTGTTGGGAAAGGTTGAGATCCTGAAAGTCTAAGCTTTCAGCAACCAGGCCCTGAGATGCAGGGACTGGGGATTCGGGTGCTATAGCATCCCGTTCTCTTGGGAGAGGAGATCTGGAGCATAGCCTAACTCCAGAGGTGCAGCTTGAGAGAGAGATGTAGAAGCAGGAGATACCACGTTTGGCGTGGCCACCGTGGCGCTATGAGGATCATACGACCTCTGTCTCTCTGAAGCTTGAAGAGTGTTTTGGTGATGAGGGGAAAGGGTGGGAAGGCATAGAGGAAGTTGTGACCCCAGTGAAGGAAGGAAGGAAGGCATCCCTTGCCTGGCAATTTTGAGCCGGAATTCTGGAACAGAACCAGGGAAGTTTGGCATTCAGTGGACTTGCAAATAGGTCTATGTCTGGGGTTCCCCGGATCTGAAATATCTTGGCCACCTGGTCTAGGTGGAGAGACCATTCGGGAGGCAGCAGTACTCAGCTGAGTTTGTCTGCCCAAAGGTTTTGAATGCCTGGAAGATATACCACGAGAAGGTGAATTTGATGCTCTCTGGCGAGGGCCCATAGTCGTAAAGCTTCGTTGCATAATGACAGAGATCCTGTTCCCCCCTGCTTGTTCACATAGAACATAGCTACTTGATTGTCCGTTTGGACTAGGACTGTCTTGTAGCTGAGCTTGGCATGGAATACTCGAAGAGCTAGATAGATTGCTCTGAGTTCCAGGAGGTTTATGTGAAGACAAGCCTCTTGTGGAGTAGAGAGATGATGCAGGTGTGCTCCCCATCCCACATGTGATGCATCTGTTGTTAGGGTGGCCTGGAATAGGGGTTGCTGGAAAGGAGACCCCACTAGAAGATTTTCCAGTGATTGCCACCATTGGAGGGACAAAATCAGTCGTTGTGAGTTTGATATCTTGTCCGACAGATGTCCTGTGGCCTGTGTCCACTGTGTGGATAGGGTCCACTGGGCTGCTCGAATATGAAGGTGAGCATAGGGAATCACATGAACCGTGGATGCCATATGTCCCAATAGTTGCAGTAGTTCTCGAGAAGTTAGGGAGGACTTCACCGCTGCTTGAGAAGCTAGCTGCACTATGCGAAGACAGCAGGGTTGTGGGAGAAAAACCCTTGACTGTCTGGTATCTAAATGAGCTCCTATGAACTCCAGGGACTGAGAAGGAGCAAGTTGGGATTTTGGGAGGTTTATGACCAATCCCACGTATTGAAGGATTCGCATTGTGCGAGACAGTGCAGAGCTGGCTTCTGGAACCGTGGGGGCTCAAATGAGCCAGTCATCTAAGTAAGGGAAGACGAATATCCCTAGGGTTCGCAGAAATGCAGCTACTATTGCCATGCATTTCGTGAATACTCTTGGTGCCAAAGCCAGACCAAAGGGAAGAACCCTGTACTGGAAATGTTTTCCCCTGAAAAGGAATCGTTAGAATTTCCTGTGATCTGGATGGATCAGAATGTGAGTATATGCGTCCTTTAGATCTAGAGAACAAAGCCCGATCTGAGGCTTCTTTTTCCCTCTGTCTTCTCTTCGCTCTCTTTCTATGGTCTCTAGTCCATCTGCCATTTCTTGTCTCTCCTTTTGTTTTCTTCACTTCCATCCATCTTGGATATAGATTTTTTTTCTTTCCACCTTTCTTCCATTCATTTCTCTCTCTCTCTCTGGCCACCCAGATTTCACTACTCCTTCCTATCCAGTTCTCAATCTTCCTCTTTTTTTTTACGCCATCTACCTACTGCTTTTCAACCTTCATCCCAGTCCTTCCATTCCCCAGCTTTTCTCCCCTGGTCCGTTATTCCCCAGTCTTTAGCTCATTCTCCATGTCTAACATCTCTCATCAACCATCCAGTGTCTCTCTCTTTCTGGCTTTATCTTTTCCTCCATCCAGTACCTCTTCTCTCTCTTTCCATGTCTGCCATCTCTTTTCCTATCCCCCCTGCAACAGCATCTACCACATCTCCATACCATACCCTCCCTATTACTACCATGTCCTGCATTTCCTTCTCTCCTGATTGCCCTGTGTACAGCATCTTCCCTCTGTTCCCCACTCCCCAAGTCCAGCATTTCTTTTCAGATTTTCTCTTTGTCTGCCTTATCAATGCTTTGCATCTAACATGTCAGTGCTTATGCTGTTTCTAGTTTTCTTCATTCAGATTATTCTTACATTTTCTGAAAGTCTTTGGCTATAATATCTTCTCTCATCTCACCTTTAAACCGTGCTGGCAGTCATTTGGCCTTCCCTTCTACATTTTTTAAAATGTGGAATACATCTGATCTGGTCTTCCAATATGGTAGTTTTAAATAATGTCCAGGCTGATATGAACTCTTAACCTTTTAATTCTTAGTTTTTTAGTTTTACTTTTCTCTTAACCTCATTTTCTCATAATCTCCATTTTGAAAGTTAAATGCTAGCGCAGTAGTATTCCTTGCTATTTCCCTCCATTTATGACATCAAATGTATATTCATTGTTTGCTATACTGCACTTCTTTAAAATTTCAGTGCAGTTTACAATATTAAATATTATACACATCTCATACAAGATTCTGTGTTCCACCAAGAATTAGGTACAAAATAGCTTCCCCTTGTGTTATTTCCTTAACCAACTGCTCCATAAAGCAGAATGTTCAAATGTTATAATGTAAAAAGTTCTAAAATCTGTTTTATGTAACATGTTAGTTATCTGTAAACCGCCCCTGATCTCTGGAAGGGGCAGTATAGAAAACTGTAACAAATAAATAAATAATAAAATTGAGTTCATCTAGCAATTTTATATCCCTAACATGTACTGATGTGACATTCACCCATCAATACTAAGCAATTGAAATTGCTCATTATTACTGTTTTTCCAATTTTGTTAGTTTTCCTAATTTCTGTTAGCATTTCATTATCTGTCTGTTCATTTTGGACAGGCGGATGATAATACTCCCCTGCTGCTATTCCCTTCCCCTTGTCACATGGAATTTCTATCCATAATGATTCTATGCTGCAAAATGTTTATCCTATTTGACTCAAACCCCTCTTTAACATGTAGTGCTACCCCTCCATCAATTTGCTTTACCCTATCATTGTGATATCATTTGTACCCTGGTTGTTCTTCCACCAGGTCTATGAGATGCCAATTATATCTACCTCTTTGTTCAGTGCTATATACTTTAACTTGCCCATCTTATATTGTAGACTCCTAGCATTTGTATAAAGGCAACTCTCTGCTCCTGATCGGTGTTGGCAGTAGAGGCAGGAAGGCAACTCACTCCTGCTCTGTGCTGCCAAGACCAATCAGGACCTGCGACTCCCTTCACTCTGGCGAAGCTCCACTATAAACATCTGAGCATGCGCAGGTGTGCCTGTGCCTGAGGGCCTGGCCAGAAGGCCCTTTAGTATGGCCCTTAGGCGGGGACCAACAGGGGGGAGACCAACCCAGCCTAAAGCTCCCCCTAGACCCCTCCAGGACCACCCCAGCTGGATACTTCAGAACGGTCTCCTGACAATGCTAAAAGGACTTCATCTCCGCCATAACAGGCGGCATCCACAAACACACACTGCCTAGACCAGCCGCCCAATACAGCCGAGCACCGGACGCAAGGAATTCTCGAGCGACCAATATCAGACAAGGCTATACCCCAACTCCAGCGTCTCTGCACTACAAGTCAAACCTGGCACGTCAGAAGCAGCTGCAGCAAGTAAGTCCAATCAGTCCAACCGGCCCTTGTTCTCTTCTCCACAAGCCAAGCAAACTCTGGCAGCATCAAAATGCAAGTAAATAGCTCCAGCCTCAAACACCAACTCCTGCTGACATTAATCATAATGTACCTGGCAACCTCCATGGGTTCCAAGTCACATACAATGCCAACCTACCCGCCACCACTTTTGCTCGCACGTCCTCCATCCACATTGATATTCCAGCCCCTGAGATCCACCATACACAGAGCACACAACCTAACACAGCTACAACGCATATACCTTACTCAATCCACGCACGCAAACCCCATTGTGGCCTCCCCTATCAAATGTGCTTTAATCAACATAAGATCCATCAGAAACAAACCAAACACTATCTATGACTACATGCAAACCCACAAGATAGACATCATCTGCATCACAGAGACCTGGCTTATGGACATAGACCAAGTTATCCTCAACCATAAGAACATAAGAACATAAGATATGCCATACTGGGTCAGACCAAGGTCCATCAAGCCCAGTATTCTGTTTCCAACAGTGGCCAATCTAGGTCATATGTACCTAGCAGTTTCCCCAAGAGACACAAGTTCCACAATGCTTGTACTGGGTCAAGCATTGATATCTTTGGTCACTTCTTAATAATGGTTTATGGACCTTTCCTCCAGGAACTTGTCCAAACCTTTTTTAAACCCAGCTACACTAACAACTTTTACTACATCCTCCGGTAACAAATTCCAGAGTTTGATTACACGTTGAGTGAAAATATTTTCTTTTATTAGTCTTAAATAGTTTACCCTGTAGCTTCATTGCATGTCCCCTAGTCTTTCTATATTCTGATAACGTAAACAATCGATCTACGTTTGCCCGTTCCACTCCGTTCATTAATTTATAGACTTCTATCATATCTCCCCTCAGCCGTCTCTTTTCCAGGTTAAAGAGCCCTAACCTTTTTAGCCTTTCCTCATAGGAGTATCCTTCCATCCCCAGATCACCCTGTCTGATTATGCAGCATTCAACTGCCCTCAAACACAAAAGAGAGGAAGTGTGTACTAATACTAGCTAGAAACAAACAATTACAGATCAAGGACCACCTCAACTATTGACTCCACGGAGATCAACACAATTACCATCTCCAATAAATACCTGAGTATATGCCTCATCTATAGACCACTAAATGCCAAAAATAAGGAACTCTCCACCATCCTGGAGACAATCTGTGCACATAGCTCGCAGCATAAACCACTTATCACCCATGGGGACTTCAACCTATGTTCCTTACCTAGCAAAGAAGCCAACTCATTCCTCAGAGCAACGGAGGCTCTCAAATACACCCAAATAGTAAATGTATCCACTCATGAAAACGGAACAAGACCAGATCTGATCTTCATACCAAATCAACTCAAGGAACAAGATCAAGCATCAGCACCGACAATCACCCCTGTTCCCTGGTCTGACCACTAAACATCAACGTTCTCAATACTCATCAGGAGCTCTGACAATCACCAGGATCCATCACACCCAAACAGAAAATGTAGATCCTTCAACAAGGAGGCATTCTTACAGGAAATAACCCCGCAGCTCCAGCAGGACACCCACGACATAGATAAAATTATCGAAAACTGGAACACCACTATCGCAACAGCTGCAACAATTACAAACACAAAACATGTACATACACATAAAAGACCCAAGTTTCAGTTTATTTGCATATCCTGTTCATATGTAAACACAAAGTACTATTGGAAATGTGTATGTTCACTGTTTATTGTAAACCGCGCTGATGCTGAATAGCGCGGTATAAAAGAGACTTTAAATAAATAAATAAATAAATAAATTTGATATACCGCCCTTTATTACATCAGGGCGGTTCACAAGCACAATTAATAATCAAAGAGTGGCACAAGGCCAGAAGAAAGAAAGGAACTACAAAATTAACAGGAAAGAGGAAGTAGCAGAGAGCATACAGACAAGACATAGAGAAGAGAGTGTAGACAAACACGAATAAACCAGGTCAGTTTTGAGAGGCTGGGAGGTTGTATGCAATGGTAAATAGATGGGTTTTCAGCTGGGATTTGAAGGTGGAGTAATTTGATTCCAATCAGAGTGACGTGGGCAGAGAGTTCCAAAGGGCAGGACTGTGAAAGAAAAAAGCAGAGTGATGATTGGACTGAAGATGAGCGCGTGAAGGTGAGGGAAGATGAAGGCAGTTGATGTGTACAGAGCGGAGACTGCGTGTGGGAACATGAAACTGAAAGTGGTTAGTGAGATACTGTGGAGTATGTGTAAAGATAGCTCAGTGCACCAGTGTAAGAATCTTAAAGTGAACACAAAATTCCATAGGGAGCCAATGTAAGTGAAACAAGAGTCGTGTACCAACACACCATGGTATTCGGATAAGATCAGAGAAGCTAAAAGAGCAGTAAGGAAACCTGAAAGAAAATGGAGGCGAAACAAGACACAGGACTCACTTCAGCAATACAGATCCAAGCAACAGGAATACAGCACCATAATTAATGAATGTAAACAACAATACTATAACACCATCATGATATCAGCAAACAGACCTAGAGAACTCTTCAGTATCATGTGACAGTTCACCAAAGATACTGCGCAGCCAGATACACACCTTTTCAATCCCCAATACTATGCAAACTTCCTAATCAGCAAGCACAACAACCTTTTGCAACACCAGGCACCTATAGCATCCAGCCCAATAACTCCTGCACACAGGACAACCTGGGATAACTTTACTATCCCCTCTCTGGCACAGATTGAACACATCATGGACACACTTAACACAACAACCTCCTCAAATGACCCTTGCCCTGTGGCATGGATCAAAGCCTCGAAGGATCAACTCAGCAAGCATCTCCATGAAATGGTAGAGCTATCCCTACAACAGGGCTACATGATATCCACCCTCAAGCAAGTTGCTATATGTCCGGTTCTCAAGAAAACCTCCCTTGATCCAGCAGACCCAAAATCCTACCGGCCAATCTCTAGCTTGCCATTCATTGCAAAGTTCATAGAAAAATCCATAAAAATACAACTACAGGATCACATCGACATAAATGCACCACTAGACACTCACCAGCATGGGTTCAGGCCACAGCACGGCATCGAAACACTACTAACCTCCCTATTCGACAACATCATAAGGGGCATTGATAACGCCAAAAAAGGATTCCTGCTAATCTTCATGGACATCTCTGCAGCCTTTGACACAATATCTCACTCGATAATGATACTACAAGAAATCAGACTCCGCAGAAACACTATAAATTGGTTCAGCTCCTACCTTAACAACCGAACCCAGCAGGTCAGATGTGGCAAAAACAAATCAACAAAGTTTAATGTACCACATGGCATCCCTCAAGGGTCTATGTTATTATCCATCCTATGCACATGTACATACTTATTTATTTTATTTATTTATTTAACATCTCTTATATACCACACTATTGTCATCAGCGCGGTTTACATACGGACCATTTGCAACATCAAACGCCATAAGATGCATTACCACCTATATGCAGATGACATCATGGTCTATACCTCCATCAACATACATGATCCAGATCCCCATAACCCAGTGCCTAGAAGACATGATAACATGGCTCGCTAACAACTCACTCTCGGTGAACTGTGATAAGATGGAAGCGATGTTCATCATCAGAAGCACCACCTTCTCTTAATCTCAATCAATATCCATGACAAGTCCATATCAATAAAAGAAGAAGTAAAATACCTGGACATCACTCTAAACAAAAGCTTGACTCTCCAGTTCCACATCAACAAAACTGCCACCAAAGCACACCACAGTTTGAAGCTCATCCAAAGACTCAAACCCATCCTAAGCAGTGATCACTTCTGCTCAGTATGCCAAGCAATTATCACCCTAATACTGGACTATGTGAACTCACTCTACCAAGGGCTACCTAAACAATCCCTCCACTCTCTACAACTGTTTCAAAACACTGCGGCCAGGATTATTACAAATACGTCCAGAATAGAACACATCACCCCAATCCTTCAGGAGCTTCACTGGCTGCCCATCCTCTCGCGTGCAAGATACAAAGCAACCCTAAACATCTTCCGAATCATCCACAATATCTTGGCAACTGCCCTTCAAAGCCTGGTAACCAAGGACTCCAGCATGAGGCCCAGTCACAGTAGCATGGTGAATAAGCTCAACACACCTGCTGAATATCAACATTTCAATCACAGCCAGAAGAGCCCCATCACTCACTGCACTTGCACTATGGAACTCTATGGAAAAGGGAGGGGTGGCTCAGTGGTTGGGACAGGTTACCTCAGGCCGGAAGGCCAGGGGTTCAATTCCCGCATGGGGACAAGCAACTTCAGGCCGGAGGGACTGGGGTCTCTAGTCCCATGGCCACTCCTTGTAGCCATGGGCAAGCCACTTAACCCTCCATTGCCTCAGGTACACTTAGATTGTGAGCCCTTCGGAGACAAGGGAATAAAAAGTGCCTGTTAGTATACATGTAAACCACACTGATTCTAAAGAGCGCGGTATAAAATAAATAAATAAAAATAAACTCCCAAATGCACGAGAACCACAAAAGACATTAAGGACTTTCGCAAGATGATGAAAACGTTTCTGTTCTCCAAACACTATGGTCCCGCCCAATGCTCATAACCAACTTCTGTTGTCTAGCCCCTCCTTACTTATCTGTATCCATTACCCCCATTTCCCCTCACTTAGAATGTATCTGACCTCAGCATGTAAACCACTTTAATTGAAGGAAAAGGTGGTATATAAAACTGGATAAATAAAAATAAATAAAGAGTTTTTGGTCATATTGACAAGTTGTTTATTAGTTGACAGGGGTAATTTGGAATTTTTCAAATCTGTCTAATGTTTTCTTAAGGTCACCTGGACTAACCTCACTGTTTTGGTAGTATCCTTCAAAGAGACATTATTTTGATCCATGCTCTCTCTCCTTTTTAAAGGTTAATATCAGCAGCCTGCTTCTACCCTGGTTAAGATGAAGCCCACCCTTCCAGAAAAGGCCCCCCTCTTACCCAGAATGTTGTTCAATTCCTGACAAATCTAAAGCCCTCTTCCCTTGCATCATTGTCTCATCTACATGGAGATTTGATAGCCCTGTCAGCCTCCTGGGTCCTGCAAGTGAAGAAGGGAATATTTCTGAAAATGCTACCTTGATGGTCCTGGATTTCTACTTTATGCCTAAAAGTCTAAATTTGGCTTCCAGAGCCTACTTCCCACACTTTCCTATGTTGCTGAGGACCAATGTACAAAGACAACCAGCTCCTCCTCAGCACCACTAGAATCCTATGTAGGTGATGTGTGAGGTCCTCTACCTTCACACCAGACAGGCAAGTGACCAACAATCCTCATGCTCCACCAACCACCCAGCTATCTACATGCCTAATGATCGAATCACCAATTAAAATGGCTGTCCTGACCTTTTTCCTCCTGAGAAGAAGCCCCTGAAGACACATCCTTGGTGAGAGAGGATACTGAATCCCTAGAGAGCAGGTCCTGGCTAAAGGTAATGTTCTCCTTCTGGGTGACTTCTCTTTTCCAAGGCAGCATTGAGATTGCCATACTGGAGGGAGCTGTACAATTCCAGCAACCAACAATAAGCAGAGCAACTTTGTGTGGTGAAAAGCTTTTCTGATGACATCAGGATGACTTTTGGCCTTGATAAGTGTGCTAAGGCAATCTTTTTCAGAGGAAAATTGAGCAAAACCAAATACATCTCCCTTGCTGAGGGCTGTGATATAAAGGGCCTTAAACAGGAAGGATATAGTCCTGAAGTCCCACCTCCAGTCTGGCATCCCTGTTGCCATGGAGGAGAGAGGTCACGTGACTGGAGAGCATCACCCTGGTGTGGCAGGAAGTGATCCTATAGCTAGGACCTATCCTCCAGGTGATGTAAAACTCTCTCACACCGAAGATGTTTCTCCAGGGCCATGTGCCCATGAGGGAAGGGTTAGGACAGCCGTTATAGTTGGTGATTCGATCATTAGGCATGTAGATAGCTGGGTGGCTGGTGGACGTGAGGATCGCTTGGTAACATGCCTGCCTGGTGCGAAGGTAGCGGAAATCAAGCACCACCTAGACAAGGCCTTAGATAGTGCTGGGGAGGAGTCTGCTGTCTTGGTACATGTCGGTACCAATGACATAGGAAAATGTGGTAGGGAGGTTCTGGAGGCTAAATTTAGGCTTTTAGGTAGGAAGTTGAAATTTAAAATCAGTGCGGTTTACATACAACAAAATTGTGCATAACAGTCGCCTGCTGAGCATTTACAGTAAAACAGGAAGATATAACTTGGGCTTCAACTGGGGAAACTATCTACATCTATATACATTTATCTACAACATTTACAAGAGGAGATTGAGACTTACTGATTTCTGGCAGGGTGTGTGGTGGGTGTGGCTGAGATACTGGGTTTGGAGTAGTATAGGAAAAAGAGGTGGTGTTTTAGTGTTTTTCTAAACTGAGCAAGGTCTGTGATTGCTCGGATGGTAGTTGGGAGTGTGTTCCAGATGTTGGGAGCATAGAACTTGAAGGCTCGGTTCTTTATTGCCTGGTTGCATTTTGTTATCTCCTTGGGGACCTGTAGAGTATTAGAGGCAAATGATCTCCTTGCCCTGTTTGCTGGGGTAGGGTGGAGGAGACCTGTTAGTGCAGTAGAGGATATTTTGTTGTTGGCTTTGAAGGTCATCAGGACTACTTGATATGTGATACGGCAGTAGATTGGTAGCCAGTGTAAGTCCTTTAATATTGGGGTGATGTGGTCCCTCCTAGAGGCTCCGTGTAAGAAACGGGCGGCCGTGTTCATTGCGAGCTGTAGTGGGTTTAGTGGGTTTTTGGGTAGGCCTTGTAGGATCACATTAGCATAATCAAAGTGAGGGGTCACCATTGCCTGAAAAACTGATCTGAAATCTGGTTGCAGCAAGGGTCGGAGGTGTCGTAGTGTCCGTAGTTTGTGGTAGACCTGTTTGGTGATGTTGCTGATATGTGCTTTGAAGTCGAGTTGTTGGTCTAATGTCACACCTAAGTATCGGATACTAGGTTTAATTGGGAGTTCTGCATCTCTTGTCTTTAGAGACGGTGGTGGTGAGAAAGCTTGATTTCTGGTTATGAACAGAACATCCGTCTTGTTGAAATTTATTTTGAGGCTCTGTGAATGTAGCCAGTCTGTTACAGCGTCAAAGTATTTTACTAGTTGGGATAAGTCTGGCTGCTCAATCATGAATGGGGTGAATAATAGTACATCGTCTGCGTAGACCAGGCATGATATGTTGAATGAACAGATTAATTCACATATAGGTTGCATGTATATGTTGAATAAGAGGGCAGATAGTGAGGAACCTTGAGGTACCCCATGTACTTGTCGGAACGAGTTGGAAGTTGTGGATCCTATCCGTACCTGTTGCCATTTGTCCGTTAGGTAGGATTTACACCAATTCAGTGCTAAGCCATTAATTCCCTTGTCTTGAAGCCGTATCATGAGTTGCTCGTGGTTTACAGAGTCGAATGCGGCAGCAATGTCTAGAAAAATTAAGGCGTATCCGAGCTTGATGTTATCAATCCCTGTGATCAGTGTGTTCATAAGTGTGGCAAGGAGTGTTTCCACGCCATGTGCTTCCCTAAAACCATGTTGGCAAGGGTCGAGGGGAGCTGACGCATCAATGTGGTCTTGTATTTGACGCTGAGCGACCTTCTCAATTATCTTCGCCAGCAGCGGGATGCTTGATATTGATCTGTAGGATTCAACCATCTGGGGATTTAGTTTGGTGCTCTTCAGGAGGGGTCAAATTGACGTCTGTTTGAGGCATAGTGGGAATTGTCCTATAGAAAAGGATAGGTTGATGATCTTGGCTATTATAGGGCTGATCTCCTTACATAGTGCTCTTATCCAGAAGGCTGGACAAGGGTTGTTGGGTGCATTGTTGGCGTTGATGCTGGTGATGATGTCCTCAGTATCTGAGTCTGATGGTGTCGTGAGAGAGGTAAGTGGCTTAGGTGGGTTGCTTGTAGGGCTGGATAGGACGGCTTTGCTGACGTTTTTGGTTTTGGCTAGCAGGTAGTTAGCATAATCCTGGGGGTGTATCCTTGTTGGTTGTGAGGATGATGGTTCCTTTGTTAGGGTCCTTACTATATTGAACAGCTCATGGGGTTTGTTCAGGGATCTGCTTAGGATCTCGGAGTGATACTCTTTAATTTTCATTGATATTAAGTCCCGGTGTGTCTGCAGGTGGGAATTGTAGGCTATCTGGTCTATCGGGGTCCGTGTGCGTCTCCACTTTCTTTTAAGTTTTCTGAGCATTTGTAGGGATGTCCGCAACTCGGTGGTATACCATCGTGCGGGTTTTCTTCTTGTTAGTTGCATACCTGGGGTCTGTGGCTTGGCTTTGTTAGGTATGTGAGCGAAGGAACTCAGGCTGTTGTTCCATGACGCCAACGTTTCTTTGAGGTTCAGTGATGTTGTCGTGATATTGGGGAGGACATCTGTGATGATCGCTTCTTTGTTGAAGGGTCTGTAGGGTCCGAAGGGTGGTGCTGAATCATCAGTTGTTTTCGTTGTCCGTTCGCTGTCCTGGTTCATAGGTATCTGGAACTTAATTAGATTATGGTCTGACCATGGGACAGGGGATATAAGTACGTTGAAGTCGTAGTTTAAGTTCGCTTCTGGTCGGGAGGAGAAAATGAGATCTAGCATGTTGCCCTTTTGGTGTGTGGGGGCGTCAACTATTTGTTCATATTCCAGGCTGTCGAGTGCCTCCAGAAAGGCTCTGGAATGGGTATCCTGCATGGCTGGTAGGTTAAAATCTTCCAGTACCCAGTTTGGCTCTCTCGTATTCTTAGGGTTGGAGGCTAGGTCGATTATCGTTGCAAGGTCTTCATGGGGTGACGATGGGGATCTGTATATAAGGTTGATAGTATTATAGTTGTTGGCTATGGTGATCACGTCGAGGTGTGTTGAGCTATTGGAACTGATCATCTGATACTGGAGCTCTGTTTTTACGAGAATGAATGCACCACCTCCCCTACGGTTGTCTCTGTGGCAGGTGTGGATTGAGAAGTCAGGGGGGTAAGTTGATTGATGAGGACTGAGTCTGAAGTGGTGAGCCATGATTCTGTTACTAGTAGGATGTCTAGTTTGAGGTGCACTACGAGGTCAGTGATAATTGGGCACTTTTTACGAACAGACTGTGTGTTTATGAGGGCACACCTCAGGTTGTGTGGTCTTTGTTGTGGCTGAGATTTCATGGTGTGATTGATTGGTATGTGGATTAGGTATGGGTGAGATTTCAGTGGGGGTTCCGTCAGTGGGCGATTTGTGTTGTTGTGATTTCTTCTTCCTTGGTTTAGTAGAATCAGGATCGGATTGTGATCTGCTGCAGAGGAGAAGGGACAGTTGATGGTGTTGCTGAGAAGGTATATAACGATTAAGGCTATACTGGGCATAGCCATATTGGGGTGTAGTTTGGTGCATTCTGTGTGAGGCGGGGGTTTTTAGCTTGGAAGGGCTTATATGTGTTCGCCGTGGGCGATGCGATTATTGGGTAACACCAGTGGTAGGTAGCTTGTTCTGTAGGGCTATCAAATGGTAGTGGTGAGAGTTACTTGTATACTTTGTGAGCACAATATATTTTGCAATGAGGACTTCAATAGTACACAGTAAGAGATAGGACATGAAGTACTTATAAAACACAGAAAATTCTCATAGTGAGGACTACACAGAGTATGTTAAGTCTTTAGCAGTGGTCTATATATTTATTTTATTTATTTATTTAACATTTTCTTCTATACCGCGCTATTAAAATCAGCGCGGTGTACATCGAACAAGAATACTGCAATGTATACAAATAACAGGGAATTGAACATGGGGGAGCCTGTAACATTCGGCTTGCTGTCACAAGTAGGTTTTGCAGAGGAATACTCACAGTACTTTCGAATTTCACAGAGCAGTCAGGACTAGGGTGTACCACACAATAGGCGTCCAGGGTGTATCTGGAACACGGCGCTGGTCAGGGAGCTCTGCTGTGGTGTTTCTGCTGGAGTAGTTGTGGTTGATCTGTAGTTGTGGTCGCGAGGCGGTTTCAGAGTTGATTCTTTGGGTATCTGGCCACCGCCTAAGGGCCACGCCAAAGGGCCCTCTGGCGAGGCCCTCAGGCGCAGGCCCGCCAGGTGCGGGCGCACCCGATGGCGCTTCTTTTTAAAGTTGCTGCTCTGCCCCGATTGGGCAGAGCACGTTGCTGGGGCAGCTGCGGCGGGCTCCGGTGCCAATTGAAGCTCGATCCCTCCTGGGAGAGCTGAGCCTGAGGACTGGCTGGTGGCGTGGTGTGCGCCCTATGGCGCTTCTTTTTAAAGTTGCTGCTATTATAGAAATGACCCTTGCCAAAGTCTCCAGTGACCTGTTCCTGGCCAAATCCAAAAGGTTTATCCTTGATCTCATCCTTCTTGACCATTTGCCACTTTTGACACCGTTAATAACTATCTTCTCCTTGATATGCTATTCGTGCTTGGATTTAAGGACTCTGTTCTATCCTGGTTTTCTTCTTCTACTCCTCCTCTGCTATCCCAGTTAGTGTACCTCAGGGACCTCTCCCTTTCTCTCTCTGTATTCACTCTCTTAGTGTCCTAATTTCCTCCCATGAGTTTCAGTACCATCTTGACGCTGATGACTCTCAGATTTACCTCTCTATCCTTGAAATCCCTCCAGGAATCCAGGCCTAAATCTCAGCCTGCTTGTCTGATGTTGCTGCTTGGATGTCCCGCTGTTTTATGAAACTGAACATGGCCAAGACGAGCTTCTTATCTTTTCCCCTAAACCCAGCTCTTTCCTTCTTCCTTTCTGAAGTTTGTAGATAACACTATCATCCTCTCTGTCTTCTTAGCTCATAACTTTGGAGTCACCTTTGACTCCTCTTTCCTTTTCCCTGCAGTTATCCAACAGACAGCTAAAACCAGTCATAGCTTTCTCTATAACATCAGCCAAATCTATCCTTCCTTTCTGAACACACTACCAAGACATCCACTCTTTTGTCACCTCCTGTTTAGACTATTGCAACCTGCTCCTCACCTGTCTACAACTGAATCATCTTTCTCTGCTTTAATCCATTCAAAACTTAGATGCACGACTAATCTTCTGCCAGTGTTGCTGGGCTAACATAATACATTTTCTCAACTAACTTCATTGGCTCCCTATCCATTTCCCCATATAGCTCAAACATCTCTTATTGACTTACAAGTACATTCATTCTGTAGCTCTTCGTAAACTCTCCTCTCTTATCTCTCCTCGGAATGCCACTCATCAGGCAAATTGTATTTATCTGTGCCCTTCTCTTCTACTGCCAACTCCAGACTCTCAGGCTGATGCAGAAAACTAGCGCGACCTTTAAGCACAGATAATGCCATGGTTAAGCTAACGTCAAATGCATAGAAGAGATGGATGTGCACATAAACAGCGACAGGAAAACTAGTGCCCCATTTACATCATGAGTATTCAAATCTATTTAAATTGCAGGCAAATGATCTCCACATAATAATCTGGTATGCAAATTATAGCTGTGCCCAATGCAGAGACAAGCATAGAGGATTACGCAATCAGCTTTAGCGCCAATGTCTCTATACCTGGGTCCGAGGTGGCTTAAACCTCTAGCGTACCCCTGACAGTATTTTGATGGCATCGGGGGCTTTTCCCGACGCCTGGATCATCTTCCCTTCAGATGATCTACTGTAGGTATCAGACAAAGCCCCTGATGCCATCAAAATACTGTCAGATAGGGGGTTCAGAGGGCCTCTAGGCCACCAGGATAATTTTTTTAAGTCAGATGGGGGTGGGGGGTTCGGGAGCCGCTAGAGCACTAGGGAATCATTCTGTTGGGGCACCATCCTCAACAGTATTTTGATGACATCGGGTCTTTTCCCAATGTTGCGATTGCCCTGATGCCATCAAAATGCTGTCGGGGCTGATATGCAAATTAGCCATGCGGTGCTCGTTTCTCTGGGACAGCATGCCAACCTAGCGCCAACTTCTCTAGCGCATGTGTTTGGCATGCTCTCCCAGTTTAATGCTGCTGTTTTGTGCCCAGTTTAAGGATGGCTCATTTGCATGTGCACGGTTTAACGTGTGGCTAATTTGTAAGCTCCGCATCTGCGCGCTGAAGTCGTGTGCTTTCCGTGCGCTGCACACAGCCATAAAAAGCTGATAGAGCGCGACTCCAGCTGCGGCTTTCTGCACGGGCCTGTCTGTTCCACCTTGCTGCACCATATGCCTGGAACAGACGAATCATTATGTCAGATTCCTCCTCTGATCCTATTCAATTCCAGGTTAAAAATCCACCTTTTCTAGGCTGCTATTGGATCCCGACCCCCTTATTCTCCTGTTTAAGACAAGGTTGTTTTAATCATTTCTCTTAAAGAATTGCTTACTTCCCTGTTTGTTCTCTTTGTCTTGAATGGATTGTAAGGTCTCTGGCACAGGGACCATCTCTCATGTGTATGTGATCAGCGCTGTGGCAGTACTGCTGGCTGCCCCCCTCTGTCCGCATCCCACCATCCTGTTGCCAAATCCATCACCATTGTGACATAAAAGACACATTCAGTAGTAAGGAGGCTCTAAACTAGAACAAAGGGACATGATGTTTATTTATTTATTACGTCTTTTATACCGCTTTATCATTTCAATCAAAGCAGTTTACATTGTAACTTAAACTTGGTAATGTGCATTAAACAGGAACATTGATAACTTGGATTTTTCTGAGGTAATGGAGGGTTAAGTGACGTGCCCAAGATCACAAAGAGTGCTAGTGGGAACTGAACCCTGGTTCTTGGTTCCCAAGCCAGTGCTCTAAGCATTAGGCTACTCCTCCACTCTGAAACTGAAAGAGGGAGGTAGACCCATGAATAACACCAGGAAATGTTTCCAAAGAGAGACAGGTAGATGTAGGAACAGTCTCCCAACAGGGCTGATCAGGAAAGTCATTTCTAATTATTTCCTTATACCGGAAGTCCCTAATGCATTCTTTGTGCTGTTTATAAGCTCTGTGGGGAAGGAACTCTCTTTGGTGTTTGTGTACAGTGCTGAGTATGCCTAGTAGCACTATAGAAATGATCACAGTAGCAGTAGAAGCATTGGATCCCTAGCGATGGAGAACCAAGGCTAAAGCTGGTGGTATGCAGGATTATTGTAGATGGAAAATGATCAGATCCGATGATCACAGAGGTCTCCCTCCGCTGGGAAACAGAATTCTCTTCAGTGCAGTCTGCAGGTGTGTTTTGCTATGATCTTCTCCGGGTTGCATCTGCGGGAATCTTCAGTGCCGCCACATCGCTGTAGGCAAATGGGATGAAAAAACGTGTAATACAGGTCCCTGAAGCTCCAAGCCTGGCAGTATGCCAGGAACATAAAAGAAAACCATTTCTCCTTTGTGTGTCAGAGGGAGGGCCGGTGCTTTCATTAAAGTTCAAGCAGCAAAAGCTCTAAAGAATAGTTCTGTATTGAAGCCCTGAGCCATTGCAATTACATTCTGCAGGGATTACACTCTCACTCCTTTTCACTGTGGAATTTAGGTTTTAGAGTCACACTTTGGATCCCAGGTTCAGGGATGAATGCTCTTTTGTGAAGTGGAAGGTCTGGTTCAGTTCGTAGAGCTGCTGCTGTCCACATGCACTCCTATGTTATGCAGGGTTAAGCTCTCAGCTAAGTCCTAGGAGTCCCCAAGCAAAATAATGTTGAGGGCTGCTCATGGTGGGGGAACTTCCCTGTCCCTTCTCTTCCCCCAGTCTTAAGTTTATAGGAAGGCAGAGCATCCTTATTTAATTTATTTTAATTTAAATATTTTTATTCTGCCCTTTCACAGATTACAAATTACATAAACATCCATTAAAACTTTACAAACATAAAAAGATATAAAAAGCAAAACCTCCTTAAACAACCTGTTAGTTTTGTAGTATTATCTAATTGGAGAACTGGCCAAAAGTTTGGGAAGGGGGAGGATATTCAAAGTGTTTTAGCCAGTATCGACCTGCGAACTGCCTAAAACATGCTGAGCCCAATATGGTACTAACCATTAGTGCCACTGAATATCCTCACAGACAACAAAAAAAATACCTGTTAAAACCAACATGGTTTGTGGGCGCATTGGTTCACCATAGCACTGTTCACCATTGGTTCCACTCCTTTCTCTCCTCTCGGTCTTGTGCAGTTCTCTCCTCCTCTCCCTCTTCCACCCCCTCTGAACCATTCCCCTTACCCTGTGGGGTCCCCCAGGGTTCTGTACTTGCCCCTCTCCTCTTTAACCTCTTCCTGGCTCCCCTCGCACTATTAATACAACAATCCGGCATCTCTGCTTTTTACTATGCAGACGACATAGTCCTCCTTCATCATACCTCCCCCTCTCACCCAGACCTCTCCGCACTTAACTCTTGTCTTTCTACGGTTGCAAACTGGTTGACCCAGAATTGTCTCCACCTCAACCTCACCAAAACCATCGTGATCTGGTTCTCCCATGGCAGCCCATCTCCCTCACTAGCTCCATCCTTCTCAGACTCCCCGATACCTCTAGTCTCTACTTTCCGCTACTTAGGTGTGCTCTTCGATTCTGACCTCTCTTTTCAAGCTCATGTCTCTCACATCACTAAGACTTCTTTCTTCTTTCTTCGCCAAATCCGCGCGATTCGCCCCTTCCTGACTTCATCTGCTCTCACCACAGTTACTGTCACTAGTCATGTCACGAGTAGATTTCTCTAACTCTGTGTTCACTGGTCTCCCTAAATCCCAACTCAATAGACTTCAGAGGATCCAAAACACCGCTGCCCGCATCGTCACTCACTCCTCCCAAAGGGACCACATATCACCTCTGCTTGTGCATCTTCACTGGCTACCCATTCCCTTTCACACCCGTTTTAAGCTTGTCACCCTTGTTCACAAGGCACTTCACACCAGCACCCCACAATACTTGGCAGACCTCATCACATTCCACACTCCCAGACACACTCCTCGCTCCTTTCATCTTAACCGCCTCATTCTTCCCCCCCTTCCCTTGCGCATCTCCACTCCACTCGCTCCTCAGCCTTTTTCTTTGCAGGCCCTGCCCTTTGGAACTCACTCCCCGCCTCCCTCCGACTCGAGCCTCACAACCCTACCTTCAAGCACGACCTGAAGACTCACCTCTTTTCCCTAGCATTCAACCTCCCTTCCCCCTTTGTGTGACCTCGACTACTGTATATTGTCCTGTGTCCTTTCTCTCTCCTGCTTTCCTGTCAGTAATTGTAACTTCCTTTTCCTCCTTCCTGGCCTGGTGCCTACCTTAAAGTTTTTCGTTTTTTTGTATATTGTAAACCGCTCTGCTTCTCCAGAAGGGGGGTATATCAAATAAAATAAACATAAACATAACATAAACATAAACATTGGGGTCCAGGCTTTTTTCACTAAGTGGTCAGCAGCTGAATATTACCACTAACTGGACGAGAACCACGAACCTATGAACCTGGATGTTCAGCGTCGGATGTCAGATCATAAGTTCTGGCACTGAATATCCAATTTTAATGAAAACAGTGATGACGGCTGGGCCCTTTAAATAGCGGAACTGCCACCGCTGAATATCGGCCCCAGGATTTCAGGTCTTGCCAAAATTCTTGGTACTTGCTATGAGATTCCATCGAGAATAGACATCCACTGCATAAGCACGTCACCCCGAGGAAAGCCGCAGCACCATGGCTGACACACAGCTCCAAAGATCATGGCTGTGATACTCAATGTGATTAACACAGTTAGCAGACCTGCAGGTCACTGAGATATTCAGCAGCACTAACACTGTCACACAGGGCGCATTTATGGCTTGGTACGGCCTTCAAAAAGAACATATAGTCCCTTTACACAAAGGTGGAAGTAAGGATGAGGTTGAGAACTACAGGCCGGTTAGTCTAACTTCTGTGGTGAGTAAATTATTGGAAACGCTGCTGAAAGAGAAAATAGTGAGGTTTCTGGAGTCCAGCGGATTACAGGATCCGAGGCAGCATGGATTCACCAGAGGCAGGTCTTGTCAGACAAATCTGATTGATTTCTTTGACCCGGTGACCAGGGAGTTGGACTGAGGGAGAGCCCTAGATGTGGTGTATTTAGATTTCAGTAAAGCCGTTGACACTGTTCCTCACAGGTGACTTATAAACAAACTGAGCACCCAAGGGATGGACCCTAAAGTTACTGCTTGGGTTAGAAATTGGTTGAGTGGGAGGCGACAATGGGTACATTAAATGGAGCTCACTCTGAGGAGAAGGAAGTTACCAGTGGTGTGCCACAGGGATCTGTCCTTGGTCCGATTATTTTTAACATCTTTGTTAGTGATATAGCGGAAGGGCTTTTGGGTAAGCTTTGCCTCTTTGCGGATGATAGCAAAATCTGCAATAGAGTAGACACCCAGAAAGGTGTAGATAACATAAGGAGGGATCTAACTGAGCTTGAACAATGATCTAGAATTTGGCAGCTGGGCTTTAATGTTAAAAAATGCAAGGTCATGCATTTGGGCTGCAGCAATCCAAGGGAGCAATATAGTATAGGAGGTGAAGTACTTTTGTCCACTAAAGAAGAGCGGGACCTAGGCGTGGTTGTATCTGATGATCTTAAAGGAGCTAAACAGGTAGAAAAGGCGACGGCAAAAGCTAGGATGCTTGGGTGCATAGGGAGAGGAATGGCTAGCAGAAAAAAGGAGGTGATAATGCCTCTGTATAAGTCTTTGGTGCAACCTCATTTGGAGGATTGTGTGCAATTCTGGAGACCACACCTTGACTTGTGATCATGTTTGATTTAATAAATGGAGAAAGGACGGCAAGGAAATCCACAGTACTACCTTTTATCTTCCAAAAAGGAGACTATGAATAAATGAGGAAAACAGTAAAGAAAAAACTAAAAGGAGCAGTTGCAAAGGTTAAAGACTTACATCAAGCTTGGGCATTGCTTAAAAATACTATCTTGGAAATCCAGACCAGCTGTATTCCATGCTTTAAGAAAAGTGGAAGGAGGTCCAAAACATTGCCAGCATGGTTTAAAGGTGAGGTCAGAGAGGCTGTTGCCAAAAAAAGCATCTTTCAGAAAATAGAAAAAGAAGCCAAATGACGAAAACTGGAAACAAATAAGCATTGGCAAGTTAGATACAAGGCATTGATAAGACAGGCAAAGAGAGAATTTGAGAAAAAGCTTGCTGTGAAAGCAAAAATGCATAATAACGTTTTCAAGTACATTCATTGCAAAAAACCTGTGAGAGAGTCAGTTGTACCATTGGATGATAGAGGGGTAAAAGGGGCACTAAGAGGGGACAAGGCCACAGTGGAGAGACTGAATGAATTCTTTGCTTCTGACTTTACTGAAGAAGATGTACAGAAGTTACCCATGCCTTAAATGGTATTTAAAGTTGATGCAGCAGAAGAATTGAAAGAAATAGCGATAAACCAGGAAGATGTATTACAACTATTTGATAAACTAAACAGTAGCAAATCACCTGGACCGGATGGTATACATCCAAGGGTGTTGAAAGAACTGAAATATGAGTTTGCAGACCTACTATTACTAATCTGTGAATTATCATTAAAATCATCAGCAATACCTGAAGACTGGAGGATGACCAATGTAACGCCAATTTTTAAAAAGGGTTCAGGGGATAAGCCATCATTAAGAACAAAATTTTTTAACATGTAGATAGCCATGGTTTAATGGGAGACAGCCAACATGCTTTATCCATGGAGGGTCTTGCTTTATAATCTGTTATATTTTTTTGAAGGTGTAAATAAACAGGTAGACAGGTGGGTCGGTTGATGTAGTGTATCTCGATTTTCAGAAAGTCTTTGACAAGGTCCCTTATGAGAGACTATTGGTGAAATTAAAAAGTCATGGAATAAGAGGAAGTGTACTATTGTGGATCAGGAACTGGTTAAAAAACATAGAAAGCAGAGGGTAGGGCTAAATGGTCAATTTTTCCAATGGAGAAAGGTGAATAGTGGAGTACCCCAGGGATCTGTGCTGGGTCCACTGCTTTTTAATATATTTGTAACGACCTGGAAATGGGAATAATGAGGGAGATAATCAAATGTGCAGATGACACAAAATTATTCAAAGTTGTTAAAACTCAAAAAGATTATAAAAAATTGCAAGAGGAACTTAATAAATTGGAAGACTGGACGTTCAAATGGCAGATGAAATTTAATGTGGAAAAGTGCAAGGTTATGTACCTAGGAAAGACCAAACTATGGTTACACGCTGCAAGGTTCCACATTAGGAACCACCACCCAGGATAAAGATTTAGGTGTCATCGTCAATGACATGTTGAAACCGTCCGCCCAGTGTGCAGCGGCGGCCAAGAGAGCAAATAGAATGCTAGGTATCATAAGGAAAGGAATGGAAAATAAAACAAAGGATATTGTAATGCCTCTATATCGTTCCATGGTGAGACCCACCTTGAATATTGTGTACAATTGTAGTTGCCATATCTTAAAAACGATATAGCGGAATTAGAAAAGGTGCAGAGAAGAGCCACCAAAATAGTAAAGGGGATGGAAGGATACTCCTATGAAGAGATCTAAAAAGGTTGGGGCTCTTCAACCTGGAAAATAGACAGCTGAGGGAGATATGATAGAGGTCTATAAATTAACCTTTGCCTTCTATGCACCAAGATGCTGGAATAACCTCCCTCCACACATCAGAGCTATAAAAGACCTAACTCAATTCAGGAAAGCTCTTAAACATCACTTGTTTACTTTACACTTCGCTCAGCCAAACACAACTCAACCATGTCTCACATCCCAACTCACTCAGGCCGTACCCAACTCACCTACAACTGACCCAGGTTAGCCAAACATCTTATTCGTTAACTTGTACCTAATAATCGGCTGTTAACCCACAATGTTGACTTTACTATTTGTTAAGACTCAACCCTACTATCCTGTTGTGCTTAATGTATAACCTGTAAATAGTTACCCTATCACAACTCGAGTGGTTGGTTATATAAATAGTTCACTAGTTACAGCTCCAAGTTCTATGATCCTGTTCTCTGTATGTGCAAAACTGTTCCCATGGTCTTTGCAGAATTTGTTATTTGTAAACCGCACTGATATTGAAGAGTGCAGTATAGAAAAACTATTAAATAAATAAATAATGAATGGAATGGAATGGAATGGGTAAACGTAGATTGATTGTTTATTCCATCAAAATATAGAAAGACTAGGGGGCATATAAGACTAATAAGAGAAAATATTTTTTCAGATTTTGTTACTGGAGGATGGTTAAGAACACTGGCTTGGGAACCCAGAGACCAGGGTTTGATTCCCACTAGCACTCCTTGTGGCCTTGGACAAGTCACTTAACCCTCCATTGCCTCAGAAAAAATCCAAGTTATCAATGTCTCTGTTTAATGTACATTACCAAGTTTAAGTTACAATGTAAACCACTTTGATTGAAATGATAAAGCAGTATATAAAAACTTTTATAATCCTTTATCCCTGCCTACACCTTCTGTGTTTGTCTTGACTAGATTGTAAGCTCTGATGAGCAGGGACTGTCTCTTACATCTCTGTGCAGTGCTGCGTATGACTTGTAGCGCTATATAAATGCTCAGTAGTAGTAGTAGTAGTTAAATAAATAAATAAAAGCTGTTAGTTTAGATGGATTTAAAAAAGGTTTGGACAAGTTCCTGCAGGAAAGGTCCATAAACCATTATTAAAAGGGACCTGGGATATCAGTGCTTGACCCAATACAAGCATTTTGGAACCTGTGTCTTCTGGAAAAACTGCTAAGTACTTATGACCTAGATTAGCTACTGTTGGAAACAGGATACTGGGCTTTTAAACTAAAATTAGACAAAGCGATGGGGCCAGTTGGGATATATCCGAGAATATTGAATATTGAAGGAACTTGGGGATGTTGTAGCAGCTCCACCAACTGACATTTTCAATGCTTCTTTAGAGTTAGGAGTGGTCCCAGAGGACTGGAGAAAGGCACATGTGGTGCCTTTACACAAAGGTGGAAGTAAGGATGAGGTTGAGAACTACAGGCCAGTTAGTCTGACCTCTGTGGTGAATAAATTATTGGAATCGCTGCTAAAACAGATGGATAGTGAAATTTCTGTAGTCCAGTGGATTGCAGATCCGAGGCAGCATGGGTTTACCAGAGGCAGGTCTTGTCAGACAAATCTGAATAATTTCTTTGACTGGGTGACCAAAGAGCTGGACTGAGGGAGAACCCTAGATGTGGTGTACTTAGATTTCAGTAAAGCTTTTGACACCGTTCCACCCAGGAGACTTATAAATAAATTGAGCACCCTAGGGATGGACCCTAAAGTGATGACTGACTGGGTTAGAAATTGGTTGAGGGGGAGGTGACAAAGGGTACATTAAATGGAGATCACTCTGAGGAGAAGGAGGTTACCAGTGGTGTGCCCCAGGGATCTGTCCTTGGTCAGATTCTTTTTAACATCTTTGTTAGTGATATGGTGGAAGGGCTGTCAGATAAGGTTTGCCTCTTTGCGGATGATACCAAAATCTGCAATAGAGTAGATACCCAGGAGGGTGTAGATAACATGGGGAGGGATCAAGCTAAGCTTGAAGAATGTTTAAGAATTTGGCAGCTGAGATTTCATGTTAAAAAATGCAGGATCATGCATTTGGCCTGCAAAAATCCAAGTGAGCACTACTTAAGGGGTGAGGTACAAAGGAAGAGCGGGACCTGGACGTAATTCTGTCTGCCGAACTAAAAGTATCTAAACAGGTAGAAAAGGCGGCTATGAAAGGCAGAAGGATGCTTGGGTGCATATGGAGAGGAATAGCTAGCAGAAAAAAGGAGGTGATAGTGTCTCTGTATAAGTCTTTAGTGCAACCTCATTTGGAGCATTGTGTGCAATTCTGGAGACCGTACTTTCAAAAGGATATAAACAGGCTGGAGTCGGTGCAGAGGGTGGCTACTAAAATGGCTAGTGAACTTCATTATAAAGCATATGAGGACAGACTTAAAGATCTTAATATGTATCTGTTATAGGAAAGGCGGGATAGAGGAGGTATTATAGAGATATTTAAATACTTCCATGGCATAAATGCACAGGAGGAGAGCCTCTTTCGATTGAAAGCAAGCTCTTCTACGAGGGGACATATGATGAGGGTGAAAGGGAATAGACTCAAGAGTAAAATGTGGAAATATTTCTTTACAGAAAAAGTGGTAGATTTATTTATCTATCAACTTTATTTTTCTCTCTCGCCTTATCTTAAAACCAAGGCGGCTTACAGGGTATAGTTAAGGGTCTTCACGTGGAAACATGACATTAAGATTTAGATTGAACAGTTACAATAGCGTAGCGTAAATAACTTGTTCATAAACATCGAACTATAGCTAAATCTGTTATAGAGAGTTTTAACATAGGAACTTGGGGTTTGCATTTAAAGCCGTTAAGATTAGCATGGATGATTCATAACTGGCTTTATATTTTGATTCAAGGGAGAAAGGCAGATGGACAGAGTTAGGTCAGCTTGTGGAAGAGGAGCTAGGTACCGAAATATCCCCTAAAGAGCTAAGTCTTTCTGTGACTATTGCTCAGGTCCTATGTTTAGATGAGTGGAATAGTCTCCCAGTGGAGTTAGCAGAGACGAGAGGTACGATTATCAAAGGCTTTTACACAGGAAACTGCCCTAGTAAATCCCTTATCTGGGATTTTTCAAAAGGCACCTCTACACGGGTAGTGCCTTTCGAAAATCCTGGATAAGTTTCTAACGCGCCCACGGGGCATGTTGGGGGTGTTCTGGGGTGGAGCAAAAGGCTAAATGGGTAGCAGCAATTTTCGATGCTACCCACTTAGACCTCTGCGCTTTAAAGATAGCAGCGATTTTCAAGGAAAAACCTTGCCTACCTGTTTAGCCTTGGTGGCTGCCGGTGCATCCAATATAACCAGTATTTTGACGTCCTCCACTATGGAAGTGAAAATATGGGTTAAGGGAGTTGGCGGCGCATAGCCTGACTAACTCAAAGTCGAGCCAGAGGACAGAATCTGAATTCCAGAAAGCATGGGACAAACTCAAAATATCTCAAAAGAAAAATGGGACTTTAGTTGCTGATATGTAAAGGAAGAATAGATGAGCCAAATAGTCTTTTTGGCTGTCATGTTTCTGTTTCTAAAATGAGGACATATTGGACAAATGTTTGGGAAGCACTGGACTAGGGAGCATGTTCGCGGTGAAGGCCTGTTTATTAGATCAGCTACCGCTACCTACATCTCCCAGGCTGGTGGAGCTGCGTGTCTGTCTCTGTGCCAAGATCAGGGGAGAGCTTAGCTCAAGGAAGCGGGAGTGAGAGAGAGAGCGAGAGAGAGTGGTGGCACAAGGAAGAGAGAGAGAGAGTGAGCACTGGCACAAGGAAGCGGCAGTGAGAGAGAGAGAGGGAGAGCGGTGGCACAAGAAAGCGGGAGTGAGAGAGAGAGAGAGAGCGAGCACTGGCACAAGGACGCGGGAGTGAGAGAGAGAGAGCGAGTGGTGGCAGAAGGAAGCGGGAATGAGAGAAAGAGAGAGAGAGAGAGCGCTGGCACAAGGAAGTGGCAGTGAGAGAGAGAGAGAGAGAGAGAGAGCACTGGCACAAGGAAGCGGGAGTGAGAGAGAGAGAGAGAGCGAGCAAGCACTGGCACAAGGAAGCGGGAGTGAGAGAGAGAGAGAGTGCTGACACAAGGAAGTGGGAGTGAGAGAGAGAGAGCGCGAGCGCTGGCACAAGGAAGTGGGAGTGAGAGAGCGAGCGAGCGAGCACTGGCACAAGGAAGCGGGAGTGAATGAGAGAGAGAGAGAGCGCTGGCACAAGGAAGCAGGAGTGAGTGACAGAGAGAGAGAGAGAGCGCTGGCACAAGGAAGAGAGAGAGAGAGAGAGAGGTGGCACAAGGAAGTGGGAGTGAGAGAGAGAGAGTGGTGGCAAAGGAAGAGAGAGAGAGAGAAAGAGCTCTGGCACAAGGAAGCGGGAGAGAGAGAGAGCGAGCGAGCACTGGCACAAGGAAGCGGGAGTGAGTGAGAGGGAGAGCGAGCACTGGCACAAGGAAGCAGGAGTGAGAGAGAGAGAGAGCGAGTGCTGGTACAAGGAAGTGGGAGTGAGAGAGAGAGCGAGTGCTGGCAGAAGGAAGCGGGAGTGAGAGCGGTGGCACAAGGAAGTGGGAGTGGGAGTGAGAGAGAGAGAGAGAGCGTGGCACAAGGAAGTGGGAGTGAGAAAGAGAGAGAGCGAGCGAGCACTGGCACAAGGAAGCGGGAGCGAGTGAGAGAGAGAGAGAGAGCACTGGCACAAGGAAGCGGGAGTGAGAGAGAGAGAGAGAAAGAGCGAGCGCTGGCACAAGGAAGCGGGAGTGAGAGAGAGAGAGAGAGCGAGCACTGACACAAGGAAGCGGGAGTGAGAGAGAGAGAGAGAGAGCGGTGGCACAAGGAAGAGAGAGACAGAGAGAGAGCTCTGGCACAAGGAAGCGGGAGTGAGAGAGAGAGCGAGCACTGACACAAGGAAGCGGGAGTGAGAGAGAGAGAGCGAGCGCTGGCACAAGGAAGCAGGAGTGAGAGAGAGAGAGAGCGAGCTCTGGCACAAGGAAGCGGGAGTGAAAGAGAGAGAGAGAGAGGTGGCACAAGGAAGTGGGAGTGAGAGAGAGAGGGGGAGAGAGAGCGGTGGCACAAGGAAGAGAGAGAGAGAGAGAGAGCTCTGGCACAAGGAAGCGGGAGAGAGAGAGAGAGAGCGAGCACTGGCACAAGGAAGTGGGAGTGAGAGAGAGAGAGAGAGAGAGAGCTGGCACAAGGATGCGGGAGGGAGAGAGGGAGAGAGAGCGGTGGCACAGGGAAGCGAGAGTGAGAGAGAGAGAGCGAGCGGTGGCACATGGAAGCTGGAGTGAGAGAGAGAGAGAGAGAGCAGTGGCACAGGGCAGCGGGAGTGAGAGAGAGAGAGAGAGAGCGGTGGCACAAAGAAGCGGGAGTGAGAGAGAGAGAGAGAGAGTGGTGGCACAAGGAAGCGGGAGTGAGAGAGCGAGAGAGAGAGCACAAGGAATCGGGAGAGAGAGAGAGAGAGCGGTGGCACAAGGAAGCGGGAGTGAGAGAGAGAGAGCGGGCGGTGGCACAAGGAAATGAGAGGGAGAGGGAGAGCGGTGGCACAAGGAAGCTGGAGTGAGAGAGAGAGAGAGAGAGCGGGCGGTGGCACAAGGAAGCGGGAGTGAGAGAGAGAGAGAGAGAGAGCGGTGGCACAAGGAAGCGGGAGTGAGAGAGAGAGAGAGAGAGCGGTGGCACAAGGAAGCTGGAGTGAGAGAGAGAGAGAGAGAGAGTGCGCAGTGGCACAAGGAAGCTGGAGTGAGAGAGAGAGAGAGAGAGAGAGAGGGCGGTGGCACAAGGAAGCTGGAGTGAGAGAGAGAGAGAGCGGGCGGTGGGATAAGGAAGCGGGAGTGAGAGAGAGAGAGAGAGAGAAAGAGCACAAGGAAGCGGGAGAGAGAGAGAGAGAGAGAGAGGTGGCACAAGCTGCAGTGAGAGAGAGACAAGGAGATGGGAGTGAATGAGAGAGAGAGAGCGAGTGCTGGCACAAGGAAGCGGGAGTGAGAGAGAGCGAGCACTGGCCCAAGGAAGCGAGTGAGAGAGAGATAGAGAGAGCGCGATGGCGCAAGGAAGCGGGAGTGAGAGAGAGAGAGAGAGAGAGAGTGGGCGGTGGCATAAGGAAGCAGGAGTGAGAGAGAGAGCGAGAGAGAGAGCACAAGGAAGCGGGAGAGAGTGAGAGAGCAGTGGCACAAGGAAGTGGGAGTGAGAGAGAAAGAGAGAGAGAGAGAGAGCGGGCGGTGGCACAAGGAAGCAGGAGTGAGAGGGAGAGAGAGAGCGGTGGCACAAGGAAGCGGGAGTGAGAGAGAGAGAGCGGGGGGTGGCACAAGGAAGCAGGAGTGAGAGAGAGAGAGCGGTGGCACTGGGCAGCGGGAGTGAGAGAGAGAGAGAGAGAGCAGTGGCACAAGGAATCGGGAGTGAGAGAGAGAGAGAGAGAGCGAGCGGTGGCACAAGGAAGCTGGAGTGAGAGAGAGAGAGAGAGAGCGGGTGGTGGCACAAGGAAGTGGAGTGAGAGAGAGAGAGAGAAACGGTGGCACAAGGAAGCTGGAGTGAGAGAGAGAGAGAGAGTGGGCGGTGGGATAAGGAAGCGGGAGTGAGAGAGAGAGAGAGAGTGAGAGAGCGGGCGGTGGGATAAGGAAGCGGGAGTGAGAGAGAGAGAGAGAGAGGTGGCACAAGGAAGCGGGAGTGAGAGAGCGAGAGAGAGAGCACAAGGAAGTGGGAGAGAGAGAGAGAGAGAGAGAGAGAGAGAGCGAGCGGTGGCACAAGGAAGCGGGAGTGAGAGAGAGAGAGAGAGCGGTGGCACAAGGAAGCGGGAGTGAGAGAGAGAGAGAGAGCGGTGGCACAAGGAAGCGGGAGTGAGAGAGAGAGAGAGAGTGGTGGCACAAGGAAGCGGGAGTGAGAGAGCGAGAGAGAGAGCACAAGGAAGCGGGAGAGAGAGAGAGAGCGGTGGCACAAGGAAGCGGGAGTGAGAGAGAGAGAGTGGGCGGTGGCACAAGGAAGCGGGAGTGAGAGAGAGAGAGAGAGAGAGAGCGGTGGCACAGGGCAGCGGGAGTGAGAGAGAGAGAGCGGTGGCCCACGGAAGCGGGAGGGAGAGAGAGAGAGAGAGAGAGAGAGAGCTGGCACAAGGATGCGGGAGTGAGAGAGAGAGAGAGCGGTGGCACAAGGAAGCGGGAGTGAGAGAGAGAGAGAGCGGTGGCACAGGGAAGCGGGAGTGAGAGAGGGAGAGAGAGAGCGGTGGCACATGGAAGCTGGAGTGAGAGAGAGAGAGAGAGAGCGGGCGGTGGCACAAGGAAGCGGGAGTGAGAGAGAGAGAGAGAGCGGTGGCACAAGGAAGCAGGAGTGAGAGGGAGAGAGAGAGCGGTGGCACAAGGAAGCGGGAGTGAGAGATAGAGCTGGCACAAGGATGCGGGAGAGAGAGAGAGAGAGCTGGCACAAGGATGCGGGAGTGAGAGAGTGTGAGAGCGGTGGCACAGGGAAGCGGGAGTGAGAGAGAGAGCGGTGGCACAAGGAAGTGGGAGTGAGAGAGAGAGAGAGCGGTGGCACAAGGAAGCGGGAGTGAGAGAGAGAGAGCGGGCGGTGGCACAAGGAAGCTGGAGTGATCGAGAGAGGGAGAGAGAGTGGTGGCAGAAGGATGTGGAAGTGAGAGAGAGAGAGAGAGAACGCGCTGGCCCAAGGAAGCTGGAGTTAGAGAGAGAGCGAGAGAGAGAGTGGTAGCACAAGGAAGCGGGAGTGAGAGAGAGAGAGAGCGGTTGCAGAAGGAAGCAGGAGTGAGAGAGAGAGAGAGAGAGAGAGAGAGAGAGAGAGAGCGGTGGCACAAGGAAGCGGGAGTGAGAGAGAGAGAGAGCGGTGGCACAAGGAAGCGGGAGTGAGTGAGAGAGAGAGAGAGCTGGCACAAAGATGCGGGAGAGAGAGAGAGAGCTGGCACAAGGATGCGGGAGTGAGAGAGAGAGAGAGCGGGTGGTGGCAGAAAGACGCGGGAGTGAGAGAGAGAGAGAGAGAACGCGCTGGCCCAAAGAAGGGGGAGTTAGAGAGAGCAGTGGCACAAGGAAGTGGGAGTGAGAGAGAGAGAGTGAGAGAGAGAGAGAAGGAGCCGTGGCACAAGGAAGCGGGAGTCAGAGTCAGAGAGAGAGAGAGTGAGAGAGAGAGAGAGAGCGGTGGCACAAGGAGGCGGGAATGAGAGACAGAGGGAGAGAGTGAGAGAGTGAGAGAGAGAGAGAGAGAGAGACGGTGGCAGAAGGAGGCGGGAGTGAGAGAGAGAGAGAGAGCAGTGGCACAAGGAAGTTGGAGTGAGAGAGAGAGAGTGAGAGGGAGAGCGCAGTGGCAGAAGGAAGCAGCAGTGAGAGATAGAGAGAGAGAGAGAACACGTTGGTACAAGGAAGTGGGAGTGAGTGGAAGAGAGAGAGAGCAGTGGCACAAGGAAGCGGGAGAGAGAGAGAGAGAGAGAGTGAAGAGCGGGCAGAGAGGAAGGCAAGGAGTGAGAGAGAGAGAGAGAGTGGTGGCACAAGGAAGCGGGAGTGAGAGAGCGAGAGAGAGAGCACAAGGAAGTGGGAGAGAGAGAGAGAGAGCGGTGGCACAAGGAAGCGGGAGTGAGAGAGAGAGAGCGGGCGGTGGCACAAGGAAGCGGGAGTGAGAGGGAGAGAGAGAGCGGTGGCACAAGGAAGCGGGAGTGAGAGAGAGAGAGAGCGCGGTGGCACAAGGAAGCGGGAGTGAGAGAGAGAGAGCGGTGGCACAAGGAAGTGGGAGTGAGAGAGAGAGAGAGAGCGGTGGCACAAGGAAGCTGGAGTGAGAGAGAGAGAGAGAGAGAGCGGTGGCACAAGGAAGCGGGAGTGAGAGAGAGAGAGAGAGAGAGTGGTGGCACAAGGAAGCGGGAGTGAGAGAGAGAGAGAGCGGTGGCACAAGGAAGCGGGAGTGAGAGAGAGAGACAGAGAGAGAGAGAGAGAGAGAGCGGTGGCACAAGGAAGCGGGAGTGAGAGAGAGAGAGAGAGCAGGCGGTGGCACAAGGAAGTGGGAGTGAGAGAGAGAGAGAGAGAGCGGTGGCAAAAGGAAGCTGGAGTGAGAGAGAGAGAGAGCGGTGGCACAAGGAAGTGGGAGTGAGAGAGAGAGAGAGAGTGGTGGCACAAGGAAGCGGGAGTGAGAGAGAGAGAGAGAGCGGTGGCACAAGGAAGCGGGAGTGAGAGAGAGAGAGAGAGAGAGTGGTGGCACAAGGAAGCGGGAGTGAGAGAGAGAGAGAGCGGGCGGTGGCACAAGGAAGTGGGAGTGAGAGAGAGAGAGAGAGCGGTGGCACAAGGAAGCGGGAGTGAGAGAGAGAGAGAGAGCGGTGGCACAAGGAAGCGGGAGTGAGAGAGAGAGAGAGAGAGAGAGAGCAGTGGCACAAGGAAGCGGGAGTGAGAGAGAGAGAGAGAGCGGTGGCACAAGGAAGCAGGAGTGAGAGAGAGAGAGAGCGAGCGCTGGCACAAGGAAGCAGGAGTGAGAGAGAGAGAGAGAGTGAGCTCTGGCACAAGGAAGCGGGAGTGAAAGAGAGAGAGAGAGAGAGAGGTGGCACATGGAAGTGGGAGTGAGAGAGAGAGGGGGAGAGAGAGCGGTGGCACAAGGAAGAGAGAGAGAGAGCTCTGGCACAAGGAAGCGGGAGAGAGAGAGCGAGCACTGGCACAAGGAAGCGGGAGTGAGAGAGAGAGAGAGAGCGCGAGTGCTAGCACAAGGAAGCGGGAGTGAGAGAGCACGCGCGAGCACTGGCACAAGGAAGCAGGAGTGAGTGAGAGAGAGAGAGCAATGGCACAAAGAAACGGGAGTGAGAGAGAGAGGGCTAGCACAAGAAAGCAGCAGTGAGTGAGAGAGAGAGAGAGAGCAAGCGCTGGCACAAGGAAGCGGGGGTGAAAGAGAGAGAGAGAGAGAGAGGTGGCACAAGGAAGTGGGAGTGAGAGAGAGAGAGAGCGAGCACAGACACAAGGAAGCGGGCGTGAGAGTGAGAGAGAGAGAGAGAGAGCGTGAGTGCTAGCACAAGGAAGCGGGAGTGAGAGAGAGAGAGAGAGCACGCGAGCACTGGCACTAGGAAGTGGGAGAGAGAGAGAGCAAGTGAGCACTGGCACAAGGAAGCAGGAGTGAGTGAGTGAGAGCGAGCAATGGCACAAGGAAGCGAGAGTGAGTGAGAGAGAGAGCGCAAGCGCTGGCACAAGGAAGCGGGGGTGAAAGAGAGAGAGAGGTGGCACAAGGAAGTGGGAGTGAGAGAGAGAGAAAGCGAGCACTGACGCAAGGAAGCGGGCGTGAGAGTGAGAGAGAGGGAGAGAGCGTAAGTGCTAGCACAAGGAAGCTGGAGTGAGAGAGAGAGAGAGCGCGCTGGCGCTGGGACAAGGAAGTGGGAGTGAGAGAGAGAGAGAGCGCGCGAGCGCTGGCACAAGGAAGTGGGAGTGAGAGAGAGCGAGCACTGACACAAGGAAGCGGGAGTGAGAGAGAGAGAGAGAGCGCAAGTGCTAGCACAAGGAAGCGGGAGTGAGAGAGAGAGAGAGCACGCGAGCACTGGCACAAGGAAGTGGGAGTGAGAGAGAGAGAGAGCGCGCAAGCGCTGGCACAAGGAAGTGGGAGTGAGAGAGAGCGAGCGAGCACTGGCACAAGGAAGCAGGAGTGAGTGAGAGAGAGAGAGCAATGGCACAAGGAAGCGGGAGTGAGAGAGAGAGAGTGTGAGTGCTAGCACAAGGAAGCAGGAGTGAGAGAGAGAGAGCGCGCGAGTGCTGGCACAAGGAAGTGGGAGTGAGAGAGAGAGAGAGCGCGCAAGCGCTGGCACAAGGAAGTGGGAGTGAGAGAGAGCGAGCGAGCACTGGCACAAGGAAGCAGGAGTGAGAGCTAGCGAGCGAGCACTGGCACAAGGAAGCAGGAGTGAGAGAGAGAGAGAGAGAGAGCGTGAGTGCTAGCACAAGGATGCAGGAGTGAGAGAGAGAGAGAGCGCGTGAGCACTGGCACAAGGAAGTGGGAGTGAGAGAGAGAGAGTGAGCACTGACACTAGGAAGCGGGAGTGAGAGAGAGAGAGAGAGAGCATGAGTGCTAGCACAAGTAAGCGGGAGTGAGAGAGAGAGAGCGCGCTGGCGCTGGGACAAGGAAGTGGGAGTGAGAGAGAGAGAGAGAGCACGCGAGCACTGGCACTAGGAAGTGGGAGAGAGAGAGAGCAAGCGAGCACTGGCACAAGGAAGCAGGAGTGAGTGAGTGAGAGCGAGCAATGGCACAAGGAAGCGAGAGTGAGTGAGAGAGAGAGAGAGCGAGCGAGCGCTGGCACAAGGAAGCGGGAGTGAGTGAGAGAGAGAGAGAGAGAGCACTGGCACAAGGAAGCGGGAGTGAGAGAGAGAGAGATAGCGAGCGCTGGCACAAGGAAGCGGGAGTGAGTGAAAGAGAGAGAGAGAGAGAGAGAGGGAGATGGCACAAGGAAGCGAGAGTGAGAGAGAGAGAGAGAGTGAGCAGTGGCACAAGGAAGAGAGAGACAGAGAGAGAGCTCTGGCACAAGGAAGCGGGAGTGAGAGAGAGCGAGCACTGGCACAAGGAAGCGGGAGTGAGAGAGAGAGAAAGCACTGGCACAAGGAAGCAGGAGTGAGAGAGAGAGGTGCCACAAGGAAGCGGGACTGAGAGAGAGAGAGAGAGCGAGCTCTGGCACAAGGAAGCGGGAGTGAGTGAGAGAGAGAGAGCGAGCACTGGCAGAAGGAAGTGGGAGTGAGAGAGAGAGAAAGAGTGCTGGCGCAAGGAAGCGGGAGTGAGAGTGAGAGAGAGATCTAGTGCTGGCACAAGGAAGCGGGAGTGAGTGAGTGAGAGAGAGAGAGAGCGAGCACTGGCACAAGGAAGCGGGAGTGAGTGAGAGAGAACGAGAGTGAGCGCTGGCAGAAGGAAGCGGGAGTGAGAGAGAGAGAGAGGGAAAGCAGTGGCACAAGGAAGCGGGAGTGAGAGAGAGAGAGCAAGTGAGAGACATAGAGAAAGCGCAGTGACAGAAGGAAGCGGGAGTGAGAGAGAGAGAGAAAACGGGTGGTGGGACAAGGAAGCGGGAGAGAGAGAGTGAGAGAGAGAGAGAGAGCGGTGGCACAATGAAGCAGGAGTGAGAGAGAGAGAGAGAGAGAGAGAGCGGTGGCACAAGGAAGCGGGAGTGGGAGACAGAGAGAGAGAGAGCGGTGGCAGAAGGATGCGGCAGTGAGAGAGAGAGAGAGCGGGCGGTGGCACAAGGAAGCAGGAGTGAGAGAGAGAGAGAGAGAGAGCGGTGGCACAAGGAGGCGGGAGTGAGAGACAGAGAGAGAGTGAGAGAGAGAGAGAGCGCAGTGACAGAAGGAAGCGGGAGTGAGAGAGAGAGAGAGAGAGAGAGAGCGGTGGCACAAGGAAGCGGGAGAGAGAGAGAGAGAGAGAGAGAGAGAGAGCGAGCGGTGGCACAATGAAGCAGGAGTGAGAGAGAGAGAGAGAGAGAGAGAGAGAGAGCGGTGGCACAAGGAAGCGGGAGTGAGAGACAGAGAGAGAGAGAGCGGTGGCACAAGGAAGTGGGAGAGAGAGAGAGAGAGCGGTGGCACAAGGAAGTGGGAGTGAGAGAGAGAGAGAGCGGTGGCACAAGGAAGCGGGAGTGAGAGAGAGAGAGAGAGAGAGCGGTGGCAGAAGGATGCGGCAGTGAGAGAGAGTGGACGGTGGCACAAGGAAGTGGGAGTGAGAGAGAGCAGTGGCACAAGGAAGCGGGAGTGGGAGACAGAGAGAGAGAGCGGTGGCGAAGGATGCGGCAGTGAGAGAGAGTGGACGGTGGCACAAGGAAGTGGGAGTGAGAGAGAGCGGTGGCACAAGGAAGCGGGAGTGGGAGACAGAGAGAGAGAGAGCGGTGGCAGAAGGATGCGGCAGTGAGAGAGAGTGGACGGTGGCACAAGGAAGTGGGAGTGAGAGAGAGCGGTGGCACAAGGAAGCGGGAGTGAGAGACAGAGAGAGAGAGAGAGCGGTGGCAGAAGGATGCAGCAGTGAGAGAGAGAGAGAACGCGCTGGCCCAAAGAAGTGGGAGTTAGAGAGAGCAGTGGCACAAGGAAGTGGGAGTGAGAGAGAGAGAGAGAGAGAGAGCGGTGGCACAAGGAAGCGGGAGTGAGAGAGAGAGAGAGAGAGAGAGAGAGTGGTGGCACAAGGAGGCGGGAGTGAGAGACAGAGAGAGAGAGTGAGAGACATAGAGAAAGCGCAGTGACAGAAGGAAGCGGGAGTGAGAGAGAGAGAAAACGGGTGGTGGGACAAGGAGGCGGGAGTGAGAGACAGAGAGAGAGAGTGAGAGACATAGAGAAAGCGCAGTGACAGAAGGAAGCGGGAGTGAGAGAGAGAGAGAAAACGGGTGGTGGGACAAGGAAGCGGGAGAGAGAGAGAGAGAGAGTGAGAGAGAGAGAGAGAGAGCGGTGGCACAATGAAGCAGGAGTGAGAGAGAGAGACAGAGAGAGAGAGCGGTGGCACAAGGAAGCGGGAGTGGGAGGCAGAGAGAGAGAGAGCAGTGGCAGAAGGATGCGGCAGTGAGAGAGAGTGGACGGTGGCACAAGGAAGTGGGAGTGAGAGAGAGCGGTGGCACAAGGAAGCGGGAGTGAGAGAGAGAGAGAGCGGTGGCACAAGGAAGCGGGAGTGAGAGAGAGAGAGAGAGAGCGGTGGCACAAGGAAGCGGGAGTGAGAGACAGAGAGAGAGAGAGTGGTGGCAGAAGGATGCGGCAGTGAGAGAGAGAGAGAGAGAGAAAGTGGTGGCACAAGGAAGCTGGAGTGAGAGAGAGAGCGGGCGGTGGGATAAGGAAGCGGGAGTGAGAGAGAGAGAACACGTTGGCACAAGGAAGTGGGAGTGAGAGGGAGAGAGAGAGAGCAGTGGCACAAGGAAGCGGGAGTGAGAGAGAGCGAGAGAGAGAGAGAGAGCGGTGGCTCAAGGAAGTGGGAGTGAGAGAGAGAGAGTGTGAGAGAGAGCGCGGTGGCAGAAGGAAGCAGCAGTGAGAGAGAGAGAGAGAACACATTGGTACAAGTAAGTGGGAGTGAGTGGGAGAGAGAGAGAGCAGTGGCACAGGGAAGCGGGAGTGAGAGAGGGAGAGAAAGAGTGGTGGCACATGGAAGCTGGAGTGAAAAAGAGAGAGCGGGCGGTGGCAGAAGGAAGCAGGAGTGAGAGAGAGAGAGAGAGCGGTGGCACAGGGCAGCGGGAGTGAGAGAGAGAGAGCGGTGGCACAAGGAAGCGGGAGTGAGAGAGAGAGAGAGAGAGTGGGCGGTGGCACAAGGAAGCGGGAGTGAGAGAGAGAGAGTGGTGGCACAAGGAAGCGGGAGTGAGAGAGAGAGAGAGAGAGCGGTGGCACAAGGAAGCGGGAGTGAGAGAGAGAGAGAGAGAGGTGGCACAAGGAAGCAGGAGTGAGAGAGAGAGAGAGAGCGGTGGCACAAGGATGCAGGAGAGAGAGAGAGAGAGAGAGAGAACAGTGGCACAAGGAAGTGGGAGTGAGAGAGAGAGAGAGAGCAGTGGCACAAGGAAGCGGGAGTGAGAGAGAGAGAGAGAGAGCGGTGGCACAAGGAAGCGGGAGTGAGAGAGAGAGAGAGAGCGGTGGCACAGGGCAGCGGGAGTGAGAGAGAGAGAGAGAGCGGTGGCACAAGGAAGTGGGAGTGAGAGAGAGAGAGCGGGCGGTGGCACAAGGAAGCGGGAGTGAGAGAGAGAGAGAGAGCGGTGGCACAAGGAAGCGGGAGTGAGAGAGAGAGAGAGAGAGAGCGGTGGCACAAGGAAGTGGGAGTGAGAGAGAGAGAGAGAGCGGTGGCACAAGGAAGCGGGAGTGAGAGAGAGAGAGAGCGGGCGGTGGGATAAGGAAGCGGGAGTGAGAGAGAGAGAGAGAGAGCACGTTGGCACAAGGAAGAGGGAGAGAGAGAGCGGTGGCACAAGGAAGTGGGAGTGAGAGAGAGAGAGAGTGGTGGCACAAGGAAGCGGGAGTGATAGAGAGAGAGAGAAAACGGCACAAGGAAGTGGGAGTGAGAGAGAGAGCGGTGGCACAAGGAAGAGGGAGTGAGAGAGAGAGAGAGCGGTGGCACAAGGAAGCGGGAGTGAGAGAGAGAGAGAGAGCGGTGGCACAAGGAAGTGGGAGGGAGAGAGAGAGAGAGAGAGAGCGGTGGCACAAGGAAGCGGGAGTGATAGAGAGAGACAGAAAACGGCACAAGGAAGCGGGAGTGATAGAGAGAGACAGAAAACGGCACAAGGAAGTGGGAGTGAGAGAGAGAGCAGTGGCACAAGGAAGCGGGAGTGAGAGAGAGAGAGAGAGAGTGGTGGCACAAGGAAGCGGGAGTGAGAGAGAGAGAGAGAGAGAGAGAGAGAGTGGTGGCACAAGGAGGCGGGAGTGAGAGAGAGTGAGAGAGAGAGAGAGCGAGCGCAGTGACAGAAGGAAGAGGGAGTGAGAGAGAGAGAGGGAACGGGTGGTGGGACAAGGAAGCAGGAGTGAGAGATAGAGAGAGAGAGCAGGCGGTGGGATAAGGAAGCGGGAGTGAGAGAGAGAGAGCACGTTGGCACAAGGAAGAGGGAGAGAGAGAGAGAGTGGTGGCACAAGGAAGCGGGAGTGAGAGAGAGAGCGGTGGCACAAGGATGTGGGAGAGAGAGAGAGAGAGAGATGGCACAAGGATGCGGGAGTGTGAGAGAGAGAGAGAGCGGTGGCACAAGGAAGCGGGAGTGAGAGAGAGAGAGAGCAGGTGGTGGGACAAGGAAGTGGGAGAGAGAGAGAGCGAGAGAGAGAGAGCGGTGGCACAAGGAAGCGGGAGTGAGAGAGAGAGAGAGCGGTTGCACAAGGAAGCAGGAGTGAGAGAGAGAGAGAGAGAGCGGTGGCACAGGGCAGCAGGAGTGAGAGAGAGAGAGAGAGCGGTGGCACAAGGAAGTGGGAGTGAGAGAGAGAGAGAGAGAGCGGTGGCACAAGGAAGCTGGAGTGAGAGAGAGAGAGAGCGGTGGCAGAAGGATGCGGCAGTGAGAGAGAGAGAGAGAGAACACGCTGGCCCAAGGAAGCTGGAGTTAGAGAGAGCAGTGGCACAAGGAAGTGGGAGTGAGAGAGAGAGAGAGTGAGAGAGAGAGAGAGAGAGAGCGGTGGCACAAGGAAGCGGGAGTGAGAGACAGAGAGAGAGAGAGAGCGGTGGCACAAGGAAGCGGGAGTGAGAGAGAGAGAGAGAGAGAGAGAGAGTGCGGTGGCACAAGGAAGCTGGAGTGAGAGAGAGAGAGAGAGAGAGAGCGGTGGCAGAAGGATGCGGCAGGGAGAGAGAGAGAGGCGCTCTGGCACAAGAAGGGGAGGAGTGAGAGAGAGAGAGCGGTGGCACAAGGAAGCGGGAGTGAGAGAGAGAGAGAGAGTGGTGGCACAAGGAAGCGGGAGTGAGAGACAGAGAGAGAGCGTGAGAGAGAGAGAGAGCGGTGGCACAAGGAAGCGGGAGTGAGACAGAGAGAGAGAGAGAGAGCGGTGGCAGAAGGATGCGGCAGTGAGAGAGAGCGGACGGTGGCACAAGCAATTGGGAGTGAGAGAGAGAGAGAGAGCGGGCGGTGGCACAAGGAAGCGGGAGTGAGAGAGAGGGAGGGAGAGAGAGCGGTGGCACAGGGCAGCAGGAGTGAGAGAGAGAGAGAGCGGTGGCACAAGGAAGCGGGAGTGAGAGAGAGAGAGAGAGCGGTGGCAGAAGGATGCGGCAGTGAGAGAGAGAGAGAATGCGCTGGCCCAAGGAAGCTGGAGTTAGAGAGAGCAGTGGCACAAGGAAGTGGGAGTGAGAGAGAGAGAGAGAGCGCAGTGACAGAAGGAAGCGGGAGTGAGAGAGAGAGAGAGAACGGGTGGTGGGACAAGGAAGTGGGAGAGAGAGAGAGAGAGAGAGAGAGAGAGAGAGAGAGAGCGGTGGCACAATGAAGCGGGAGTGAGAGAGAGAGAGAGAACGGGTGGTGGGACAAGGAAGCGGGAGAGAGAGAGAGAGAGAGAGAGAGAGAGAGCGGTGGCACAAGGAAGCGGGAGTGAGAGAGAGAGAGAGCGGTGGCACAAGGAAGCAGGAGTGAGACAGAGAGAGAGAGAGAGAGAGCGAGAGAAAGCGTTGGCACAAGGAAGCAGGAGTGGGAGACAGAGAGAGAGAGAGCGGTGGCAGAAGGATGCGGCAGTGAGAGAGAGTGGACAGTGGCACAAGGAAGTGGGAGTGAGAGAGAGAGAGAGAGAGCGGTGGCAGAAGGATGCGGCAGTGAGAGAGAGTGGACAGTGGCACAAGGAAGCGGGAGTGAGACAGAGAGAGAGAGAGCGGTGGCAGAAGGATGCGGCAGTGAGAGAGAGTGGACAGTGGCACAAGGAAGTGGGAGTGAGAGAGAGCGGTGGCACAAGGAAGCGGGAGTGAGAGACAGAGAGAGGGAGAGAGAGAGAGCACGGTGGCACAAGGAAATGGGAGTGAGAGAGAGAGAGAGAGAGAGAGAGCGGTGGCAGAAGGAGGCGGGAGTGAGAGACAGAGAGAGAGAGTGAGAGAGAGAGAGAGAGAGTGAGAGAGAATGAGAGAGAGGGGTGACACAAGGAAGCGAGAGAGAGAGAGAGAGAGAGAGAGCGGTGGCCAAGGAAGCAGGCGTGAGAATCAGAGAGAGAGACACAGAGAGAGAGAGAAAAGATGGGGCGATGATGTTCTTGACACACACAGGTTCTCAGTCTCTCTATCCCAAATGGAAAGATTTCTGTTTATTCACCTTCATTCCCTTTAGATCCGAAGTGGCTGCAACTTAGAAATTAGTGAAGGCTCCTGCAGAAATTCACCTGTAAGAATATTGATTGTTTTTACGGGTGGATTTGCAAAGCTCTGTCCTAGGGACATTCCCAAGGTTTCAGGGCCAGGGAGCAGAAGTTAGTTCAGGCACTGAACCCAAGTCCTCTTGGGCAATGGGCAGTAATGAGCACTGCTAAAGGAGCTTGACTTCCTTTGAATTCTGGAACGAGCGGAGAAGGAATTTAATGTCCTTTATCCTGAGAACAAGGTCATAGCCGTGAGATTTGTGAAGAGCCAATGAGGAAAACATTTCCGAACTCTCTGAATTATCTTTACCTTACAGAACAAAGTAAATGTGAGACTGCAGGGGGGGGGGGGTGTCCCAGACTGTTACACTGGCAGGTTTCCAGTGGTCCATCCAAAGGTCTTTGGTATTCCCCGTTAGCAAGCATGTGCCCCTTCTGTGTTAATTTAGATTGGAGCATTCTCAGCTCTTTTGAATAAGAAAGCCGGGAATGAGGGCGGTGTTCCCATCTGCAAGGGTTTTTCTCAGTGGTGGTCTTTGTCCATGGTTGTGTAATAGTGAAGAAGGTAGGACTCTGCCTGGGGCCTTAGAAGAGGTGGGGAGCATCTCAATGACACTAGAGGACTTCATAGGAATCAGGCCTCCTTCTGCCAAGACCTTACTTTTTCTACTATGTTTTCTTAACTATTGCTGCTCTGTCTCCCCACCAGGTTTCCACAGAACTTGGAAGAAGAGCCAGATGTGTACCTTGAAGGGGGGGATAGACCTCTTACTCTCAAGAATTTGTCAGAGATTACCCTTATTTTATTTTAATCTCAGGCTTTGAGTTACAGAACTAGAACCGCAGATGTGCAGTCTTCCTCTAAGGCTCTTGTGAGCAGGAACCTCTACACATTATAGAGAGCTGCAGCATAGCTTAGTGTGGTGAAGGGGAATGCCGGGCCATAGCAAGCCCGAGTGGTGCGGCCGCACAGGGTGCCGATATCATCACCGGGCTTCCAGAAAGCTCAAAAAGAGTGAGCTACTGCATGTGGCTGGGGCAGAAGGGGTGGCATTAAATTCATTAGATGCACAGGGCATAGTTCCAGCTTGGTACTGTCTGGGGCAATGAACAGTGGTCTTGTGAAAGAAACTGTACACAGTGCAGGGGCAGCTCCAGGTATGCACAAAAGGGAGGAAAAAAGACCTCTCTTTGCCTCTTGGCGAGGGGTCCCGAGGGTGGGAGGAAGACCTCGTTCCCTGGGCATAGACTTCAGACTTCTCAAGCCATAGTCTACAAAATTTACTATTTGCTCCAGAAGGCTGTGTATAAACAAAATATCTTTATGGGGCGAGTCAAGGAAAACAATCTGCTTCCATTGGTTATCATAGTAACATAGAAACACAGTATATGAAAGCAGATAAAGACCAATATGGTCCAGCAAGGCGGCAAGAGCAGGTGCACTTGCCGCTCCATGCAGATAACTCCTCTCCATGCCTTTGTTTGAGGTGTACCCACCGCTCCGTGTAGGTCACCCCTATTTGTTCAGGTATAAGAGATAGTTATGCTTATTTTGATTTTATCCTGTTGCTATAAAGGGATCCACTGGGTCTGTCCCAAGCCACTTTGAATTCTGTCACTGTATTTGCCCCCACCACTTCCATCATGAGGGCATTCCAAGCATCCACCACCCTTTCAGTGAAAAAGTATTTCCTGACATTGCCCACCTTGCAGCTTCATGTTATGCCCTCTAGTTTTACAGCTTCTCCATCTCTGGAAGAGGTTTGTTTGTCCATTAATACTCTAAGTATGTAAAGGTCTGAATCATATCTCCCCTGTCCCTCCTCTTCTCCAGAGTGTACATATAGTATTTAGTTCTTCAAGTCTCTTCTCATAAGTCTTCTGACGCAGGCTCTAAATCATTTTGGTCGCCTTCCTCTGAACCGCTTCCAGCCTTTGTATATCCTTTGCGAGATACGGTCTCCAAAACTGAACACAGTATTCCAAGTGAGGCCTCACCAGCGACTTGTACAGGGCATTCGTACCTCTTTCTTTCTTCTGGTAATTTCCTCCTGATGCAACCCAGCTCCTTCTGGCTTTTGCAACCTCCTGTCACACTGTTTAGCACATTGAGATCATCAGAAACAAAACAATCACACCAAGGTCTTTCTCCTGGTCCGTGCACATTGATCTATCGCCCTCTATCGCATGCAATTCCCTTGGATTACGGCTTCCCAAGTGCATACACTGCACTTCTTCACCATTAAATCTTAACTGCCAAGCATTAGACCATTCTTCCAGCTTTTGTAGATATTTCCTCATGTTTCCCATTCCCTGAGGGAAGTCCACTTTGTTGCAAAGTTTGGAATCATCTGCAAAAGACAGACTTTTCTATTCAGCCCCTTCGGCAATATCACTCACGAATACATTGAACAGTACTGGACCCAAGACCGAACCCTGGGGCACACTGCTAATCACGTTCCTTTCATCTGGGTCAGTTCTGTTTACCTTCACCCGCTGTTGTCTATGTCAACCAATTTCTGATCCAGTTCACCATCTTGGGACCCATCCCCAAGCTGTTGAGTTTATTGAAAAGGCTCCTATGAGGAACAGTATCAAAGCTTTGCTGAATTCTAGGTAGATCACATCCATCACATACCCTTGATCTAGTTCTCTGGTCACCCAGTCAAAGAACTCAATCAGATTTGTTTGGCAATATTGTCCTTTGGTAAAACCATGTTGCCTCGGGTCATGAAACCTGTTGGTTTTGAGGAAGTCCACTATTCGCTCTTTCAGGAGCGCCTTCATCACTTTTCCCGCCACCGAGGTAAGGCTTACTGACCTGTAGTTTGTCACTTCTTCCCTATTACCGCTTTTGTGGAGAGGTACCACATCAGCCCTTCTCCAGTCCTGTGGAACTTCTCCTGTTTCCAAGGACCTATTAAAAACATCCTTTAACGGCTCTGCAAGAACCTCTCTGAGCTCTTTCAGTATCCTGCGTTGTATCCCATCCAGTTCCATAGACTTGTCCACTCTCAGTTTTGCAAGCTGTTCTAACACATCATCTTTTGTGAATGGTATGGTATCTACTCAATTCCCATTTGTAAATTTGTCAATCACAGGTGGTCCCTCTTCAGGATTTTCTCTAGTGAAAACAGAGCAGAAGTATTTGTTTAGCATTGTTGCTTTTTCAATGTCACTTTCCACGAATCTGTTCCCAGCACTTTTGAGTCCTGCAATTCCACCTCTGATTTTCCTCCTCTCCTGAATATACCTGAAAAAAGTCTTGTTGCCACACTTCGCATCTTTATACATATTTTATTCTGACTTTTATTTTGCTATCCTTATTTCTCTTTTTGTCTCTTTTAGTTTGATCTTGTATTCTTTTCTGTTTTCCTCTGTTTGTGAGCTTCTGAATTTTGTGAAAGCTGTGTTTTTTGCCTTTATTTGTGCAGCCTCATCTTTGGAAAACCAAATAGGTTTCCTTTTCCCCTTGTTTTTATTTACTCTCCTTAAGTATGTATCTGTTGCACCTTTTATTGCTTTATTTAGTTTAGCCCATTGCAATTCCACTTCCCTTAACCCCTCCCACCTTACCAACCGTACCTCATTAAGGTACTTGGCCATTTTACGGACCCTGGAAGTCATAAATGCGCAAGCTCCAGCATGTAGTGTTTCTACTACCTATCTGGTTTTTGACAGCTCGCTGCTTAAGACTTTGAGTGTTTGCTGTGATTAGCTCCCCCTTGGCTTTTAGCTCAAACCACACGGTGTGAATGGTCACTTCTGCTCACATGGGGGCACACACCCCCTGCGATTATACGGAAACATGCCATCTCCGTGGGTGAGCAGCTAAATCAGCCAGCACAAGAGCTCTCCTTATGGGTTCAAATGGTTTCTCATCACCATTTGTTTAAACGCTTGTAATCGTAATCTTGGAAGGCAGATCCACAATTTTTGACTTTTTTAAAGATTCTGCAGAAGGCAATCTGTCCAATCCACATCAGGTAAATTAAAAGTCACCCAATATGATAACTTCTCCCTTCATGTGCTGATCTTGCAATATCAACAATCAATTCGGCTATTCAGTTCTTTGGTTTGAGTTGGAGGCCTGTAGACCACCACAAAGTATGGATGACAGTGCCCATCTCCTCTTTCCAACACAATCCAGAGCGCTTCTTCTTTTCCCCACGTCCCCTGCATTTGCAGAAAGCTTTATTATTGCTTTTGACAATATAGGGCTACTCCTCCTCCTTGTCTACCTTCATCTATCTCTTCTAAATAGATTATAGCCAGCTATGGCTATATCTCATTCATGTGACTCGTTTAAACCATGTTTATGATAATGGCCACAATGTTCAAGTTAATTTCCACCTTTAGCCGGACTTCCAGATCAGGAACGTTGTGGGAATAGGCTTCGAGAAGTTGTGCTCATTGCTTTCCAGCATTTTGTTGAATGGCTTGCACTGCCTTTGCATGGATTTTGTTCTACAACACCCCTTCCCGCTGCCATTGATGTGTTGTTCAATGGGTGTGGCTGTTTCCAATTGTTATTTTTCTTTTGCTAGGAGTGATGTATGTACTGAACTTATCCCTTCTCCAATCTGTCACCCCCTTTACCTAGTTTAAATGCCTGGTCCACATAATGCTTGAATTTTTCATGGATCCTTTTCCCGTGTGGCGAGGGAGATGTAGTCCATCACTACAGTATAGTTCTCTTGTTGATCCTATCTGTTCCCCAGTCGCCTATATATCTAAATCCTTCTTGTGTTTTGCACCAGGTTTGGAGCCATGTATTAAAAGTTGATTTTATGTGATGCAGCCTTTCTGCCCCCGTACCATGAACAGGTAGAACTTCTGAGAATGCATACAGTGTTAGCAATGGTGCTTGAAGTTCTCTCCCAGAGTCTGGAAGTCCCATTGAACTGCGGAGTCACTGTTTCTAGGGCCAGGTCATCAAAGGATAAAGATAAAGAGAGTCAACAAGCTGCAAAAATGTCTTACACATTGGGACATGGAACATACAAAGCAATGAAACAAAGGGAAGATGGAGGTGGATTCAAGAATGAATGAATGAAATGTGATATAATTTGAATCTGTTGGGTGACAGTGAACTGAAAGGGACTGGCATCGGGCACTTTGCATTTGATGAAGACATTGTCTACTATGCTGGAAAAGAAAAGACAAAGAAAAAAAATGGTGTTGCATTTATAATTAACAAGAAACGTGCAAAGAACTCTAATGAAATAACCAATTACAATCAGTGAATGCTTAATTTTCTATTTGTCTATGAGGGAAAAGGCCCATCAACACAACTATACTTCAAGTATATGCCCCAACCAAACAGCTGCAGAAAAAAGGTGGAAGTTGATGAGTTCTATGAAACAAGTACAAGCTGAAATTGACAGAACATACAACAGGTCTATACCTGATAGTCATGGGTGACTGGAACGCTAAAAGCTGGCAAACAAAGAAGAAGGCAACGTGGTTTGAAAATTATGGACTTGGCAACAGAAAATGAAGCTGGAGGGGAAAGACAGATATGAGAGACAACTGCAAAAGCACCTTCTTTCCAGCAACACAAGCGTCGACTGTGCACATGGACTTCACACCAGTGGATTGTACAAACATCAAATTGACTACATCTTTGGAAGTTCAAACAATAAGAAAAAAATGTGCTCTATAATATCAACAAAGAACAAAATCTGGAGCCGACATGTGGTTACAGAATCACCACGCTCACTAGTATGCAAACTGAGTTGGAAAAAACGAGCAAGCCAACTCATGGAACATAAGTTAAAAATATGACCTTGAGAATCTCACAACCACCGTAATTTAATGCCTGCCCTGCACAAAATCGATTGATGCTGCTTTAGATACAAAATGGATTGAGCTCCACCAGACAAGAGTTATGGCGATGATATCAAGAAGGTTGTGGTTGGAAGAAAATTGAGAAGTTTCTACAAAAGGTGAAAAAGCAAAAAAAATGGCCAAAAGTGGAATGACCAAAGAAACCTTTTGAAAATTGCCCAGAAATGCAGAGGAGAAAACTAAAAGCCATGGGGAAAAAAGAGAGGCAATTCGCAGGAAACTCAGAGATTTCCAAATGTGGTGCTAGCAAGAACAAAGGACCAAGAAGTACTACAGTGATGGATGGTAAACGGAAATAGAAGCGGAAAAACTATTAGATGAAGACACAAGATCAATTTTTCCTAAAGCTACGAAAGTTAAAGAAAAAAGTCCAGCCTCAAACAATGAAATGTTACAAGATGCTCAAGGATCCTATTGGAATAATGCGGAAGAAGATCAAGAAAAGGTGGTTAAGAATATACAGAGTTCATTTTTAGACCCATCGGCCATCTCTTTGACAACTCTCAGCTCTCTCCTCAAGGTGCATTCTGCTGTCCAAACCCTCCCTCCCTTTCTGTTTCAAGCCCTGGCGATACTTCCATGACAAAATGCACAAGATCACCTTCAATTTCCCCCATCCCCGGAGAAACAACTCCTACTCCTCTCCCTCACTCTTCACTCCCAAACTCCCCCCCCCCCCCCCCCCCCCCTGCTACCCCTTTCTTCCTGTTTCTAATGATCTCCTGAGGAGGAAACGGGAAAACTCACTCACCTTCTTTCCTCATTCCAAATGCACTACCTGCTCCTCTGATCCTATTCCCAACTACTATCCATAAGCCCCATCTCCTCCACTGTGGTTGCCCCTTCCATCTATCATATTCTCAACCCTATGCTCTCCACTGCAAACTTTCCCGCCAGACTTGAGGCATTTTACTGTGGTCACTCCTCTCCTCAAGAAGCCCTCACTAGACCCTATCTGTCTTTCTCACTATTGACCCATCTCCATCCTCCCCGCATTTCTAAAACTACTTGCAACGTGCGTGTTCACCACTTCTTGCTTTGACCTTTCTCTCATCTCAAAACCACTTTCTGGATCCTCTACAATCTGGCTTTCGCCCTTTACATTCTACCGAAACAGCTCTTGACCAACGTCTCCAGTGACCTGTTCCTGGCAAAATCCATGGGGCCTTTACTCGGTTGGATGTGTGTGGAGAAGGAGAGAGAGAGGAGGTCAAAGGCGATCCCAAGGTTGCGAGCTGAGAAGATAGGGAGGAGTTAAGGAGAGTTAATCCACCAGAGCAAATGAGGAAAGGAGGGAAGGAGAGAGTGGTAGGGTTTTGGGGGAAAATGAAAAAAAAATAAGCAGCCTCAGGTTTTGACCATGCTAACTTTCAAGCGGCCGACGAGATATCCAACGCAGCAATGTCAGAAAGGTGGGCAGAGATCTGTAACTGGATGCCAGAGAGATTTCAAGTGTAGAGAGGTTAAGATCTGGGAGTCATCCATATAAAAATGGGTACTGCAAAAGCTATGGGAAGAGATGAGTCGCACCAAGGGACTGGGTATATAGAGAGGGGAGAAAATACGAAGGTGGGCCAAGACAGATACTTGGGGTACAATTACTGAGAGGAGTATCCACCACAGCAAACACTGAAATGAGTGTGATAGGAGATATGAGAATAAAACCAGGATAGCACAGAGCCCTTCTTGACATTTCTGCTGCTTTTGGACATGGCTGACCACAACCTCCCTCTTTGATACCTTATTCCTTGCTTGGTTTCAAGGGCTCTGTGCTATCTTGGAACAGGAAACAGGCACTAGGAAACTGAGGATTAGGGCAGGCAGCCTCAGGTGGGGAGGAAAAATGCGTAGTTCAGATTAAGATAAGGCTGGCCATGGTAAAAAGACGAGGCAGGGATTTGTGTGAAATGTGAGGTAGGGTCAGGACTGATGCAAGGAGATAGAGGCCCTAGGCAAACCTCATCTCCCCCTCCCCCCCACAGCCGGGTCCCATTGCCACCACTGTAACCCCTCTCTAGGAACATACAATGGTGGCAATGGCCTCAAACAGACACCCCACAGCGCTTACCTCTAAGCTTCGGCCGCCGCAGGGTTGGTTTGCGTGCGCCTCTCAGAATGCTCAATGTTGACTACCTGCTCGTCTAGCATCAGACGGTCTGAGAGGTTGGGGGAAGCAAACAGCCCGAAGCTTAGAGGTAAGCGCCCGCCAGGATTGTTTGCGGCCAGTGCTGCCATGGTATCATTTTCCCAGAGATGGGCGACAGCGCAGGCAATGGGTGCCCCCATGAAGGGTACCCGGCGGCTGGTAGGACCATTGTCTTTGTTTGTCTAATGGTAGCATTCGGCCCTGGGTAGGGTGCAAGTAGGGGTAGTAATGGAGTATTCAATGGGGCAAGCAGGAATGTGCTATGGATTACTGGGAAGGTGATAAAGCAAGGATTGGGGCAATAGGATAGAGATAGGAGGCTGGGAAAAAAAATAATTTGCAAAGCCCCATCTTAAAAGGTTTGCCCAGGGACCAGCCATCTGGTTAAAGCAGCCTCAAGGGAAGGTCCACATAAAAACTTCTCAGCTGCCTATCAGAAAAACTACGGTACTGATAAAACCTATCCACAGTGGTTGTTATAGTCATAGCCACAGGTGTATTAAACCCTATCAGCCAGTCGAACTGAACCAGGACAGACTCCAAAGCTGCTGCAAGTATCTAGATGCCTTAGGACGGAAAGAAAAGGTTGGCTAAGTAGGGTCTTCATCAGTTTGTAAGTGTATTTTATTACAAGATTGGATGACTGTTATAGCTTTGGTAGTAGTTCCTAGAAGACCAGTGGAATACCCACTGTGTGTTTTGCATGCAACAGAGTTGGACTGCTCCCTATAAGCCAATATTATGAAATTTGAATCATGAGTCTCACCCTCTGCACCTTGTCCCTTGCTTGAGAAGAACGCGTAACAGTTAGTATATCGGTCTGGTTCTTGGAATGGGAGGGGTCCAATTTTCTGGACTCGACAGTCCCGACTACTTACTAAACCACTGAGCTCCAAGGCTCTTGGAAGAATAACCACAATTTATCTTTGGCTCAGTTCAACAGTATCATGTAGAAACACACACATACCCTTCATTGCTCTTTGGTCACAGATACCGAAACTAGCCTCACATCTCTCCTTAATGAAATACATAGTTTTCCTGTATCAGGGTGACGATGCGACTTAGAGGTCTTCTTGATCTGCCACCACGTTCAACATTGTTGATCTCAACATCCTCCTTTCCTGCCTTTGTAGCATAGGTCTACCTAGAACCACCTTCTTTCCTGGTTATGCCTCTTGCCTCGCAGATCAATCATGCATGATATCAGCAGCGGGGCTACCTTTCTCTGATTGCATGTAGCCTAAATCTCTTTGGCAACTCGCAGGGGGTCAGTCCTGGCCTCAGTGCTTTTCAACATTTTTCTTTAGCATTCTGGCGATCCTAATCCAAGAAGTGGGATTAGCGCATACTTCTACGGAGAGTCTTATCCTCACTTAAAATCAGGGGACTGCGGAATGCCCTCTCTGATTGGGGGGGGGGGGTGAACAAACTCCACCTTGATGCTGCCCAAGCTCAGGCCACTAGTCCCCTGTAGACAGAAAGAGAGAAGACGAATAGTTGTTGATCATGGCAGACACCTTCTGTCTGCCACAGGAGATCGGAACCCCATGGGTAGGAGGGAAAGGCTGCCGGCCAAATCACGGCAAAGATTCCTTCTGTCTGCCAGCGGGCGCATCCCCCATGCGCAGAAAGGAGGTCGTGCCATGGACTGTGGTGGACTTCCACCTTTGCCCATGGGGATCCAATTCCACTGGGCAAACGAGTCTGGGTTCGGCGGCGATTGTGGATGGCAGACAAACTTTTGCTGGGGCCAGGGCCTGTGTGGCTCACTCCTTGCCGACATCTATGATTACGCTGACCCACATACCCCAGATTTAACCTATGCTTAATGTAAAGCGACCAGTATGGCTTCACAATTAATCATGTCAAGATGAATGCACACTAAAATCACGGCTACCTGGCTACCTGGTTAAACCCCTACCTCTCCTACTGTTAACTTCTCCTAGTACACGGAGGGACTGACGTGCACGTATCTGGAGGTTCTTCTAGACAGGGAATTCACCCTTACAAAACCAAATCAATGTGGTTATAAGAGCTAATTTTCTTCCCTTTGGCAATGTTGGAGCCATACACCCTTTTCTGGATACCACACCTTGGCCATTATTGTCCTAAGTCTGGTAATAATATATCAATTACTGCAACTCCATTTATGCTGATCTATGCACTTACGGATTAAAATGCATACAAATCAGTCCAGAATATAGCTGCTGGATCCCTGGATTAAGGATGGCCATGGTTCATCCTCTTCCTCATACACCATCATAGGATCCCTGTCTCTTCTCAGGAGCCCTCTCAAGACACTAACACCACAAGGGCCCTGCACACAGGCCAGCACTGAGTATTTATCCTCACTTATTACCCTGCATGCCCCCCTGTCCGGCTCATTGAAGTCCATCCACTGGCAACAGTACTCACATGTTCCATCCCCTTCAAGAAAACAAATACAAATCCAGGAGACAATCCACATTTGTCTTTAAAGGTCCCATTCTATAGGCGGATTAGATTACCTCCACAGAGACGTTACTGTATTCGGTGCTGCACCTAGAACTGTCCAACAGCAAAGTTTAAAACCAACCTCAAGGACCCACCGTCTTTGAAGAGGTGTTTCGGGAATACCTGTAAGAGCGCCTCTGGGATGATTGTTGCTCTTAAAAAAATCAATGGATTTCTTTTCTTGATTCTGTTGTTGTCAATGTGAATGCGTTGCTTTAATTGAAAGGGTGGTATATTAAGTACCAATTAAACTATACAACCATAATACACCCAAATCCTTATCATAGGATTTGGATCTAGGCCAGGCCCTTTCAGTGGTAACTCGAAAGTGACTTACATTCAGGGAATTTCCCCTGGTGCCCAGAGGGGCCTACAATCAAGTTTCTGTTACCTGGGAGACATGTTGCCCACAGTGTCACAAGAATGGTTGCAAACAGGCTTGATCCTGTCCTGGGTTTGACCCTACTGCATGCAGGGATTTATTGTTTTCCATTTCTTATGGAGTGCAATGGGGAAATCAGAACTAAATGTCCCTGCATGCAATGGGGTAAACCCAGGACTGGATTAAGTCTGCTGGGGTACATCTGGAGCCAGTTGGCAATCCTAAATCAGACCTACTCATTCACCTTAGACCAACTTCTTATTTTTGTTTATTGCATACATTATTTTTTGTTATATGTTTTTTATTGATAGCGATCAGATCTCAGAATCGAATATGGCTACACACTGCATTCACTCAAGGATGCGGTGAAACTGCCTTCAAATTTTTTTACATCAATGATCTGTAGTCATAGCTAATTTTAAGATAATTATTTTGCTTTTAGCTTTTCTTGTATGATCTTTTGAATAAAAAACTGCTACACTGCTTTTTAAAACATGTTGGTCTTCCATCTCACATGCTTGCAACCATTTTAACTTCAGCATTGGGTCTTATTCTGCTCGTCTTTTCTCTTAAATCCTGTCAACCATATGGGTGGTATTCTAATTTTCTAAGCTCCCAATGTTGTGGTCATCCAACAAAATTCTTAGTTTAAAGTGCCTTCAACAGTGCCTGTCCACTTTTTCGCAAGACTAAGATACTTGACTTGGACTGTTTTTTAGCCAGTGGTTGATTCATCTGTTGAACAGTTCCAAACATGTTTTTAAAAGCAGTTTGTAGCAGTTTGTTTATGTCAAAAGATCATAAAAGAAAAAACAAAACGCAAATAATATCCTTAAAAATAGCGAGAGCAGATACATTGATGTTTGAAGGCAAAGTTTCACCGCATCCTTTGAGTGACCATGCAGAGTGCTTAGCAATATGCGGATTCTCGAGATCTGATCGCTTCAATAAAAAACATATAACAAAAAATAAGTCATGAGACAATAAACAAACATAAGAGAGTTGGCATTAGGTGATGAGTAGAGCTTATCATATATTTTTTGACTATTAGTAGAAAGCTCTGGAAAGTGACACCAATATCTATTTTGTATTGAATCCTAAATCAGAAGCAGCATCAGTGGGATTTCAATCCTGGTTTTGCTGGTTCTCACTGGGCTACTTCCCCACTCCCATTCCTTTAATGCCCTTGAGAATATACCACTGGAATTTAAAGACTGCCTGAAAAATCTATTTGCTGCTTTAGATACAAATGACAGAGCTCCAGAAGAGTTATGGGATGACCTCAAGAAGGTTGTGTTGGAAGAAGGCAAGAAGTCTCTACATAAGATGAAAAAAGAAAAAACAGCCAAAATGGATTACTGAAGAAATTCTGAAAATTGTCCAGAAACACAGAGAAGCTACAGTCAGAGGAGAAAGAGAAAAACTGTTTCTCTATTGAAAATAACACAATGCTTGTCCTTAAACTATCACAAACCAAGGTCTCAGCATTCACGGGCATATGGTAGATATAATCAAGAACTGAATCAAGATCCCTACCAAAAAACATAAGCCCAATAACATCAAGGACCTTTTAGCATGTTTCAAGCAGCCAACGTTATCCAAGAAAAATCACTTAACTTAAAAATATATTTGGAATGAAATAGCCAGCCGCTTCCCCGACGTCTCAATATAGAGCTCTCATACGTTTCGCAAGCACCCTCGCTTCATCAGGGGAAAATCACTAAAACACAAAAAACAAACATTTGCTCATACACTATTAAAAAATAAACAGAAACAAGATCAACCCTCCAAATAATGCTCACCCACATATCAATTAGGCGAAAACCTAACAACAAGCAGCCATCCTGCCAGCTTCTCTTCAACAATGCTGTGCAAAATAACGCCGCGCATGCTCACTCAACAGAACCCACCTTTCTCTTAAAGAATACCCCTAAGCATGACGTATGGGAGTTCCCTGCAATACAACTCCACCCCCTCCTTACATGCACACTCCCCAGTCAATCCGAAGGTTCAAACCCTCCAGGGCCACAGTACACAATCTATAAATCCACTTATGCTCACATATCAGCAATGATTGTTCTCTACTCTTCCACCTCGACCAGCTAAAACCTGCTCCCAAACAAAAACATCGCAAATCACAAAACCGGTGCTTCAACTCTATGCAATGCTGAACTAAAGGTGCCTCACGCACTAAACATTTGAGTCTACTTTTATGCTCCATAATTGCTTGCAAAACGGCCTACAAGTACTCCCAACATATAGTAACCGACAGGGACACATAATCCATAAACGGGACAAATGAAGAATCACATGAAGTCCGGTTCTTCAACTTATATTGCACACCATATAATCAAACTGTGATATCACACATGAAACCTCACAGACCGAACAATGTCCACAAATATTGTGACCACATTCATCCGTCCGTGCACCCGGCAATAGAACTAGGAGAAACTGAATGGTTTAAAATCAGCAAAGGTGTACGACAAGGTAAAATCTCACTCCAGACAACTCTACTGTCAGACTTTGCAAATGGTGTTCATAGCGGAGGATGCCACACACACATTAACAGAGTTGCCAAGTTACCCAGTTCCAGGAGTGAGATTTTTTGCCAGTTTTAGTTTTAAGGGTGCATTACAATGCAGTATGTTATTTGTAGTCCCTGATTTTACCCACTGGAATCAATGCTGAAGGTCCCATAATGCAACATGATAAGCTTTTCAGAAATCCAGGACTGGCTTAAAATCTCACTCATGGAAATGGGTAACTTGGCAACTCTAGTAGGGATCCTGGATTTAGCTCACACCTTCTTCAATAGTAGCTCAAGACAAACTATATTCAGGTAACGCCAAATTTTAAATAGGGTCCCAGGGGTGATCCGGGAAACTACAGACCAGTGAGCCTCACGTCAGCATCAGGCAAAATGGTAGAAACCATTATAAAGAATAAAATTACTGAACATGTAGATAGTCAAGGTTTAATGGGAGACAACCAACATGGCTTTAGCCAAGGAAGATCTTGTCTTACTAATCTGATATATATTTTTGAAGGTGTGAATAAACAGGTAGACCAAAGCGAGCAGGTTGATATAGTGTATCTGGATTTTCAGAAAGCCTTTGACAAGGTCCCTCATGAGAGGCTCTGGGCAAAATAAGAAAGTCATGGGATAGAAGGCAGTGTACTATTATGGATCAGGAACTGGTTAAAAGATAGAAAGCAGAGGGTAGGGCTAAATGGCCAATTTTCCCAATGGAGAAAGGTGAATAGTGGTGTACCCCAGGGATCTGTGCTGGGTTCGCTGCTTTTTGACATATTCATAAATGACCTGGAAATAGAAATAATGAGTGAGGTAATGAAATTTGCAGATGACACAAAATTATTCAAAGTTGTCAAAATCCAAGAGGATTGTGAAAAACTGCAAGAGGATCTTGATAAATTGGAAGACTGGGCATCAAAATGGCAGATGAAATGTAATGTGGACAAGTGCAAAGTTATGCACCTAGGAAAGAACAACCCAAACTATGGTTACTGTCGTCACCCTAGCCCGGGCCAAAGGCCTAAAGGCGCAGGGCTGCTAGTGTTAGTCCTTAAATAAAGAATTATACTATTCTTGTCCACAGCTTGGACTTCTGGGACTTGTAGTTGTTTTCTCCTTATTTAAAGACAGTAGTGTGAAACCGATGGTTTTTTAAAGGCAAACAAGAAATTTATTTATCTTCCCCAAAGCACTAAGGCTCAACACAAACGTTAGGATTCTTCTCCAAGCAATAACATCAGGAAATTATACACAAAACTAGAACTGAAACTGCTTCATAAGCCTTTTAACATGTTTAGCTGTTTTCATCAAACATTCAGCAAACCAAACATAGCTTCTTCCTTCAAGCAAAGCAAAGTGTACATTTTTATCTTCTGCTTCTTTAGTAATTCAACTACAGGTTAGGCATGTATTCTTTTCATTAGAAGCGGTTCCTAGCATTAATATGGATAGGTTAACTCACCCTGTTTCTTCAGGGCTTTCTTGGTTAAAGACTTTTTATCAGAAAGCTTTCAATCTGCCTTCTGGCACAATGAACAGTCCATTGCTAATTCCTCAGTTATAGAATCCTGCTCAGGACAGTCTACCTGCATCTCTTCCTGCTCTTCAGCATGTACGTCTGACTCTTCGCTTTCATGAACTGTTTCTGGCTTAATGTTTTGTAAAAGCTCCTGGACGTCTCTCCACAGGGGCTCTCCACAATAAGGAATGTTTGTACCTGGAATGTGAGGATTCCTTCTTTGGATCAACTGCCTCAGTTCTTTTAACTTGTTCAGCCCTGGTTCTTTCCACCCAGCTGGGTTCTGGTCACTTCTAGCTGTGAGTTTGTCCACCCACTTTTTGGTAGCTTGAACTCTTTGAGCTGGACCATGAACCGTTTGAACTGCAGCCTGACCCTCATCAGCAATTCTCCTAGCCACATCTTGGCTGGCTTCAGGACTAACAGCACTCCTTCTGCAAGCCTGGCTTTCTTTATGGCTGCTACTTTCACTGCTGAGCTCCTCACCAAAATCTTCACCGTTCTCCTCCCTGGTGATCTCCTTTCTGCTCCGAGGTGCTGACCCTCTTCCTTTTTCTCCCCTGGGTTTATAAGGCTGTTTCTTAACTAGCGTACACTGCTTCCTACTCAGGTGTTTTTTCATTACTCCCCAAGCCTGCACTTAGGTTAGCAGAGCTTGGGTGTGGCCTGACTTCAGTGACTGTGTGTTTTCTTCCTCTACCTGCACTCTGAAAGCTGTGAATTCCCTGCCTGTCTCTCCTTAAAGGTATATTTACAATTTCCCTCTATTCCATGGGCTCAGCAGAGTTCTCCTCATCACATTACACAATGCAAAGATCCACATTAGGAACCACCACATAGGAAAAAGATTTAGATGTTGTCTGGATAATACACTGAAACCATCCGCCCAGTGTGTAGCAGTGGCCAAGAAAGCAAATAGAATGCTAGGTATGATAAGGCAAGGAATGGAAAATAAAATAAAGGATATTATAATGCCTCTGTATCATTCCATGGTGAGACCGCACCTTGAATATTGTGTGTAGTTCTGGTTGCCATATCTTAAAAAGGATATAGGGTTATTATAAAAGGTACAGAGAAGAGCCACCAAAATGGTAAAGGGGATGGAAGGATACTCCTATGAAGAGAGGCTACAAAGGTTAGGGCTCGTCAATCTGGAAAAGAGACGGCTGAGGGGAGATATGATAGAGGTCTATAAATTAATGAATGGAGTGGAACGGGTAAACGTACATCGATTGTTTATGCCATCAAAAAGTAGAAAGACTAGAGGACATGCACTGAAGCTACAGTGTAACTTATCGAAGAGAAAGTATTTTTTCACTGAATGTCTAATCAAACTTTGGAATTCATTACCGGAGGCTGTAGTAAAAGCTGTTAGTGTAGCTGGGTTTAAAAAAAAAGGTTTGGACAAGTTCCTGGAGGAAAGGTCCATAAACTATTATTAAAGACGACCTGGGAAATCCATTGCTTTCCTTGGGGAACCTTTTGGGAACCTGCCAGGTACTTGTGACGTAGATTGGCTACTGTTGTAAACAGGATACTGGGCTTGAATGACCTTGGTCTTACTCAGTGTGGCATCTCTTATGTTCTAGGTACAGTGGGTATTTCTCTGTCAACAGACAGCTTACAATCTAAGGGTCCTATATTCGGCGATGGCAGCTAGCACTGCTGCTGAACCTCAGAGCTGGATATTCAATCTTGGGGTCATCTGGGCCCTGGCACTGAATAGCCGGGTTGTGTGGACCAGGCAGTGGCTCAATATCGCCACTGCCCAGTTAGCTTCAGTGGCGAACAGCCTTTCAGGTTCCTAACTTTCACCACATTGCGATAACTGGGCAGCGACTTAATATCGCCGTTGCCTTGTTATTGCCAGGTGATAGTTCCGCTCTGCCTCTGGAACCCCTGATGCCCGTCAACGGTGGCACTAACCCTCTGAATATCCTGCCCAAGGGGACTAACGTGGTTAGCAGGTCTGCAAACCGCGTTAATCCCTTTAAATATTGGGCTTTAAGGGCCTGATATTGCATTGGGCAGGACTAGGCGCCGGAGCTGCACAGCCCTGCCCGCTGACCCCTTAACTCCGGATTTTCACTTCCGCAGTGATGGAAGTGAAAATCCGGAGTTCGCCGCACATCGGAAAGCCACCGAGCCTAACAGGGCAGCAGCGATTTTGGATACGGCCTGGATAGCCCCAGCGCCTTAAAGATAGGCGAGAGCTTTCCTTGCCTGTTTATATGGCGCACTGCGCTAGCTGAGCAGCATCCAAAATCGCTGCTACTCGGTTAGAGCCATACCCATCTCCACTCTGCCCCGGAACATCCCAACATGCCCCAACGCTAACCAGACGCATCAGGGACGTAGGGGACTTAATCAGGGATTTGCAAAGGCTCTAGCTGTGTAGGTGCCTTTGAAAATCCTTGATTAAGGCATTTGCATGGTTAACATGGGCTGTTAAGTGTAAATGCCTTCAAAAAACGGGCCCTAGGTTTTTACAAGAGGCAGTGAAGGGTTAAGTTACTTGCCCAAGGTCATAACAAGCAGCAGTGGGACTTCAATTCTGGCCTCCAGGTTCTCAACCTGCTGCTCAAACCAATAGGCTACTCCTCCACTCCCACTCATGTTATCCTTGGGCAGGACTAACAGTGCCACACCAGGGCAATGCCTTGGGGGCCTATGCCCCCCTCACCTCTGGCACAGAGATGTGCCTGCAGGAAACAGAGTCATTTCCTGCCGCTTTGCATGGAAGATCACTTGCCTGAGAAGGGATTACCAGTTGCAAGCCTGCTTAGGGGAGCCTCTCGCCGTGACCTGGAGAATATTGGGGAGCCTTGCACCACTATCTACGGCAGCCACAACTGCTGGTAGGAATTAGCTCCCGGTGTTCCTAAAATTGATGCAGAAAACGTCTAGTTTTGATGTACCCAGCACATAAATCTCTGCCCTATTCTCCAACTACATATTCAACTGTAGTAGGAGAAGAGATTTCTTTTTAAAGTACATCAATGGATCTGCTGGGGAAGGGTAAATGTGCACTTGAGACCCATCTTGATAAAGAGTCTTGCTGGAGTATCCTAAGTGGTACCAGGCCTGGATTTAGGTGTAAGCAACCTAGGCAACTACCTAGGGCACCACATTTTGAAGGAATTAAATAGCCAAGCAAAAAAGAAGCAGAGTATTACTTCCCGCACCTTGAGACAGCACCGCTATGGCATTAGCCCCTTCCTCTGTTCCTTGTCTGCGTCTCCAGTCTTTGGGACGCTCTCTGGAATCTGCTGACTTGCTATGGGCAGTAAAATCTTACATTTAGCCCTAAGGCTTGAGGTCCTAGCTGTGGGTTTCATTGCTTTTGTAATTTCTTTCTCTAGAAGCAATGACTTCAAACCTTACTGTTTGTGCCCAGTGCAATGTTCCGGCCAGACCCCCCTGTGCACTTTTATCCTTCCCCAGCACATCGGAGAAATAAATCACTGTATTTTCAACAATCCCCACTGTCTCTTCCAACTACCGTCTTAGGCAAGAATGCTTATTTTGGAGGGAATTCTATGCCAAAAAGGGGTTGGGCTGATCCGATTCAGTCCAGTCCAGAGCACTTGGGTTTGATTCAATACACATTTTGTCCTCCTTATTGGAGGTAAGTATTCTCCTTTCAGGTACTGTGAGTTAGCCACCCTACAGTCAACCCATATGCAGTAAAGTATCGTAACAAACAAACTTCAGCATTCAGCAATCAATGCAACACACTGCAATGTGTCCTGAAATGCCCATGTGGGTCTGCGACCTCGGTCACAGACTAGAAATAGAAACAGGCAGACAAAACCCGAACGGGAAGTCTCAAGAAGGCAGACTGTGCCTGCAATACAAGATCCCAGCTATGAGAAGACATTATGCAAATGACAAAGACAGTAGCACCGCAGGTTTCCCCAAACTGACCGAGAACAGGACAGACAGGAAAACCTCAGCCTAATCCTGGGGGAAGGACTAAGAGCAGCAAAATATGCAAAATGTAACCTGAGCAGGGACGACACAGACCAGAACCAGAACCTGGCAATTGCCTTTTCTGCACTTGCTGCTATTCGTTTGGAACTTATTTTCTTTACCTGAGTCACTAGGTACCTGCAGATTTATGCTGCAATAAAGAGATGTGAAAGCTACCCCCCCCCCCCCCCCGCTCCAGAGCAGTTGCTGACATGTGTTGCTGAGTGGCATTGCTTTGGAAAGAGCTAAACTCTATTGCACACTATTGTACAATAGGAATTACAGTACCTTAAAATAGACTCTGACTGGTTCTGGGCTGTGGCACATTCCTGGGTGCTCTGGACCGTATGGAAATGAGCTCAGCTCACATACCGAGGAAATCAGATAAGGCTTCTCAGAAGACAGGATCTCACCGGTGACGGCTGTAAGCCAAGAACAAATCAACCTTCTAATTTCTTCCCCTAAACGCACCTGCCCCCTTCCTCCTTCCTCAGTCTCTGTGGATAACACTTTACTGCTCCCTCTTTCCTCGGCTCGCAACCTTAGGCTCATCTTTGACTCCTTCCTTTCCTTCTCCGCTCACATGCAAATCTGTCAGGCCCAATATTCAAAGGGCATTTACATGGTTAACAGCCAGTTAACCGTGTAAATGCTGCTAACCAGATATTCGACAGCACTTATACAAGTCGACTATCCCCAACTTAGTCCCCTATGTGCCCCAATGCTAGCCAGCTGACAACGAGGCATGCCAGGGTGCAGCGAAGGCGGGGACCAGCACTAACCTGCACACTGATATTGGAAGATGCACGGTTAGTGCTTGGCGCCTATAAGATAGGGGAGGAAAAACCTTTGCTATCTTATAGGTGCCGAGAGCTAACTGTGCAGCATCCAATATCGATACTGCAAGCCTCAGCGGCTAGCGGGCAGTGCCGCCAGATCCGGATATTCACTTCTGTCACCGAGGCAGCTGGGTTTCCGGAAGTCCAGCGTTGCGGGTAAAGCACATATTACTATTACTACTACTGAGCATTTGTATAGTGCTACAAGACGTACGCAGTGCCGCACAGACATGTAAGAGACCGTCCCTGCTCATCAGAGCTTACAATCTAATCAAGACAGACAACACAAGTAGATCAGGTGAGTCAAGATCTGAAAGCGGCAGTAGAAAAGCTGTACCCATGCACGGGCGGTCAGGTTTCTGAAAGTCCAGCGCTACCCCTGTATATTGCCTCTGTTTAGGTGATTATATGTAAAGTTTGTTTAACACATGGAAAAGGGCTTTCAAGAAATCGTGTGACCATTTGCGAGAATATATTCACGCATGACAAGATATCTAAGGGGCATCGTTTGGGCAGAGTGGGTGCAGCTGCAGGGTACACATGGATATAGTGGAATATAGTGCCCTAGCCTAACGTATATGCAGATATTTAGGCCTGCTTTGGAAATGTATGCATTTGAACTTAAGAACATAAGATATGCCATACTGGGTCAGACCAAGGTCCATCAAGCCCAGTATCTTATTTCCAACAGTGGCCAATCTAGGTCATATGTACCTAGCAGTTTCCCCAAAAGATACAGGTTCTGCAATGCTTGTACTGGGTCAAGCATTGATATCCTGGGTCCCTTCTTAATAATGATTTATGGACTTTTCCTCCAGGAACTTGTCCAAACCTTTTTTAAACCCAGCTACACTAACAGCCTTTACTACATCCTCCGGTAACAAATTCCAGAGTTTGATTACACGTTGAGTGAAAAAAAAATTCTCTCTTATTAGTCTTAAATAGTTTACCCTGTAGCTTCATTTGTATGCTATTGGAGCCGAGTCTGCCTCCTTTATTTATTTATTTGGCTGAACTTTTATACTGCTTTTCACAGAGGTCAAAGTGGTGTATATAGAACTTTGAACTGGTTAAACAATGTTTGGAAGGAACAGTAACTTTTTACATTAAGTTGCAGCAAAGGCATGGTACCTTAACTATTTACAGAGCATTTATTTTTGTGGGAGGTAGGCTTGACAGTTGGGGGGAGGGTTAGATGTTGGGTCCAAAATGCAGGGTGAATAGGTGGGTTTTGAGGAGTTTGCGGAACATGAGGGGGTCCTTATTGTGTTGGGGACAGAGTTCCAGATGGTAGGGGCGTAGAGTTCAAAGGATTTAGCACATGCTAGATTCATTGGTGTGCATTTGGCTCATTAGTGCTGCTTAAATCTATTTAGCACTCTAAGAGGTGATTTTAGAAGCTCTGTTTGTTTATTTGGATGTCTGAAATGGGCATTCAGATGTGGAAATCACACAAATGTTCTTGGACCCATTTTAGAAACGGGAGTATATAGACATCCCCAGCATAAACATGTCCATGTAGCACGGGGGTGTGGTGGAGACGCGGTGATGAACATTGTGCAATCGATTTCAGAACGGGACAATTGTGACAGGACCTGGCTGTTGAGGCTTCCATGCCGATACCTGTTACTGACCATGAACAAGTTGCAAAAACGTGCTTGTTTCATGGCTGCAGCACCTCTAGAATGAAGAGCAAAATGCACTTTCATTGTCACAGATGATATTTCCTGCATCCAGATATCTCACAGGTCCAAAGCCACACATCTGAGATGCCAGTCTCTTAACATAGTCGCACCCTTTCCAAATACCCCAACCGAGATGTTCAAGGATGCGTTTCTGAGGCTGTGCAATTTGGGGGTGTCCATATCTGTGAAATGGCTTGCAACTGTGCATGTACCCAGCTTTTCTATCTGCGAGGACTCCTCGCCACAACCTGTACTGGGACTCACCTTTCGGAGCGGAGAAGGAGAGATTTTTATGTAACTTCTTCACTGCTGCCCCTCCAGTTTTTGCATGCTGTACTCCTGATGTCCCTTCACAATTTCTAATTCTGTACACGCATTAAGCAATTAGGGGATGATTTTATGAAGTTAATTTCATGCACATAAGGCCTCTTATGAAAGAGGGCATGGTATGGGTGGAGTTCAGATGCACACACGTCGATTATAAAACAGCTTAATCTACACACGTACCAGCAAACTTTACGCAGCTTTGTTTACTCCCCAGAGTGCAGGTGTAAATGTCCGCATCTGAATTTAAGGCACAATCTCTTACTCTCCTCTTTTATAAAGCAAGTCAGTGCCTACTGGTCTTTATAAAACGGACTTAAATTAAGCTTATTGTGGCTGCCTTATCCTGGATGCCCTATTATAAAATGACCCTCTAATTGTGCATTAAAACATTTTGGTTAGAATCAATGTATGAAAGAAACTGAAAAAGATGCCCAAAAATCAGGGGAAAAGGACAAATGATCTGAAAATGAAGTAAAACGTGTTGCTCTGCACACATTCTGCTTATCTGCGCCTATGCAGTCATTTATTAAGCTGACTGGTTGGGTATTTAGGCACCTTGTTATAAAATTCAAGCATAACAAAGGTTACCAGAAATTTAAGGAGCCCCCCTAAAATGGTTCCAATTCAACCTATCAGACCACGCCCAGCACATAAAAACTGGCAACCTCTGTTTATGAAACCTGTTTAATGTATACCTGTTTAATGTATACCCAGTTTATTGTCCTGTTCATTGTAAGCACTGATCAATCTTTGTGACGTGTAGTTTTATGTTCATTGTAAACCGCACTGATGTCAAATAGCGCGGTATAAAAGAAACTGTAAATAAATAAATAAAATAAATAAATAAATAAATAACCTCACATCTGTGCATTTCCCCCTCAGTCACGGAGTACCTCAAGGGTCAGTTCTCGCCTCACTCCTCTTCAATATCTACATTCAACCTCTTTTCAAAATCATCAAGAGCCATGACATTAGCGATCATTAGAGAAAGACATCATGCTTGGCAAGATAGTATGTCAACGCAAAAGAGGAAGGCCAGCAATGAGATGGATCGATACAATAACAGCAGCTACGGGTACCAGTCTGTCAACAATGAGCCGACTGACTCAAGACCGAACACAATTTAGGATAGCTATCCAGAGGGTCGCCATGAGTCGACTCCGACTCGACGGCACTTAACAACAACAATACGCAGATTACATAGTGATCTTCACCCCTTTCTCAACCAAGGCTCCAGATTGCACTAAAATCTCCAACTGCTTCACAGCTATCGACCACTGGCTCAAAGAACACAACCTTAAAAGCAATAAACAAATCAGAAGCTCTCCACATCACAAGAAACAAGATGTTTAATCCCCCTCCATCAATCACAATAAACAAAACCTCACTCGTGGTCAAAACCCAGATCAACTACCTTGGCATCACACTAGACCAGGAACTCAACTTCCAGCCACAAATAAGCCAAATCACCAACTCTGTCTATTTCAAGATCCGCAGCCTAAAGAACCTATGCAAACTCCTCCCCCCAATGGACTTCCATGCAGTATGTCAAGCAATAACTACCCCACTATTCGATTACTGCAACTCTATCTATCAGGGCCTTCCCAAGAGAACATAAGAACATAAGGACTGTTGCGCAAGCTCTAATCATGCCACACCTCGACTACTGCAATGCCATCCTACAGGGTCTTCCAAAAAAACCCCTCAACATTCTCCAAATGGCCCAAAATGTTGCAGCTAGGGTCATCATGAAAAAGAACCTCACTGAGCACATTACCCCTGTACTAATCGAGCTTCACTGGCTCCCCATTGCAGCCCGGGTAAAATATAAAATACTAGTAACCACCTTCAAACTGATTCATAACATAGCACCATCCTTTCTTTCCACCCTTATCAGCACGCAACCACCCAACAGAAGCAGGCGAACAGTCCACTCAAATACACTCCATGTTCCCCCGGATATCAGATCCGTAAATACCACTACTAGCCAACGAGCATTCTCCTACGCGGCCCTGTCCATCTGGAAACCACTACCACCGGAGCTACGAGCTGTCAAAGACCTTATGGAATTCAGAAAGAAGCTCAAGACACATCTTTTCCAGTGCCAATACAGTCTGTTATAATCCCGGGGATTGAAATGATACCACCCAATGAAACATGGTGGCAGTTTATGTAAATAAGTAAATATGTAAATATGTAATGTCTGAATCATCCCCATATGTCCTCCCCACGTGTGCTGTGCTTTCTCCTCCAAATCAATGTGTGTATATTTCTAAATTTTGACATGATTGTACAAACCCGTTTTTCGTTAATCAAACCGCTACTGATCGCTGGAAGTAGCGGTATACAAATGTATGCTAAATAAATAAAATAAATAAATAAATAAGATATGCCATACTGGGTCAGAACAAGGTCCATCAAGCCCAGTATCCTGTTTCCAAAATGGCCAATCTAGGTCACAAGTACCTAGCAGTTTCCCCAAAAGACACAGGTTCCTCTATGCTTGTACTGGGTCAAGCAGTGATATCCTGGGTCCCTTTTAATAATGGTTTATGCCCTACCCTCTGCTTTCTATCTTTCAACCAGTTCCTGATCCACAATAGTACACTGCCTCCTATCCCATGACTTTTTAATTTTGCCAAAAGCCTCTGATGAGGGGACCTTGTCAAAGGCTTTTTATCAACCGACTCACCTTTGTCTACCTGTTTATTCACTCCTTCAAAAAAACATAAGAGATTAGTAAGACAAGATCTTCCTTGTCTAAAGCCATGTTGGCTTATTAATTGTAATACTCTTGGTGGTTTCCTTGGCCACTAAGAGTTTTTTCTCTTCTTTCACTCTCCCTTCTTTCTGTGGACTATAGGCGAGCCAGTATTGTTACTTTCTTCTTCATATCTTTGATGATATATTGCTGGACGGTGTCTCCTTTTCTGACAAACTAGGCTTGCTTGTTTGTTTTTTGTTAAAAAATTATAAATATTAAATTTAAAAAATATAACAACTTAGTAAGACAAGATCTTCCTTGTCTAAAGCCATGTTGGCTGTCGCCCATTAAGTCATGACTATCTACATGTTCAGTAATTTTGTTCTTTATGATCATTTCTACCATTTTTCCCGGTACTGACATCAGGCTCACCGGTCTGTAGTTTCCTGGATCATCCCTGGAATCCTTTTTAAAAAGTGGCGTTACATAGGCCATCCTCCAATCTTCAGGTATTACAAATGATTTTAATGATAGTTCACAGATTACTAGTACCAGGTCTGTGATGTCATATTTCAGTTCTTTCAACACTCTTGGATGTATAACATATGGTCCAGGTGATTTGCTACTCTTCAGTTTATCAAATAGCTGTAATACATTTTTCCAGTGTATCGATATTATTTTCAATTCTTCCGCAGTATCACCTTTAAATACCACTTCAGTCATGTGTAACATCCGTACATCTTCCTCAGTAAAGACCGAAGCAAAGGATTCATTCAGTCTCTCCACTATGGACGTGTCCCTTCTTAGTGCCTCTTTTACCCCTCTGTCATCTAATGATCCAACTGATTTTCTCACCCTTTTTTTTTTTTGCTATGAATGTACTTGAAAAAGTCTTTATTACATGTTTTTGCTTCCTCAGCAAGCTTCTTCTCAAATTCTCTCTTTACCTGCCTTATCAATGCCTTGCATTTAACTTGCCAGTGCTTATGCTGTTTCCAGATTTCATTATTTGGCTCTTTTATGCATTTCCTCAAAGATGCTTTTTTTAAAATAAAAAATTTATATCCACTACAGCTAACGCAAAATACAGTAGCTAGAACCATCTTGGCATCATCTCAAGATGTGCATATCACCCCACTCCTTAAACAGCTTCATTAGCATCTCATCACAAGCAGGATCAAATACAAGATTATCCTAAACACCCGTAAGATCCTACCACACAATGAGCAGACAGCCTCACACCAATAGTGAAGATCAATAACTCCGACAGACCCAAGAGAAGAACTACAGCCAACAAGCTAGAGATTCCCTCAGACAAACCATCTAATAGCCAAAGAACCAACAGTAGAACATTCTCCCAATATGCCACAATCCTCTGGAACATGCTGCCACCCCAGATCAGATCCATCCAGCTCACCAGCCAAATCCTAAAACCTGTAGTGGAACGCTCTGTCCCTGAATCTCTCCCACCCTGATGGTTTACGCTAAAACCTGTTCTGGAACACTCTGTACCTGAATCTCTCCTGCCCCGATGGTTTATGCTAAAACCTGTGATGGAATGCTCTGTACCTTAATCTCTCCTGCCCTGATGGTTTATGCTACAACCTGTGGTGGAACACTCTGTACCTGCATCTCTCTGGCCCTGATGGTTTATTTTTAAAACCTGTGGTGGAACGCTCTATACCTGAATCTCTCAAGCCCTGATGGTTTATGTTAAAACCTGTGGTGGAACACTCTGTATCTGATTCTCTCCCACCCTGATGGTTTATGCTAAATCCTGTGGTGGAACGCTCTGAACCTCAATCTCTCCTGCCCTGATGGCTTATGCTAAAACCTGTGGTGGAACGCTCTGAACCTCAATCTCTCCTGCCCTGATGGCTTATGCTAAAACCTGTGGTGGAATGCTCTTTACCCGAATCTCTCCCTCCCTGATGGTTTATGTTAAATCTGTGGTGGAACGCTCTGTACCCGAATCTCTCCCGCCTTGATGGTTTATGCTAAAACCTGTGGTGGAATGCTCTCTACCTGAATCTCTCCTGCCCTGATGGTTTATGCTAAAACCTGTGATGAACACTCTGTATCTGAATCTCTCCCGCCCTGATGGTTTATGCTAAAACCTGTGGTGGAACACTCTGAACCTCAATCTCTCCCGCTCTGATGGTTTATGCTAAATCCTGTGGCGGAACGCTCTGAACCTCAATCTCTCCTGCCCTGATAGTTTATACTAAAACCTGTGGTGGAATGCTCTTTACCCGAATCTCTCCCACCCTGATGGTTTATGCTAAAACCTGTGCTGGAACGCTCTCTACCTAAATCTCTCCCACCCTGATGGTTTATGCTAAAAGGTGTGGTTTAACGCTCTGTACCCGAATTTCTCCCACCCTGATGGTTTATGCTAAAACCTGTGGTGGAAAGGTCTGTACCTCAATCTCTCCAGCCCTAATGGTTTATGTTAAAACCTGTGGTGGAATGCTCTGTATCTGAATCTCTCCCGCCCTGATGGTTTATGCTAAAACCTGTGGTGGAACACTCTGAACCTCAATCTCTCCCGCCCTGATGGTTTATGCTAAATCCTGTGGAGGAACGCTGTGAACCTCAATCTCTCCTGCCCTGATAGTTTATACTAAAACCTGTGGTGGAATGCTCTTTACCCGAATCTCTCCCGCCCTGATGGTTTATGCTAAAACCTGTGGTGGAACGCTCTCTACCTAAATCTCTCCCGCCCTGATGGTTTATGCTAAAAGGTGTGGTTTAACGCTCTGTACCCGAATTTCTCCCGCCCTGATGGTTTATGCTAAAACCTGTGGTGGAAAGGTCTGTACCTCAATCTCTCCAGCCCTAATGGTTTATGTTAAAACCTGTGGTGGAATGCTCTGTATCTGAATCTCTCCCGCTCTGATGGTTTATGCTAAATCCTGTGGAGGAACGCTCTGAACCTCAATCTCTCCTGCCCTGATAGTTTATACTAAAACCTGTGGTGGAATGCTCTTTACCCAAATCTCTCCCGCCCTGATGGTTTATGCTAAAACCTGTGGTGGAACGCTCTCTACCTAAATCTCTCCCGCCCTGATGGTTTATGCTAAAACCTGTGGTGGAAAGCTCTGTACCTGAATCCCTCTCGCCCTGATGTTGTATGCTAAAACCTGTGGTGGAACGCTCTGAACCTCAATCTCTCCTGCCCTGATGGTTTATGCTAAAACCTGTGGTGGAACGATCTGTACCCGAATCTCTCCTGCCCTGATGGTTTATGCTAAAAGCTGTGGTGGAACGCTCTGTACCTAAATATCTCCCGCCCTGATGGCTTATGCTAAAACCTGTGGTGGAACGATCTGTACCCGAATCTCTCCCACCCTGATGGTTTATGCTAAAACCTGTGGTGGAACGCTCTGTACTTCAATCTCTCCCACCCTGATGGGTTATATTAAAACTTGTGGTGGAACGCACTGTACCTGAATCTCTCCTGCCCTGATGGTTTATGTTAGAACCTGTGGTGGAACACTCTGTACCTGACTCTCTCCCGCCCTGACGGATTATGCTAAAACCTGTGGTGGAACAGACTGTACCTGAATCTGTCCTGCCCTGATGGTTTATGCTAAAACCTGTGGTGGAACAGAATGTACCTGAATCTGTCAGCCCTGATGGTTTATGCTGAAACCTGTGGTGGAACAGACTGTACCTGAATCTGTCAGCCCTGATGGTTTATGCTGAAACCTGTGGTGGAATGCTCTGTACCTGAATTTCTCCTACACTGATGGTTTATGGTAAAACCTGTGGTGGAACACTCTGTACCTGAATCTCTCTTGCACAGATGGTTTAGCTAAAACCTGTGGTGGAATGCTCTGTACCTGAATCTCTTCCGCCCTGATGGTTTATGCTAAAACCTGTGGTGGAACGCTCTGTACTTGAATCCCTCCCGCCCTGATGTTTTATGCTAAAACCTGTGGTGGAACGCTCTCTACCCGAATCTCTCCTGCCCTGATTGTTTGCGCTAAAAGCTGTGGTGGAACACTTTGTACCTGAATGTCTTCTGCCCTGATGGTTTATGTTAAAACCTGTGGTGGAATGCTCTGTACCTTACTCTCCCCTGCCCTGACGGATAATGTTAAAATCTGTAGTGGAAAGCTCTGTACCTGAATCTGTCCTGCCCTGATGGTTTATGCTAAAACCTGTGGTGGACCACTCTGTACCTGAATCTCTCCTGCCCTGATGGTTTATGCTAAAACCTGTGGTGGAACACTCTGTACCTGAAGCTCTCCCGACCTGATGGTTTATACTAAAACCTGTGTTGGAACACTCTGTACCCAAATCTATCCCTCCCTGATGGTTTATGCTTAATCCTGTGGTGCAACACTCTGTACCCGAATCTCTCCCATCCTGATGGTTTATGCTAAAACCTGTGGTGGAACGATCTGTACCTCAATCTCTCCAGCCCTGATGGTTTATGCTAAAACCTGTGGTGGAACGCTCTGTACCTCAATCTCTCCCACCCTGATGGTTTATACTAAAACTTGTGGTGGAACGCTTTGAGCCTGTATTTCTCTCGCCCTGATGAATTATGCTAAAACCTGTGGTGGACCGCTCTGTACCGAATTCTCCTCCGCCCTGATGGTTTATGCTAAAACCTGTGGTGGAACGCTCTGTACCCGAATCTCTCCCACCCTGATAGTTTATGCTAAAACCTGTGGTGGGACGCTCTGTACACTAATCTCTACCGCCCTGATGGCTTATTCTAAAAGCTGTGTTGGAACGCCCTGTACCCGAATCTCACCCGCCCTGATGGTTTATGCTAAAACCTGTGGTGGAACGCTCTGTACCCGAATCTCTCCCACCCTGATAGTTTATGCTAAAACCTGTGGTGGGACGCTCTGTACACTAATCTCTACCGCCCTGATGGCTTATTCTAAAAGCTGTGTTGGAACGCCCTGTACCCGAATCTCACCCGCCCTGATGCTTTATGCTAAAACCTGTGGTGGAACGTCTGTGTACTTGAATCTCTCATGCCCAGATGGTTTATGCTAAAACCTGGGGTGGAAAGCTCTGTACCTGAATCTCTCCCGCCCTGATGGTTTATGCTAAATCCTGTGATGGAACGCTCTGTATCTGAATCTCTCTTGCCCTGATGGTTTATGCTAAAACCTGTGATGGAACGCTCTGTATCTGAATCTCTCCCGCCCTGATGGTTTATGCTAAAACCTGTGATGGAACGCTCTGTATCTGAATCTCTCTTGCCCTGATGGTTTATGCTAAATCCTGTGATGGAACTCTCTGTATCTGAATCTCTCTTGCCCTGATGGTTTATGCTAAAATCTGTGGTGGAACGCTCAGTACCTGAATCTCTCCTTACCTGATGGTTTATACTAAAACCTGTGGTGGAACGCTCTGAACCTGAATCTCTCCCACCCTGATGGTTTATGCTAAAACCTGTGGTGGAACGCTCTGTACCTGAATTTCTCCTGCCCTGATGGTTTATATTAAAATCTGTCGTGGAACGCTCTGTACCTCAAACTCTCCCGACCTGATGGTTTATGTTAAAAACTCTGGTGGAACGCTCTGTACCTCAATCCCTCCCGCCATGATGGTTATGTTAAAACCTGTGGTGGAACACTCTGTACCTGACTCTCTCCCCCTGATGGTTTTACTAAAACCTGTCATGGAACACTCTGTCCTAAATCTCTCCAGGCCTGGTGGTTTATGCTAAAACCTGTGGTTGTACGCTCTGTACCTGAATCTCTCATCGCCACGCCCAGATTGGTTTATGCTAAAACCTGTGGTGGAACGCTCTGTACCTCAATCTCTCTGCACTGATGGTTTATGCTAAAACCTGTGGTGGAACCGCTCTGTACCTGAACCTCTCCCTCCTTGACGGTTTATGCTAAAACCTGTGGTGAACACTCTGTACCTGAATCCTCTCCTACCCTGATAGTTTATGCTAAAACCTGTGGTGGAACGCTATGTCCCTGAATCTCTCCTGCCCTTATGGTTTATGCTAAAAAGCTGTGGTGGAACACTCTGTACCTGAAACTCTCCCGCCCAGAGGGTTTACGCTAAAACCTGTGGTTGGAAGGCTTGTACCTGAATTTCTCCCGCCCTTTTGGTTTATGCTAAAAACTGTGGTGGAATGCTCTGTACCTGACTCTCTACCGCCCTGGTGGTTTATGCTAAAACCTGTGATGGAACGCTCTGTACCTGAATCTCTCCTGCCCTGATGGTTTATGCTAAAACCTGTGATGGAATGCTCTGTACCTGAATCTCTCCCGCCCTGGTGGTTTATGCTAAAATCTGTGGTGGAACGCTCTGTCCCTGACTCTCTCCCGCCCTGATGGTTTATGCTAAAACCTGTGGTGGAACGCTCTGTACCAGAATATCTCCTGCCCTGATGGTTTATGCTAAAACCTGTGGTGGAACGCTATCTCCCTGCATCTCTCCCGCCCTGATGGTTTATTTTTAAAACCTGCGGTGGAACGCTCTGTACCTGAATCTCTCCCGCCCTGTTGGTTTATGGTAAAACCTGTGGTGGAACACTGTGCACCTGAATGTCTCCCACCCTGATGGTTTATATTAAAACCTGTGGTGGAACGCTCTGTCCCTGAATCTCTCCCGCCCTGATGGTTTATGGTAAAACCTGTGGTGGAACGCTTTCTCCCTGCATCTCTCCCGCCCTGATGGCTTATGCTAAAACCTGTGGTGGAACGTCTGTGTAGCTGAATCTCTTCCGCCCTGATAAAAGCTTCTGGGAGGCCAGTGTTGGGAAAGAGGTGTTTACTTGTGCAGGAAAGCCAAAGTTGTCATGGTAGCCAGGTCCAGGAGTGAGATTTTTTTGCCATTTCTGGTTTTAAATTTTCATTGCAATGCCTTTTGGGATGTGAAGCCCCAGATTTTACCCTTTGGAATTAGTGCTGCAGGTCCCATATGCATCAGAATTAGAATGTCAAGAATACAGGACTGGATTAAAGTCTCACTCCTGGAACTGGGCAACGCTGACCAAGCACCCCCTCCCCCTCCCTCCCGTGAAGATTCCTGCCCTGTTTCACTGTATGTCTGTTTTTATCTATTATGAAAAGGGCTAGGCGAGGACGGAGTCAGCTAATCGCATACAGGGACTTCAGTTTGAAAGCTCCTTGCTAGTTTCAGCCACAGTCTTTGCCCCTGCAGCATGGCCGTGGTCGTACCCATGTAAAATCTGCTTGCAGATGCACGAATAATTTCAAAATGGCCCCTATTATGTATTCAGGCTCTGTTGAAGAAAGCAGCAAGATCTAGGAGTGGCCTCCTGTACGCCTACAGAAATCCCAGGAAAGCCACCCAGTTATTAAATGCTTTCTACTTACTCATCCTGCCACTTTGACCCTTTTGTCAGCAAGAACTTGCTGAAATCTGTCCTGCCCTTCTTACCCAACCTGGGCTTGTTCAGAGGCTCTTCCTCCAAAGCTTCTTGTTGCTGATATAGAGTCACTTGAAGATTATCATTGTTCTTGCAGCGTGGATCATGCTTCCAGCACTTTAGATGCATTTCACTGTCTGATTTATGTAGCAGATTGATTTAATGAGACAAGCTAAGGCTCTTCTTACATCTTATGATCTGTGCTGGTTATTACTAGTGCCTATCTGCCAGGCAAATACAGCACTATAAAGAGCATATTTATTTATTTTTTTTATTTAGACAGTTTTTGTATACCGCCTTATCCTTCAATCAAAGCAGTCACAACACAATTGGAGGATACATTTAACACGCAGGGATATGAGGCACATACACTAATACTTACAGGGAACATGGGCAATGGAGGGTTAAGTGGCTTGCCCAAGACCACAAGGAGCATCTGTGGGACTAGAAACCCCAGTCCTTCCGGCCCAAGGTTGCTGTCCTCTAGTGGGATTTGAACCCCCGACCTTCCGGCCTGAAGTACCTTGCCCCAACCACTAGGCTACTCCTCCCTCTGCAGTAACATCCCGTCTAGACTATTGCAGTAGTCTAGACGTGATGTTAATGGCCACTTGAATGAAGTCTAAATAAATACTAAAATACATACAAAGGCAAGTTTTAGATATTCCATGGAGACTGGAAGTGAGGCATCTCAGTTGGGATGTGCACAGTTCCGGTGGTATTTTAGAAAAGAGCCTTTTGTAAAATACTTGAAAGGAAGCACAGGTGTGTTTGTAGAGCAGACGGGGTCATTTTACAAATCTACACATGGGAAAAATCAATGGAAGTGATTTAATAACTTAGGCGTGCAAGTTGGTATTTTGCAAACCTATGTGCATAAATGTCAGCAGGGAAAAATAAACTGTGCGGATTAAGAGGATAATTGTCCTCAGTCCGCCAGAACCAGCACTTTTAAAAACCTGTACGTGTCAGATTTAAATCCCACATGCATCATGTTGTTCGTACACCTGTGTTCCCTGTAGGGCACGGGAAATGCATGTGTAGCCCTGTACAAGCATTGTGGAACCTGTGTCCCTTGAGGAAACTGCTAGGTACGTATGACCTAGATTGGCCACTGTTGGAAACAGAATACTGGGCTTGATGGACCTTGGTCTGACCCAGTATGGCATATCTTATGTTCTTATGCACCCAAGCCATGACCTACATACATCCTGACAGTTCCCCCCTTTCAAGTTCTCCCCTTCGTTTCTACACTACCTGAACATACAGTTCACTGACGGGCCTCAACTTCCCTCCTCTCAAGCCCTCCTGGATCCTTTACATTCTCCTGAAACAGCTCTTGCCAAAATCTCCAGTGACTTGTTCCTCACCCTTCTTGACCTCTCTGCTATTTTTGACACTGTTGACCACAACCTTCTCCTCGATACCCTGTCCTCGCTTGGTTTTAAGGGCTCTGTACTGTCGCTGGTTCTCTTCTTATCTCTCCCATTGCTCTTTCAGTATTTGTTCTGGTGGATCCTCCTCTGCTGCTACCCTGCTCTCAGTTGATGTACCCCAAGGATCTGTCTTGGGTCCGCTCCTTTGCTCTCTCTATACCCAGTCCCTTGGTGCGCTCATCTCCTCCCATGGCTTTCAGTACCATCTTTACGCTGATGACTCCCAGATCTACTTGGTCTACACCTAAATCTCTGAGGCAATCCAGACCCAAATCTCTGCCTGCCTTTCTGACATTGCTGCTTGGATGTCTCACCACCGCTTGAAATTCAACACGGCCAAAGCTGAGCTGCTTATTTTTCCCTCTAAACCCTCCTCTTCCCTTCCTCCTTTCTCAGTCTCTGTGGACACCTCCCTGTTTCCTCAGCTCCCAACCTTGGGGTCGTCTTTGACTCCTTTTTGTCCTTCTGCACACACATCCAACTGATAGCTAAAACCGTTGCCATTTCTTTACTCTATATCAAACATCAAAATCTGCCCATTCCTTTCTGGAACACGGTACTAAGACACTTATCCACTCTTAGTCACCCCCTGTCTAGACTATTTTAATGTGCTCCTTGCTGGTCTCCCCTCTGAGTCATCTCTCTCCCCATTCAATCTGTTCAACATTCTGCTACATGGCTAATCTTCCGTCAGCCTCGTCATGCTCGTATTACCCTCTTCTCAAGTCTCTTTCATTGGTTCCCTATCTGTTTTTTTGCATTCAGTTCAAACTTCTTCTGCTGACCTATAAGTGCATTCACTCTGCAGCTCCTCACTACCTCTCCTCTCTTTTTCCTCTCCTACACCCCTCCTCGGGAACTCTACTCTTCTGGCAAATCACTTCTATCTGTGTCCTTCTCTTCTATTGCTAACTCCAGACTTTGCTCCTTTCTTCACCCTTTGCTGCTCCTTATGCCTGGAACAAACTACCTGTATCTGTACGTCAGGCTCCTTCTCTGGCCCTTTTCAAAGCCAGCTGAAAAACTCACGTCTTCAATGCCGCTTTTGGATCTTGACTCACCTGATCTCCTTTGTGTTTCCTTACCATTCCCCCTAGATGTGTCCTATGTCTACAGCTAGTGTGTTGTCTGTCTTGACTAGATTGTAAGCTCCGATGAGCAGGGACTGTTTCTTGCATATGCCTGTGCAACGCTGTCTACATCTTGTAGCGCTATACAAATGCTCGGTAGTAGTAGTAGCGGTAGTAACACTCTATCCTGGATTTAAAACTTTCATACTATTTCACCAGAAAATGTGCGCAATTGTGCCAAACTGGACTGGGTTCGAGGGTCCACAATTCTTCACTGAAGATCTCCAAGGGAGGGAGAAGGGCCAAGTAAAAATCTCCTATTCACAAACCAATAAAAGAAAACAAATACCTCCCTGAATAACCCCCCCCCCCCCGAAAATATGTCATTACCTCATAGAGGGCCTGGTTGACACCTGCACTCATTATTGAAACCTCAGAATTTTACCCTTTCTAAGCTCTGGAAGAGTTGCTCTGTCCTGGTGACATGCAATGATGCGCCTGACTCAGTCCTGCTTGTTGATGGAAAAGGGGCAAGATGCCAAAGGACCAGTCCAGCCACACCGTGCTTCAAGACGGAAAGCCCAGTTAGCCTGCCCGAAGAACAAGATCGCAAGCAGGGACACGGGTGAGGTAAGAGAGGAGGGGGAAGCCGCATAGTAGATGAGAAGTTGATTAAGTGAATGCGAGATTTCGTTCTGCTAGTTGTGCATTGGAAAATCCCATCAGTGGAATCGGAAAGAAGTAGAGGGATAGTGGATGCCATTCAAAGCTCACACAAATGTGAAGGGGCGACCCTGGGTCTAATACAAATGGAAAAGGTGTTCTAAAGCCCACCTGGGCAGCAATGATCATCACACATGTAAGAGCTAAATGTCCTGGATGCTGACTTTAGTAAAACGGGGGAAGTACCTAAAGGAGGAGTGGGCAGGATGGGAGGAGATAAGGAAAGTGGAAAGACAGTGGGAGCTATAAAAATGGCAAAGGGTCTTTATGTATGGAAAGTCAATAAAAGCAAGAAGAGAAGGAAACAGATATGACTTAAAAAATAAAGGCAAAAAATGTAGTGTTCACCAAATACAGATCAGAAGAAGAGGAATACAGAAAACAATACCAGGTGAAGCTCAATGAGACAAAGATGAAAGGGCTGGAAACAGTGACTCAGCTCATAGCTGACTACGAAGTTCTGATGGCAGAACAGTTTTATACAGAAAGGCACAACAAAGTATCATGCTTCATCCATTGGAAACTATGTAAACACTACAACATCACTGTTCCTGAAGAGCACTGGGATCATGACCGTAAGAGAATTACAGAGAACGAGGAGGTTATGATCACCAGGGGAGACTCCCATTTCGACTGTTAAAAAAGCTGGATTTGGAGAAGCCGGTATAGTGGTAAAGGAGAAGTACAGTAGAACAGCTTTAGTTAATTATAGCGCGCGTCAGTTCCAAGTGACTATTCTGTGAATCGTGTGGAGAGGCGGAAGATCTTCAAGTACCAAGAAATGCAGTCAGAGAGCAAGAAAATGTGGCAGGAAGATATCGAGTTATTTCCCATCGTATTGGGTGCCACAGACTTGCTTAAGAAGAATTTCCAAGCACATCTTGATAAATTACCCACACATGTTACATCTTACAAACTCCAGAAGGAGGCACTCTTTGGCACCATGCAAGTACTACACTGAGTATTAGTAGTAAATACTGAGTAAACACTGAGACCATACTCCACATGTCCTGGCTTAGAAGTGAGGTTCATGACTGTCACGGTATGCGCAAAACGAACCCATTTGGAAAAAATTGCCCCAAACAATGATAAAAATATAGAAGCAAAACAAAAACAGCAGACAATGTACAATTAAGAATAATGTTAGACAAAGAGAGGACAGCCAAGAGGAAGCAGGTGTATATGAAAGGTAACAATAAAGTGAAAACAGTGTAGAGGTTGCTAAGGATAGTACTCAAGAAACTTCCCCATTGGAGAAGAGCTATATGGCCCCTCTTCACAAAGTGGCAACAGAGAAGAGGTGGGAAACTTACCTCGGTGGTTGGAAAAATGATGGAGATGCTGCCAAGGAAGGGGGAATAGATGCAGTAGTTATTCTCCTAGGGCCCGATATTCAAAAGCATTCACAGGCTTCTCAGCAGTTAGTGGGGCTGAATATCCACAGGTAGCAGCCCGATATGCCCTGATCCCAACTCAGATATTGAGCTGCTGCCCAGTTAGTGACCTGCAGGTAGAGACAAGCACAGCTCTGGGGCTGACACAGCATTGAATATCAGGGTTTGGCATTCAGCGACGCCGGCTAGGTTCTGTAATTGTGCTAGCTAGCACCACTGAATATCGGGCCCCTAGAAGATAATGCTTATAGGCCCGATTTTCAAAGGCCTTTACGCAGGTAACTTCCCTGGTTACCCATGTACAGGCCTTATCTGGGTAGTGCCCTTCGAAAATCCCGCATATGTTCCTAACGCGCCCTGATGGTACCTGCTTAGTATCGGGGGGTGTGGGAGGTGTTCTGGGGCTAACCGTGTAGCACTGAAAATCGGCGCTACACGAATAGTTCCTGTGGCTTCCTGTCTGTGTGGCAACACCTGGATTTTCGATGCCGGGGCCACATAAGACCCTGGCATGGAAAATCCGGATTAGGTGGGAGGTGGGCAGGCTATACCCCGACACAGCGCATTGTACTGCCCAGCTCAAATTTGGGCCCTATGTTTACATTTATGTTTGCCTTTATCTGACATACTGCATTTATGCAAACACGCAATGCGGTTACATTAAAACCAACTCGTTAAGAAAAAGAAGGAAGGAACTCCATGTTTGGCAATAGGAAATATGAAAAATAAAAGTATAGAGGGAATAAGGAGGGAGGGGTCGGAGTAAGAAGTGTGTGTGTGGGGGGGGGGGGGAGTGTTGTGCTCTGCCAGACAGTGACCTAACGGTGCCTAAACTAAGTCCAAATTTAAGGGAATTCAAAAAGCTGATTCAAACAGGTGTGTCTTCAGTGTCTTTTTAAGCTGAGGTTAGACTCTAGTCCTAAAGGGGTGGGCAGAGTATTCCAGGGAGAAGGAGCTAGAATAAATGACAATAATGACCTTCAGCACAAGCTCTGTCATTGTTTCTTCATTAAGACACTCTGACGATGTGCGCCATCATTGCGTGCATCTGAAACTGGAAATGTAACAGATAATTGGGGGTGTGGGCATATTATTGGAAGGTGAGTAAATTATGCATTCCTGGGCAAATGCCAACTGTGCTGCTTCTACAGGACTAACAGAATCCTTTTGTGCAATGTAGCAAAAGATTTTATTCACCAGTGTCATACGGGGGAGCTGGAAGCTTATTTATTGTAAGCAGCTCTGGTCATAAGAGCTGCAATCACCAATCTAACCCAGTTTAGAAAAGGCCGTGAAACATTACCTCTTTCCCTCTACATTATCGATGACCACAGCACCACTGATCACTCACCATTTAGCTAGGCAAATCAACGCAAATGTCCAGTCCCAATTCGCATTGTACAGATGTAAATAGGTTACCTCTGTTTCTTTCCAAGTTCCTATTCCTGTTAATTGTAAACGCAAATCAAGTCGTTTGAAATGTGTATGTAAAATGTTCCATGTAAACCACACTGATGGAATATAGCGCGGTATATAAGAGAATGTAAATAAATAAATAAATAAGAGCATAAGAAATGCTGTACTGGAGGTAGTGTACTATTGTGGATCAGGAACTGGTTAAAAGATAGAAAGCAGAGGGTTGGGCTAAATGGCCAATTTTCCCAATGGAGAAAGGTAAATAGTGCAGTACCCCAGGGATCTGTGCTGGGTCTGCTGCTTTTTAACATATTCATAAATGACCTGGAAATGGGAATAGCGAGTGAGGTGATCAGATCTGCAGATGACACAAAATTATTCAAAGTTCTTAAAACCCAAGAGGATTGTGAAAAATTGCAAGAGGACCTTGATAAATTGGGAAGACTGGACATCCAAATGGCAGATGAAATTTTATGTGGATAAGTGCAAAGTTATGCACCTAGGAAAGAACAACCCAAACTATGGTTACACGATGCAAGGTTCCACATTAGGAACCACCACCCAGGAAAAAGATTTAGGCATCATCATGAATAACATGTTAAAACTCTCCACCTAGTGTGCAGCGGGCGGCCAAGAGAGCAATAGACTGCTAGGTATCATAAGGACAGGAATGGAGAATAACACAAAGGATATTATAATGCCTATGTATCTTTCCATGGCGCAACCACACCTTGAATATTGTGTGCAATTCTGGTGGCCGTATCTTAAAAAGGATATAGCGTTATTAGAGAAGGGCCACCAAAATGGTAAAGGTATGTAGTGTATGTGTCTCATATCCCCTCGTGTTTAAATGTATCCCCCAATTGTGTTGTGACCACTTTGAATGAAGGATAAGGTGGTATACAAAACTGTCTAAATAAATAAATAAATAAAGGGGATGGAAGGATACTCCTATGAAGAGAGGCTAAAAAGGTTGGGGCTCTTCAACCTGGAAAAGAGACGGCTGAGGGGAGATATGACAGAGGTCTATAAATTAATGAATGGAGTGGAACAGGTAAATGTAGATCGATTGTTTGCATCATCAGAATATAAAACGACTAGGGGACATGCAATGAAGCTACAGGGTAATCTATTTAGAAACAATAAGAGAAAATATTTTTTCACTCAACGTGTAATGAAAACTCTGGAATTTGCTGGCCAGAGGATGTAGTTAAAGCTGTGTTATGTAGCATAGTTTAAAAAGGGTGTGGCCAAGTTCCAGGAGGAAAGGTCCATAAACCATTATTAAAGGGGACCCAGGAAATCCACTGTTTGTCCCAATACAAGCATTGTGGAACTTGTGTCCTTTGGGGAAACTGCTAGGTACTTGTGACTTGGATTGGCCACTGTTGGAAACAGGATGCCTGGGCTGGACGGAGCTTTGGCATTTTTTAGATTCTTCTGTTCTACCATTCCTCCCCCTATATAATCCAAGTATTATGAGCAGAGCACAGTGCAGAAGGGCAAATGAGACTTATACTTGGCATCCATGGCAGAGATCTGTGTTCCACAATCAAAGTACTTAGGTCTCCGTAGTTCCAAAGATCTCCATATTTAATGAAATTTGTCCTCCCAACTATTCCAATATGTAATCTGTCAGACGGCTGCCTGGGTGAGAATCTTCACAGTCTTGCCAAGTGCATATATCTATATGATTTGCAAGGGATTGTGGGCAATGTAGTTCATTCACACCAGACACAGCTGCTGACAATAATTTAGTTGTGCTCAAGTGTTAAAGCCAATAAGATATTTATTTATGGGGTTATTTCTCTCCCAACACAGATATGCTTGGTAGCACATAAATCAGGTTACGTTGCTTTCCTCCAGTGTTTAACTTGGAAAAACAAAATCAAAATCAGGAAAACACATTCAAACTTGTCAGGCCATTAGCTAATGTTTTTCTTAGCATATATCAAACAACAAACGAAAAGCCACCAAAGAAAAAAAAAAACTGTTCTTTTCAGGTTAACTTCTGATAACTTCCCACATAGATTCAGAAGTGATTCTCTCCTAGCTCACAAGCAATTAGGTTTGCTAGTAGTTATCCAGCTGAAACCCCTTAGCTGGCTTGCTTTCTACAGCATGGCCAGAAATCCTACACAGGAGCTTTTCTGAGTAGATTAAAGAACAAGTTTGTATTTCTTTGTGATGGTTGCTGTACTTTATAACAGAAAATCACCAAAGGAGTTTGGACAGAGAGCAGTCCAGATAAACACATTCGTCATCTGCAATCATTCCCCCTTCTACAACAAGCATGGGTTCAATATCATGGATTGGCATAGATGAATCTCTCAATGGAGCACTTTCAGGAGAATACTTGTTTCCCTGCTGTCTTTCAAGGTTATAGCTAGGGCATAGATCAGTGTTCATACCTGAAGCTTCCATTGCTGTTAGAGTTCCTCTCTATATAGCCTGGCCAGTATGTAGTCCAGTTTCTTATGTCCAGCCTTCCAATCCAGATCCCTGGACACTGGATCTCTCTTCACATACCTTCTGGCAACGGGTCTTAGGGTCCCTTCCACGTGCAGCCGTCTCTCTCACAGGTACCCGTCTGGAGATTCCTAGCTCTGCAGCACCATTCCTCTGGCTTTCCCCCAGTCCAATGGTGTATGCTGGCCCTTAGAAATGCCTCCCAGTATACGTACTGCTTCTGGACTCTTCTAGACCTCTCAAAGGCTTTTCTCTTCCTTCTTCCAAAGGGTTTCTTTCCCTCTCTGTTCCGTCCGGTTTGGCTTCTGCTTCTGATGATCCTTCAGATGAAACTGATGATCAAGCTCAAGCTGATTCCTCAGGATAATGAGGATAATTCTCTGTAGAATAAACTCTACCTTTATTCTGGCCTAGATGAGTGCTTCCCCCCTAATACAGCGCAGTTGTGCTGAATCAGGCCCTGCCCTTTGAGATGAGTGCTTAGGGATTACCTCATAGCCCTCCTGATTGAACACACATTTCCCCACTTCAGCTCCTCTAATGGCTGTTGGAAACCTGGTGCATTCTGGGACTGGTAATCTTTTATGGGAAAATTCTGTTTTCTTATTTCTACCAGTACTGACAGGTTGCTTGTTCAGAGTCACTTCACCTTTTCTATAGCTCCTTCCTGAGCTATGATAAGCTTCCTTATCACAAATCTCATGCATTTTATATTTAAATTCCAGATCTGCAAAGCACGTAAATGCCTTTCGATACTCTAGAAAGCAGCTTCCTCGTTGTGCCACAAGACCAACACAATTCCTCAAATAGCGTTGTGTTTCCTGTAGGCCTGCTAGAACCTCTATTACTTACAAATAATGACTCAGCTGTGTATAATAAAACCTATCACTCTCAGATAACTGAAACTGCTCTTTAATCTCGCCAAAGGGCTTCAAAGAACTATCCTGCATCAAGACGGCTTACACAATGCAAGCCCTTCTCTCCGTCCTTTAAAGGCTCCATAAATCAATCTGCAGAGGTCTCACGTAAGCCCTCTTCTCATGTTGCTGCTTCATTGGCCCCGTCCACTGCTGCATCCAGTTCATACTTCTCCCACCATTGCAGAAGTTCGTTCACTCTGCGGTTTCTCGCTGCCTCTCCTCTCTTATCTTTCCCTATTTGTTGTGTTTGCCTGTCCTGAATAGACCGCGAGCAAGGACTGTCTCTTAGGTATGTTTGTACAATGCATATGCACTGTAGTGCTATATAAATAGTAAGTTATAGTTGTATCTCATATGAAGGAACCTAGTCACTTATCACCCCCAGCGGCCTTAATCTACATGTGTCCCATAGCCACACAGATCAAGCCAGCATGGGGGTTCTCCTTTCTAGCACCCCCTTCCAAGACTCTCAAACAAATTTCTCCTTGTAGAGGTACTGTACATTGCCCCAGTCATTCTCCTTTGTTCTGTCATAAGAACATAAAATATGCCATACTGGGTCAGACCAAGGTCCATCAAGCCCAGTATCCTGTTTCCAACAGTGGCCAATCTAGGTCATACGTACCTAGCCACTCCCTAACCCTTCTCCACTCTATAATTGCTTCCAACTGTGCGCATGGTAGCATGCTTGCAGATTAGGGACACCTAGCCCTCGGAAATATAGCACTTGCCAAGCTAATCTTGGTGGCATCTTTCAAATTAATGTAAAATATCCTTTTCTGAGATTCCTTTAGATAGGCCCTTGGAACCTCTACTGGCAGCAACATAAACAGAAAACGAAGACAGGGAATAGCCTAGTAGTTAGAGCAATAGCCTAATACCTCAGAGATCTGGGTTCAAGTCCCACTGGTGCTCATGTGACCTTGAGCAAATCACTTAACCCTCCATTGCTTCAGGTTCCAGCTTAGATTGTGAGCCCTTTGGGGACAGGGAAATACCTGAATGTAACTCATCTTGTACTACCATTAAAAAGGCATAAACTAAATATAAATACCCCAACCATGATGTCTATAAATCTGCCCATTTATCCATATCTTGCCTAGTGGAATATAATTTAGTGAAGTCCTTACCTTATATTTACAACCTAAACATCAAATCAACTCATCTGCCCACTTAAATAGAAAGGAGTTATGGAAACTCTCTTCCAACTACTGCTCTCCCAGGTGAAGACCCAAACACTTCTATCTTTGGGACAGCATTTTAATTTAAGTTAAAAAGCTAAAGAAATTGTATTAAAGTCCTAAGAGGCAATAAAGATGAGCTGTCCAGCAGCAGTCTTACTGGGGCAATGTTTACTTATGTGCGGTAAATGTTTTTGCACCTACCGTGTGGCATATGTAAAAATGCCATGTGGTAGGTGCAAAACCTGTGCAGTATGAATCAAGCATCAGCCCTGTAGGTACTGCTCAGGCATACGATTACCACACAGGCCCATGTTCCCTGCAGCGACAGGAAACGCAGGTCCCCTTGCTGCCTGCTGATGCAGGGAATACAGGCTAAAGGGTGGGAGCAAGGGGAGAACAGAGGAAGTAGTTGCTCTGTCTTCTCTGATTGGCAGTGGCAACATGCCCTTCGGGTTCAAGCTTGCAAAAGGGTGCCGATGCCTCGGATCTTCCAGTCTGTGGCACTAGCACCAGCAATGGCCAACCTCCTGCTTCCCCCTTATGTACTGCGGGAAATTGGCTGCATTTCGCCCACATTAGCTGTCACCGCGGCTCAATTTTTCCCGCTAGTGGCAGAATGAAAGCTAACACCCGTTAGTAAACATTGCCTATAGTGTATTATTAATTTTTCAGACTGAGCAAATGAATCTCTGCAGGAACTATGACGATGATTTAGGCTCCTAAACTGGCCTCTTTGAAAATGCACTAGTTCCTAAATTTATGCTCAAATTTCACAAAACTCTTACATTTAGGAAAAGTTTCAGCAGAAAACTCAGGCTTCAAAATTGACTGAAAATAAGGGACAAGTTTAGCAACTCACCCTTTTTTGAATATCTGGCCTTATTTTTGCCCCTATCATTAAGGGCTTGCGGAAGGTAACTTATAACAGAGCACCTATGTAAAATTTTAAAAACATGCCTATTTTTTCTTTTTCTATTTTTTATTGACCACTGTATCATTCCGGTAGCTAACTCTGCAAACAATCCATCCCAACAGCAACATAAACATGGACTAGTACGCGTCCCATAGACATGGTCAAATGGACCACTGAGCATGAACAGGCTTATTGCACAAGAGCAAGTAACTCCTCCCCCTCCTCCCCCTCCAGAATCCCAGTTTAACTCCAAACCACAAACTGGCAACTGCTGCTTTTGCTGCTCAGTGAAGAGACTATAGAGGCCTCGCCAGGTACCACATAGCTGTCTAATACCACAGTATGAGTAGACAGTGCACGGTGCATTAATTCTTTTATCCTTTCCAGCCACTTTCCCTCTGTGGGTGGTGCCAAACTGATCCAATTAGTCAACACACACTTATGTGCCTCCATTAACCCCAAATTAATAAACTCTCGTTTGTCTCTATTATGCAATTGTGACGCCTACATACCAAACAAAAGTAGGACCTCTTCCAATGGGGCATAGGTACCACTTCAAGAACTCACCATTTGTCCTCTGTAACATACTGTTTATTGTTCTTTGTAAATAGTTCCATGTAAATAGTTCTGAAACTGTTCCATGCAATGTTACCTGTACATAGTTACAAATACTGTTCTACGTAAAGTATACAGAAGTATACAAAAATGTTAACTGTTCCATGTAAACTGCCCTTGATCTCTGGAAGGGACGGTATAGAAGAAATAGATAAATAAATAAATAAATAAATTAATACCATGCGAAAGTACGACCTCTTCCAATAGGACACACGTACCGCTTCAAGAATTCACCATACCATGCAAAAGTAGGATCTCTTCAAATGGGGCACATGCACTGCTTCAAAAACTCTCCATACCATGCAAAAGTAGGACCTCTTCCAATGGGGCACATGCACTGCTTCAGGAACTCACCATACCATGCAAAAGTAGGACCTCTTCCAATGGGGCACACGCACCACTTCAAAAACTCACCATACCATACAAACGTAGGACCTCTTCCAATGGGGCACACGTACCGCTTCAAAAACTCACCATACCATACAAAAATAGGACCTATTCCAATGGGGCAAACGTACCACTTCAAGAACTTGCCATATCATGCAAAATTAGGATTTATTCCAGTGGGGCACATGCACCACTTCAAGAACTCACCATGCCATGCAATACTAGGACCTCTTCTAATGGGGCACAAACACTGCTCCAAGAACTCACCATGCCATGCAAAAGTAGGACCTCTTCCAATGGGGCACATGCACCGCTTCAAGAACTCACCATACCATGCAAAAGTAGGGCCTCTTCCAATGGGGCACATGCACCGCTTCAAGAACTCACCATGCCATGCAAAAGTAGGACCTCTTCCAATGGGGCACACATACCACTTCAAGAACTCAACATACCATGCAGAAGTAGGATATCTTCAAATGGGGCACACACACCGCTTCAAGAAGTCACCATACCATGCAAAAGTAGGACCTCTTCCAATGGGACACACGTACCGCTTCAAGAACTCACCATACCATGCAAAGGTAGGACCTCTTCCAGTGATGCTAACGCACTGTTTCAAAAACTCACCATACCATGCAATAGTAGGACCTCTTCCAATGGGGCACATCCACTGTTTCAAGAACTCACCATACCATGCAAAAGCAGGACCTCTTCCAGTGGGGCTAACGCACTGTTTCAAAAACTCACCATACCATGCAATAGTAGGACCTCTTCCAATGTGGCACATGCACTGCTTCACGAACTCACCATACCATGCAAAAGTAGGACCTCTTCCAATGGGGCACACATACCACTTCAAGAACTCACCATACCATGCAAAAGTAGGACCTCTTCAAATGAGACACACGTACCACTTCAAGAACTCACCATACCATGCAAAAGTAGGATCTCTTCAAATGGGACACACACACCACTTCAAGAACTCACCATATCATGCAAAAGTAGGATCTCTTCAAATGGGGCACATGCACTGCTTCAAAAACTCTCCATACCATGCAAAGGTAGGACCTCTTCCAATGGGGCACACGCACCGTTTCAAGAACTCACTATACCATGCAAAAGTAGGACCTCTTCCAGTGGGGCTAACGCACTGTTTCAAAAACTCACCATACCATGCAATAGTAGGACCTCTTCCAATGTGGCACATGCACTGCTTCACGAACTCACCATACCATGCAAAAGTAGGACCTCTTCCAATGGGGCACACATACCACTTCAAGAACTCACCATACCATGCAAAAGTAGGACCTCTTCAAATGAGACACACGTACCACTTCAAGAACTCACCATATCATGCAAAAGTAGGATCTCTTCAAATGGGGCACATGCACTGCTTCAAAAACTCTCCATACCATGCAAAAGTAGGACCTCTTCCAATGGGGCACACGCACCGCTTCAAGAACTCACTATGCCATGCAAAAGTAGGACCTCTTCCAGTGGGGCTAACGCACTGTTTCAAAAACTCACCATACCATGCAAAAGTAGGACCTCTTCCAATGGGGCACACACACCACTACAAGAACTCACACACTCCTTCCCAGAGGCACTGCAAATCAGTGCACTGGATAAAACAATGAATATAGCTGCCCACTTCCTCTTAATATTTTACACAGTTAGCCAAGTCTGCTAGTGCCATCTTGAAGCAGTTGTTCATGTCAATGTGGCAATAGTGGAAAACTTTAAATTGCATCGCTCTCAAATCAGCATCTGCAATGCCCTGTAGGGCCCATGAAAACCAAAATTGAATCTCTTTGTGGCTAATGTCTCATCCTAACACTCTACTCCAATACTAAGCTAAAATCCAGAACATGAATCAACTTGTATTTGGGTCTCGCTTTATCTGGTACCAATCTGAAATTGAATTCCTCTTCCCAGTCTGTGTCTCCCCAACCCCAGGAGGACATATATAATGCCACACCTGTAGATAGACTTAGAAATGAGTGTGCCTCATCTTATAATTCTGCAAAACTGTACAATGTTGATTTATCTAGAATCAGATCCTTAATTATGCCTGCCCCTTCCTTGTCTGTTCATTGTACATCTTCTTCCCTTCTGACCCAGGCATGAACTCTCCATTACCTTTCAGCGGTAAAAGGATCTAGGTCTGGTGACTTCTTCCTCACTTTTCCAGAAAAGCTGGCAAGCCGGTCCTGTGCCCTCTTCTCCTTCAACAGTAGTTCTTTGAGGTCTATTCACTAAGAAGAAAGGACTAAATGGTATAACCAGTTCTTCAGTACACAGTTTGCAATCCCCATTGGCCCATTTCCAGAGATAGCACAACTGACAAGTCATATTATAGAGTCGGAAATCAGGCAGACCCAATCTACTCTTCTCTTTAGGTAGGATCGACTTGTCCCAGTTCAGTCTAGGTCTTTTCTCCTTCTATAGAAAGTTCTGTGCTGCTGCTTGAAGCATCTGCACATGTTCTCATATTATACAACATTGGATCATATGCAATAAATAAAGACGCTTCAGCATCACCACCATCTTAACCAATGTGCAGCGGCCAAAGGACAGGGCGGATCCTTCCATAGTTGCAACTGCCTGGTCATTCCTTGCACTTTTTCACCAATACCTGTCTTATATAGTCTAAGTTCCTTGGAACCCATACCCCAAGATACTTTATTTCCCCAATTCCCACTGAAAGGGAAAGGACCTGGTCCCCACTCCTGGAGGCTGGGATCCAAGAGCATGACCATCCTCTTGTCATAGTTTACTTTTAAGCAGGTAAACTTCCCAAATTGTTCCAGTAGTTTAACTATCCAAGGGATGTCCTGCTCAGCCTCACCTATAGACAAAAATATGCCATCAGCAAACAAGCACATTTTCAGTTCCTGATCCCTGAAACCCAGGCAAAGCCCTTATACATATCACTAAAGATTCTAGAGTCACAATATCATAAAGATTCTAGAGTCACAATATCACTAAAGATTCAAGAGTCACAATATCACTAAGGATTCTAGAGTCACAATATCATAAAGATTCTAGAGTCACAATATCACTAAAGATTTTAGAGTCACAATATCATAAAGATTCTAGAGTCACAAAATCACTAAAGATTCTAGAGTCACAATATCACTAAAGAGGAACGTGGGCAGCCCTGTCTCGTCTCCCCACTCAGAACAAATGGATCGATCACCTAATCATGTATTAAGATTGTGACATTCAATCCTGAATACAGCAGGTGTATCCACTCTGAGATAGTCCTATAATGTCCTGTTGCTCCCAACAAATTTTATCAAAGGCTTTTTCTGCATCAAGGCTTAAGCTGAGCCCATTATTTGTAGTCAAAGCTGCAAGCAATTTACAAATATTTCTAAGCCCACTACGTCCCCTTACAAAGTCTTCCTGGTCCTCTCCTATTAAGGTGGGAAGAATGACCCCCAGTTGATTTCCAGCACTAGTGCTAACAATTTCACATTCATATTTATTAAAGATATTGGATGATGCAATCCTACATCTTGAGGATACCGCTGCTTTTTAAGCAGAAAAACTGTCAAAGGTAGTGAGGAGCTGCAGAGTGAATGTATTTATAGGTCAGCAGGAGAAGTTTGAACTGGATGCGGAAATGGATAGGAAGCCAATGAAGAGACTTGAGAAGAGGGGTAATATGAGCATGACGAGGCTGGCGGAAGATTAGCCACACAACAGGAACAGATTGAAGGGGAGAGAGATTGCGGGAGACCAGCAATGAGTAGGTTACAATAGTCAAGATGGAAGGTGATTAAGGAGTGGATAAGTGTCTTAGTAGTGTGTTCAGAAAGGAATGGGCAGATTTTGTTGATGCTAAAGAGAAAGAAATTGCAGGTCTTAGCTATCAGATAGATGTGTGTGGTGAAGGAGAGAGAGGAGTCAAAGACAACCCCAATGTTGCGAGCCAAGGAAACAGGAGAAGTAGAGAGTTATCCACAGAGTCTGAGAAAGGAGGTTTTAGGGGAAAAAATAAGAAGCTAAGTTTTGGGCATATTCAATTTCAACGGTGGTGAGACATCCAAGCAACAGTCACAGAAAGGCAGGCAGAGATCCGGGTCTGGATTGCAGGAGAGATTTCAGGTATAGAGAGGTAGATCTGGGAGTCATCAGCATAAAGATGGTACTGAAAGCCATGGAAAGAGATGAGTGCACCAAGGGACTGGGTATAGAGAGAGAAAAGGAGTGAGCCCAAGACAGAACCTTGGGGTACACCAACAGAGCAGGATAGCAGCAGAGGAGGATCCACCAGAACAAACACTGAAAGAGCAATGGGAGAAATAAGAGGAAAACCAGGATAGTACAGAGCCCTTAAAACCAAGCGAGGACAGGGTATCAAGGAGAAGGTTGTGGTCAACAGTGTCAAAAGCAGCAGAGAGGTCACGAAGGATGAGGACTTCCGTCCAAAACGTGAAGGTGGTGATGCCCCCTGTCTCATGACTGTTAAAAGAGGTCACCCCACATTACCTCACCTTATAGTAAGAATTGCTTAGGAAGTGTTCCTCATGATGTCATACAGAAGGAACAAGAACTCAACAGGTTTACATCGAACATTTAGTTAAGCCATTTTACAAACAGCTTTTAAAGATCTCGCCAGCGAGGGGAGGGGCATAGTGGAGGCGTGTCTGGAGTGGTGCAACAGACTTAGACATCTCCACTTGATTTCAGAAATGTCAGGGACTTCGGTGACCCCATCCAAATTCAGATCTGCTCCAGGCATGAATAGACATTGGGAAAGTGCTTGTTTTGGCTTTAAAACATCCAGATGGCACTGTTAGGGAATAGAAGGAACATATAGTGCTCTGTGTGAATTTATGTGCATGTGACTGAGAATCTGAGTAAATCTGAGTGGAGGAGTGGCCTAGTGGTTGGGGCAAGGTACTTCAGGCCGGAAGGTCAGGGGTTCAAATCCCACTAGAGGACAGCAACCTTGGGCCAGAAGGACTGGGGTTTCTAGTCCCACAGGTGCTCCTTGTGGTCTTGGGCAAGCCACTTAACCCTCCATAGCCCATGTTCCCTGTAAAATAGTTATCTCCAAGTTATAATGCCCTGTTCAATGTAATTTCAGTTTGTTCAATGTAAACCGCACTGATGCAGAATAGCACGGTATATAAGAGAATGTAAATAAATAAATAAATGAATATATAAAGTGGGCAGGAGTCTATGTAAAAATACCATTACCTCAGATAGTCTTATCCAACTGCTTGGAGCTGGCAGAAACACACTGAACAAACTCTCTCTGAACTCATTCCCCGCGGGTAGAAGTGCTCACATAGCAGGGGCACACACTTTGCACCCAAGTTTTGTGCCGGTAGATTTTCCATAGGAAGTAATCCATATAAATCTGAAAATTGAATCTTGTAATGGATTGATATTCAACAGCACCATTTTAAATGAGACCCAGATATTCAACGCTGGAATCATCTCTGGCCACTGGCGCTGAATATCAAGTTTGCTTGTTCAGTGTTTTAGGTAAGCAGTCAACGGCAATGTTCAGCTACTGGCCAGATAGTTAAAGCGGCTAACGTTAGGTCAGCCTTGTTTTGGTTTAGCTTTAGCTGGGTTAAGTTAATCAGGCAGTGGCTGAATATTGGCTACTGACTGGTTAACCTGCCCTTCGAACGCCCCAATGCTACGTGGTTAGCACCACTGTTTCCTCTAAGCTGTGCGCGTGTGCACACGCACACACCTCGCCGAGCGAGCGCACATACTTTACAACAGAGCGCACAAAAATTACGGCTCTGATTCTGATAGAAAACAACACAGACGTCTTAAAATTTAAAAGTTATGATTGTAATTACTAGAAATTTCCCGCTTCATTTAGTAATCATCTATTTTCATTTAATTTGATTAAAATCAATGTGGTGTACATACTGTATTCTGACGTGTAGTCAAAGTTTAAAGTATATAACTCCGAGTGTTGTTATGTGGCGCACAAAAATTTAACCTTCCTTCAAAAGCTGCATACAGCTGATATTTTATGCGCACAGAGCCTACAGAAAATTAGAGGGAACATTGGTAGGGGATATTCGGGGGCAGAAAATGGTTATGTACCACCAAATATCTTGCTCACCTGGATTAAAGTGGTTAGAATGTCTAAGGTGATTTAATCCTTTTGGATATGCCGCCCTGTGTGTATTGTTTTACAAATCTGCTGAAAACAAGCCCCAACATCACCTCGTAGAGAGTCATTTTGTAAAAGACCAAGCGTGAGCTGTTAGAAGTTTATCTAAACGCAAAGAAAAAGCAAGAGAAAGTGAAGAGGTGACTAGCGCCTCTAGGTGATTTTCTGGGCTTTAGATAACTACACTACAGCGGGGAGTTCACTCTGTAAGTGTTTCAGCTTCTCACTAACCAACCGGGTGAATAGAAAGTTTGCTGAAGAGGCCCCGGTCTCACTCTCTCTCTCAAAGAAGCCCATGCAACGGAGTAGAATCAGAATAAACCCAGAAAAGGGAGGGAGAAGGTAATTTTCAAAGACATTTAAGCTGGGTAAATTACTCTTCTCAAACATGTGCACAAGTACTTTAAGTCACATTGAAGAGGCCACTCTGAGGCTGTGTTTAGTAGGGATGCAGAGAATGTTATTTGTACATGGGATTTTCAAACCTACATGTGTTATTTTGCCTCTCATCAGCTGCCTGTGCAAACGCTTCTAATGTGCTTTGAAAATGTTTCCTAAAACACAGGATTGGCAGGTGCCAACACAGACCGCAGCTCTGCGGACTGCTTTAAATGTGCCCGCAGTCAGTCGAATCATGATGTAGGCTGAGGGAAAAACTCATTAGACCGCTCCCCTTCCTTGCATGGCTGCTGTGTCCATGGACAACACTATGGAGAAAGAGCAGTAGAAGAGGACGTTGAATGAGATTTGTCCTATAGGATTTGTGGAAATTCTCTCAGCTGGTTCTCGTGTGTAGCTCAGAACCTCTGTAGTAGATTTATTGTCACAGGAAGAGCAGAGGAGCAGGTGGCTGCACTCGGAATAACAGAGAGTTTGGGCTGGCAGCTTACCGGTGCGGCTGTGTGCTGCTGTAGGCAAGGAGCTGAGCATGATGACTCCGTCCCAGTTCCGAGAACACTCACAGCCCCCCAGGGGAGGGATCAATCATCAGCCTTGGAGGCCAGATCTGCATGCTCCAGGCGAGCCACTAGCCAAGGCCTGGCAGGCAAGGGAGGAAACGCCAGGCCCCAAAACCCAAACAGAACATAGAATAACATCTCAAGTATTACAGTCATTTCAAACCACAAGAAAAGTCCTTGCAAATATTGACTTTAGGGCATGACCTAAAATATGAAAGCCTGCGCTGTTTGTGGTTTAACCCACAGAAGCCAACGCCTGTTCTATCACTGTTTACAAACAGGGCTGGTGCGTATGAAAAGCCAGCCCAGGTCCAACACTGGATTCCTCATTAACATACCGTGAGCGTGTAATTACACCTTGAATGGGAGGCACAGAGCCAAGAGATGAAGATGTTCACTCAAAAAGTGAAGGTTTGACACTCCAGACTCTGCCACCAAGTCAAATCATGTCTATTAACCAGAGCTCAGGGACAATTAAGAAAAAAAATCACTTCTATCTTTTTCAAGAGTTTTTATTGGTATAAATGTTGCACTTTTTTCTTTCTAAAGCAAGTATTGGAGGGATCTCTTGTTTTGTACCATTTTGAATGATGCTGTGATCTGGCTGGGCTGCAAACAAGGACAAGCGAATATGCCCGCAGTGCTTTCAGGACCCTTCCCACTTGTCATATGCATATAGCACAGAAAGAAACACGTTGTAGCCTGAGAGATGCGTTCTCATCGTAGCTCATTCCCCTGCTGTGTGTATGCAAAAGGTTTTTCCCATTAGGGTTGAAGATCACAAAATAGAGATTTGGTAATGTTATAACCCATTAATTGGGGTGAGATGGTGGGGTTCTCTCAGTTCTACCTCTTTGCAGAGGAGTCCTTTTATCTGAGAGTTACACATTAAGCACCAACCCAACTGAAGAGCAAACAATAAGGAAATGATAAGGGGGGAGAGGTACTTCTGCCCACTAAAGAAGAGCGGGGCCTGGGCGTGATTATTTCTGATGATCTTAAAGTGGCTAAACAGGTAGAAAAGGCGACAGCAAAAGCTAGAAGGATGCTTGGGTGCATAGGGAGAGGAATGGCCAGCAGAAGAAAGGAGGTGATAGTGCCTCTGTACAAGTCTTTGGTGCGACCTCATTTGGAGTATCGTGTGCAATTCTGGAGACCGCACCTTCAAAAGGATATAAATAGGCTGGAGTCAGTACAGAGGGTGGCTACTAAAATGGTTAGTGGTCTTCATTATAAAGCATATGAGGACAGACTTAAGGATCTTAATATGTATACTCTAGAGGAAAGGCAGGATAGAGAAGATATGATAGATATGTTTAAATTGTTCCGTGGCATAAATGCCGAAGAGGAGAGTCTGTTTAAGCTGAAAGCAAGCTTTGCTATGAGGGGACATAGGATGAGGGTGAAAGGGGATAGACTCAGGTGTCATATGTAGAAATATTTCTTTAGGGAAAGAGTGGTAGATGCATGGAATAGTGTCCTAGTGGAGGTAGTAGAGACAAGCACAATATCTGAATTCAAGAAAGCATGGGACAAACACAGATCTCGAAAAGAAACAGGGACTATTGTAGTTGATATGAAAGGGCAAACGAGATAGGCCATATGGTCTTTTATGCATCATGTTTCTATCTAGGGGAGGGTTGGCGGTCCTGGACTGCTTGAAGTGAGATGCTGGGACCAGGAGGCCTCGGGTTTGAAGAGTGCATCAAACTAATGGAGGGTGGCACTCTATGTTAAACAGGGCATTGAGCCAAAGAGAATAAAGGTTAAGAACATAAGAAATACCAAAGTAGGTCAAACCAAGCTCCTTCAAGCCCAGTATCCTGTTTCCAACAGTGGCCAATCCAGGTCACAAGTACCTGGCAAGTTCCCAAAGAGGCACACAGGTTCCACAATGCTTGTCCTGGGGTAAACAGTAAGGATGTGGTTGAAAAACTACAGGCCGGTTAGTTTAACTTCGGTGGTGAGTAAATTATTGGAAACGCTGCTGAAAGAGAAAATAGTGAGGTTTCTGGAGTCCAGCGGATTACAGGATCCGAGGCAGCATGAATTCACCAGAGGCAGGTCTTGTCAGACAAATCTGATTGATTTCTTTGACTGGGTGACCAGGGAGTTGGACCGAGGGAGAGCTCTAGATGTGGTGTATTTAGATTTCAGTAAAGCCTTTGACACTGTTCCTCACAGGCGACTTATAAACAAACTGAGCACCCTAGGGATGGACCCTAAAGTTACTGCTTGGGTTAGAAATTGGTTGGGTGGGAGGCAACAAAGAGTACAAGTAAATGGAGCTCACTCTGAGGAGAAGGATGTTACCAGTGGTGTGCCCCAGGGATCTGTCCTTGGTCCGATTCTTTTTAACATCTTTGTTAGTGATATAGCGGAAGGGCTGTCGGGTAAGGTTTGCCTCTTTGCAGATGATACCAAAATCTGCAATAGAGTAGACACCCAGGAAGGTGTAAATAACATGAGGAGGGATCTAGCTAAGCTTGAAGAATGGTCTAGAATTTGGCAGCTGGGATTTAATGTTAAAAAATGTAAGGTCATGCATTTGGGCTGCAGCAATCCAAGGGAGCAATACAGTATTTATTTTATTTATTTATTTAGACAGTTTTGTATACCGCCTTATCCTTCAATCAAAGCGGTCACAACACAATTGGGGGATACATTTAACACGCAGGGATATGAGACACATACACTAATACTTACAGGGAACATATAGTATAGGAGGTGAAGTACTTTTGTCCACTAAAGAAGAGCGGGACCTAGGCGTGGTTGTGTCTGATGATCTTAAAGTAGCTAAACAGGTAGAAAAGGGGATGGCAAAAGCTAGAAGGATGCTTGGGTGCATACGGAGAGGAATGGCTAGCAGAAAAAAGGAGGTGATAATGCCTCTGTATAAGTCTTTGGTGCGACCTCATTTGGAGTATGGTGTGCAATTCTGGAGACCGCACCTTCAAAAGGATGTGAACAGGATGGAGTCGGTGCAGAGGGTGGCTACTAAAATGATTTGTGGGCTTCATTATAAAGCATATGAGGACAGACTTAAGGATCTTAATATGTACACCTTAGAGGAAAGGCGGGATAGAGGTGATATGATTGAGAGTCGGTGCAGAGGGTGGCTACTAAAATGATTAGTGGGCTTCATTATATAGCATATGAGGACAGACTTAAGGATCTTAATATGTACACCTTAGAGGAAAGGCGGGATAGAGGTGATATGATTGAGATGTTTAAATACCTCCGTGGCATAAATGTTCAGGGAGAGAGCCTCTTTCAATTGAAAGCAAGTTCTGCTATGAGGGGACATGGGATGAGGGTGAAGGGAGATAGATTCAGGAGTGATATGCAGAAATATTTCTTTACAGAAAGAGTAGTGGATCCATGGAATAGTCTCCCAGTGGAGGTGGTAGAGATGAGAACAGTAACTGAATTCAAAAAAGCATGGGACCAACACAGAGGATCTCTAAAGGTAAAAAGTGGACTGTTGTAGTTGTTGTTATGGAAGGACAGGCTAGATAGGCCATGTGGTCTTTTTCTGTCATCATGTTTCTATGTAATTAAATTATCTATGTAATTTCCTGGGTCCTCTTTAATAATGGTTTATGGATCTTTCCTCCAAGAACTTGTCCAAACCTTTTTTAAACCCGGCTACACTAACAGCTTTTACTGCATCCTCCGGTAACGAACATACATGGTCTCTTGCCTCTCAGAATCACCCATTCCTGCCCCCGCCCCAACACCCCTTAGAAGCGTGTTATATACCGGGTGATATCCATTCGCCCGGGCTTTACCTGAATACACTTACCATATTAGTTGTGTCGTGCGCTTTATAGTTTGCTTTCTTTAAACGTTTTTGGGCAGATACAACAAAGTGTCAAGAATTTGGTGATTTTGGCGGGCTTTTCCAATTTTGTTCTAACTTGCCTATGCCTTGCCTTCAAATTGGTTCAAACCACTATGACTTTTGTTTGCCTCTGCAATTTTATTTTGCTTAGCCTTTGTGTTGATCCTACAATGCGATTTTATTTCGCCTTGCCTTTGCGTTGATTCTACACTGTGTGCAGAATTTATTAAATCGCGTGTGGTGGTATTTGAACTTGTTTGGAGGTATTTGATTTTATCTGGTTTGCTGGACAGGTGTTTGAGTTTTTTTGATGATTGTTTGGTGGTATTTGATTATTGGTGCCAGTATGATGATTTCTTATTTTTACTTTGAGAACTGCATGTGTGGTTTTGGCATCTCCAGTCCCTGTATTGCACATCATGCAGAGGTCTTCAGTTCCTGTTGATCTTTAATACTTTGGGACAGTGACATTTTTGGACCAGTTTCAGCCAGGGTTTATACTAACTTAGCAGATTTGGCCATCTTACATCCAGCCACCCCAGTATAACGAAGATGAGCGTTCCAAAGAAGAGCAAAACCTACCACTTTCATGATGAATGGGAAATGGACTACTTCTTCATCATGGTGAAAGACACGTGTTGTTGTCTAATTTGTAATGCCCCAGTATGCTTACCCAAAAAGGGTAATCTGGAACATCATTATAAGGCTCTGCATAGCAATAATTTTGATGATGATTTTCCACCCAAAAGTGAAATTCGTAAACTGAAGCTCAAAGAACTTAAATCGAAATTGGCTACTGTCATGCCACCACCACTCGCCTCTAGGTTAGAGGGGCGTGGATTATTGAAGGAACTTTCTGCTGTATGCTTTTTCAGCTTTTTTTAAAAAACTATTTCCCTGCTATGCCCTCTGGGAAATGTAGTCCTTACTCAGTTGTATGAGTGCACCATGCAGAAAGCTGTAGTCAGGCTCAAGTAGGTAAGGCAAATGACAGAAATTTATTATTTTTATATACACAATGGTTCCATCATACCACACATAGGATTGTTGGTTTCAGGACTCTTGGAAGCAAAAATTGTCCAAAACATCTCCAACCACAAAATGCAGTTTTAAAGGTTCTCTCTATTGCAGGATACACAGTCTTTACCAGCAAGCTTATTGTATTCCCTTCTTAGCCTTGCTGGCTAAAGCACAAAACAAAAAGCACATTTAACGTCTGTGGTAAACTTCCCCTTTATAAACACATGGGTTCTCAGCCACCCTGTTTGTGGAATAAGGATACCTTTTTCCTGGATAACCTTCTTTCAGGACTGGCTTGCTTTTTCTATGTTCCCCAGGTTTATACCTTGGCACAAGGAACAGTCCATGGGAGTGTCCTCCTCAATCAGCTTCACCTCAGGCTCTCCCAGCTGCATAGGCTCTGACTCCCCGTCCTGCTCAGCATGCTCAGCTATCAGCCTCCCAGGGGATCTTGGAGTCTCTCTTGTTCCAGGCTCCAAACTCTCCTACAGCCATGCTACATGCCAAATAGCACTATCTCCAGCTGGAAGCTCCGTTCCTCTGCTCTGCTCAGCCTGGCTTCCTGCTTCTCCTCTCCTCCTCTCCACTAAATCATACTCTGCTCTGGGTTTATACTTCCAGGGCTCTAGCTCCAACCCCACCCTACTCAGGTGACGGCAATCAGCCTGACTCCGGGCACCTGAGTGCTTGAAGCATTCACTGCCTAAGGGGTTCTGAGCCTTGTATCCTCTCCCCTTTATTCCACTAGGGGGAGCTTGAAATGTTTTCCACGTGGAAGTTTTCTGATCCCTGGAGGTGTTTATGGCTTTCCTACCCTGTCTTGGTAAAAGGGGGCCCTTTACTAGGGTGAATTCCCTGTCTCTTTGTCCTCCCCCCAGACTCCAGATAGGCCTCCTTGCCACACTACTCAGCAACAGTTGATGGCGAAGCCAAGGTCACATTCGGTCAATGCAACCATAGCATCCTTCAAGGTCAGCAACCTGATCGCAAAGAAATGCAAACCTTTCACTGAAGGGGAATTTGTAAAAGATTGTTTTCTTGAAGCAGCTGATAATCTTTTTGAAGGATTTAAAAATAAGAAAGAGATCATAGCTGCTATTCAAGATGTACAATTGCCAGGAAACACCGTCGTGTTGAATGAATCTATAGACATAAGAGATATAGCCCAGTTACTAGTCTTTATCCGGATGGTTTTTTAAGACTTCAGTGTTAAAGAAGAACTACTTGGAATGATTTCTTTAAAAGGGAGAACTACCGGTCAGGAAATATTCAGTTCTTTCCATTCTTTTGTGACAAAGTGTAATCTTCCATTGCATAGACTTGTTTCCATCACTACTGATGGAGCAAGAGCAATGACAGGTGAGGTTAACGGTTTCATAGCCCTCTGTAGACAGCATGACGACTTCCCAGATTTCCTTTCTTACCACTGCATCATTCACCAGCAAGTTTGGCAAGCAAGAGACTCAATACAAAGACTGTTATGGACATCACTTTCAAAATTGTAAATTCAGTTCATGGAAGATCACTTCAAAGATGGCTTTTCAATCTTATTCTTGATGAAGGGGCAGCGAAAATAATTTTGCACACAGATGTAAGGTGGCTAAGTAGGCACAAATTTCTGCAAAGATTTTGTGACTTGCTGAATAAAATAAGAAGTTTTTTGAAGGAGAGGGGAGATGACCAAGCAGAGTTGGAAGATGAGGAGTGGTTATGTGATCTGGCATTGCTCGCTGACTTTACAGGCGAACTAAGTGATATGAACCTTGAACTACAAGGTAAAAACAAATGCACTGGCGAGATGATGAGTATAGTTTCATCCTACAACAGCAAATTTGAGCTAATGATGACTGACCTTGCAAACAACACTTTTGATCATTTTCCTAATACGCATGACCATCTGGGACAATATCCAAATTTTGTTTTTCAGAATGAGAAGTATGTGACAGAAATCTGTTCTGTTATCCAGGAATTCGAAAATAGATTCTGTGACTTCCAAAAAATTGGAACAGTTGTGGAGTACTTGTCATACCTATTCAAAGTAGATGTAGACATTAAAGAAACTGCAGCTGCTATCAGTAAAAATTACTCATTGAACAAGTCATCTCTTGAAAACAAAATATTAACCCTTAAAATGACATTTTTCTCAAGACTCGTGCTGAGCAAGAATCGTTTTGGAAGCTAGTGCCTAGAGACAAATTTCCCAACTTGAAAAGATGCAGTGAAGCTGTACACTCCTGTTTCAGTTCAACTTATTTGTGTGAATCTGCGTTTTCCCATCTGAAAATGACAAAGAGTACACAATGTTCCAACATGACAGATGAACATCTCCAGGATTCCCTGAGACTGGCCCTCATGCAATATTCACCCAACTTCAAAAAGCTGGTGGATGAAATGCAGGCTCAGACGTCTCACTAATGAGCAAGAGTGAAATATTAAAGATTGTGCAAGATCAGCCTGGATCAATACTCAACCTAAATTTAACACAAATTACTCAATAAAAGTTAAAGAAAGTTATTACTCAATAAAACTTTAAGAAAAAATGTACTTTCCATTTCCCCTCGCAGTTCTTACTGGATCTTCGTCTCTCTGTTTTGTTTTTGCTTAATTTGCTTAACAGCTGATCACATCCAGGTAAATGACAGAAGGTTCATTAAAAATGGGGGGGGGGGGGGAATCCTCCAACTTTATTGGGTTAAAATTTAATTTGAAACTTAATTTTCATGGTGGTAGATCACAGGCACTTTTGGCCGGAAAACGTAGATCACGACCTGTTCGAAGTTGGACATGCCTACTATAGGCCAATATTCAGCCTTCCATTTTTAGCCAAAATTATAGAAAAAGCTGTTTATTCGCAACTCTCCAACCACATTGATACTCATGCCCCATTAAATGAGCACCCAATAAGGATTCAGGCCATATCATAGTATTGAGACCTTGCTAATTGGGCTCTTTGACAATCTCATAAAAGTCATAGATAACCCTAAATGAGCAGTCATCTAATATTTTTAGCTGCTGCCTTTGATTCAATTAGTCATCCAATCCTCATAGAAAGACTCACGCTAATTGGATTATATGGGACTAATTTAAAATGGTCCCAATCCTACCTCTCTGATCGATCTCAACAAGTGAAAATAGAGCAACAGACATCAACATCATTCTCACAGAAAAAGGGGAGACCAGAGGGTTTGGTTCTTTCTGCCCTACTATTTAACATTCTTTGCTTCAGTTTTTACTGAGGAAGATGTAGGGATGTTACCCATGACTGAAATGGTATTTAAAGGTGATGCTGCAGAAGAATTGAAGGAAATATTGCTACACCTGGAAGATGTATTACAATAATTTGATAAACTGAAGAGTAGCAAATCACCTAGACCGGATGGTATTGTCACAAGCACAACGCCCAAAGCCACTTGCCTTTAGTGGTTGAGGGGCATGGTGGTTGAGGATTCCTTCTTCTATCAGCTCTTAGCAGCCCATTTCTTCATGTTGGCTTCTGGGAAGTGTAGTACTGCTAAAATAGGTTGGTGCTTTAAGTAGAAGGTTTGTAGTTGAGGTAACCGAGGGTAAGACTTGTAACAGAAAGTTTATTTCCATAACACAAAACACAGCAGGTTCAAGGTATCATTTACAGGATTATAACTGCAGGATTTGTATAAGGTACAGCAAATAATGGCAAACAAACCAAAAGAACTCAGAAATGGCTTCTTAAAGTCCTCTTACTTGCAGAAGTATTGCCTTTAGAAACTAGGCTGCCACTTTCCTTTTTTAGTCCTTGTTAAACAGAGCATAAAGAAAAATTCAAGCTTAATTCTTCTACAGCAGTTTGGTTTCTGCCAGTCTCAAAAACCTCTCTAGGCTGCATTTCCACGTGAAACCAACTGCATGGGTTCTGACTCACCGACCTGGTCAGACTGCTCAGCTGACAACCTCTCTGGTGGTCTGAAAGCTTCTCCACTTCCTGGCCCCCACCTCTGTTGCCAACCTGTTGCAGGGAATTCAGCTCTCTCAGCTCTGGGTAGCTCAGCTCTTCTCCAAGAATCAGCTCCTTCCTTCAGCCTCTGTCTCAGCTGCTCTCTCGGCTGCTCTCCTTCTCGTCTCTCTCTCTCTGCATAATCTAACCCAGGTTTATACCTCCAGGATTCTAACCCCACCTCTTTCTTTCCCAGGTGTTGGTAATCCCCCTGCCTTCTGGTATTAGAATAATCAGTGCACTTGTTAAAGTAAGGGCTTTGGTCCTCGTGCTTGCAATCCCTCTTTCTTGCTTTATCAGTCTTTGTGTGAAACTTATTCCAGCTGAGGTTTTTCTATCTTTGAAACCTGGCTGTGGCTTTCTCTCCCTGCACTCCTAGAAGGGGACCCTTAACTAGGGTGAATTTGTTATGCTTCTCACCTCCCCCACTCTCAGGATAGCTGACTCTGTCTTGAAGGACTAGAAAGGGGGACTGTTACTTCTGGAGAGAAATCTGCAACCTCTGTCTTGAAGGACTAGAAAGGGGGACTGTTACTTCTGGAGAGAAATCTGCAACTGTGAGTATATACTTCTGGTAATTTTCTAAAAAGAATTCTTTGTATTAAAGCTACTTAATCTGTGAAACCCACTGTTTTTTGTTGGATCAGTTATGGCCTAGTAGCAGCTATTAAAGTTTGAATTTAAAACACAGAGGAGAACTTTCTGGTTACATTTCATACCCAGCAGAGAGCTTGTAGTTTAAATTTCATAAGAAGTTAGAGCCTAGCAGCAGCTAAGAGCTATAATTTAAATCAAATCAGAATTTAGCTTACCTCAGCAGCACAAGACAGGGTACTGTGTAGCAGCCCTCTTTTAATAAGTGTTATTTCCCTTCCTCCCCTGGGATAATCGTAGCTTTATAGGTACTTACACATCTTAAAAGACAGGAGGTGCTTTCAGGTGAAGCTCATTACCCAAATCAGTCATACACTAAGGACCTGAGATTAATTAAGCTTCAGGTGAACAAGGTATATTAAAAGTATTAGGTACAGTTTTATTGGTATAAATAAATACCCATAGCAACCCCTAGTAAGTAAGAACTTAAAGATCTAGACACAAACTTAAAACTAAGATGCAGACAGCAGTCCAGCAGCGGGATGGGGGCTTTCCAGTCTTTTGCATTGAGTGTCACATGTATGATTTTCTCCCAGTTGGTGAGAGGTCTTACGTGTGCACTAGGTGCAAGGAGCTCTCTTCTCTCAGGGAACAAGTCCGTTCTCTAGAGGCTAAAGTAGCAGACTTGGAAAACATAAGACAGACAGAGAGGTACAAAGACGAGACCTACAGGGATATAGTCCTGAAGTCCCACCTCCAGTCTGGCAGCACCCCTGTTGCCATGGAGGAGAGAGGTCACGAGACAGGAGAGCATCATCCTGGTGTGGCAGGAAGTGATCCTGTAACTAGGACCTGTCCTCCAGGTGATGTAAAACCCTCTCGCACCGAGGACGTTTCTCCAGGGCCATGTGCCCATGAGGGAAGGGTTAGGACAGCCGTTATAGTTGGTGATTCAATCATTAGGCATGTAGATAGCTGGGTGGCTGGTGGACGTGAGGATCCCCTGGTAACATGCCTGCCTGGTGCGAAGGTAGCGGACCTCACGCGCCACCTAGATAAGGTCTTAGATAGTGCTGGGGAGGAGTCTGCTGTCTTGGTACATGTCGGTACCAATGACATAGGAAAATGTGGTAGGGAGGTTCTGGAGGCAAAATTTAGGCTTTTAGGTAGGAAGTTGAAATCCAGAACTTCCAGGGTAGCATTCTCCGAAATGCTTCCTGTTCCACGCGCAGGACCCAAAAGGCAGGCAGAGCTCCGGAGTCTCAATGCGTGGATGAGACAATGGTGCAGAGATGAGGGTTTTGGATTTGTTAGGAACTGGGGAACATTCTGGGGAAAGGAGGGGCTCTTCCGAAGGGATGGGCTTCACCTTAACCGGGATGGAACCAGGCTGCTGGCATTAACCTTTAAAAAGGAGATAGAGCAGCTTTTAAACTAGATATTAGGGGAAAGCAGACAGTCGCCCAAGAGCGGATGGTTCGGAAGAATGTATCCTTGAAGGATACTACCAAAAGCAGAGAGGTTCCACAAAAGAGTAAAGTAGCCCAAATGCCCTCAAGTATGGAGCAGACAGAGCTTAAAGATCCCAATTTACCCATGTCTAACAATAGCCAAATTAACATGAATAAAATACATTCTCTAAAATGCTTGTATGCAAATGCTAGAAGTCTAAAGAATAAGATGGGAGAGTTAGAATATATAGCACTAAATGAAAGGTTAGATATGATTGGAATATCAGAGACATGGTGGAAAGAGGACAACCAGTGGGACACTGTGATACCTGGCTACAAACTATATCATAATGATAGAGCTGATCAAATAGGTGGAGGGGTTGCGCTCTATGTTAGAGAGGGCATTGACTCAGAAAGGATTAAAGTTTTGCAGGAAACAAAATCTGCTGTAGAATCTATATGGATTGAAATTCCATATAAAAGGGGGAAGGCGATGGCAGTGGGGGTGTACTATCGAGCACCTGGCCCAAAATGACCAAATGGATGATGAAATGCTCAAAGAAATCAAAGAAGCTAACAAAAGTTACAGCACAGTAATAATAATGGGTGATTTCAATTACCCCGGTATCGACTGGGTCAGTGTCACGTCAGGACATGCTAGGGAGATAAAGTTCCTAGATGAAATAAATGACTGCTTCTTGGAGCAGCTGGTTCATGAACCGACCAGAGGGGAAGCCATTTTAGACCTAGTCCTTAGTGGAACACCAGATCTAGTGCAAGAGATAAGGGTGTTGGGGCCACTTGGCAATAGTGATCATAGCATGATCGCCTTTGATTTAATTAGTGGAGGAGGGATAGTAAGGAAATCCACAGTACTACCTTTTAACTTTCGAAAGGGAGACTATGATAAAATGAGGAAAACAGTTAAGAAAAAACTAAAAGGAGCAGTTGGGAAGGTTAATGACGTACATCAAGCTTGGGTGTTGTTGAAAAATACAATCTTGGAAGCCCAGACCAGCTGTACTCCACGCTTTAAGAAAAGTGGAAGGAAGTCCAAAAAACTGCCAGCATGGTTTAAAGGGGAGGTCAGAGAGGCTGTTGTTGGCAAAAAAGCATCTTTCAGGAAATGGAAAAAAGAGCCAAACAACGAAACCTGGAAACAGCACAAGCACTGGCAAGTCTAATGCAAGGCATTGATAAGGCAGGCAAAGAGGGAATTTGAGAAGAAGCTTGCTGCAGAAGCAAAAACGCGAAATAAAGACCTTTTCAAGTACATTCGTAGCAAAAAACCTGTGAGAGAGTCAGTTGGTCCATTAGATGATAAAGGGGTTAAAGGAGCACTAAGAGGTGATAAGGCGATAGCGGAGAGACTGAATGAATTCTTTGCTTCGGTCTTTACTGAGAAAGATGTAGAGATGTTACCAATGACTGAAGTGGTATTTAAAGGTGCGGAAGAATTGAAGGAAATATCGATACATCGGGAAGATGTCTTACAACTATTAGATAAACTGAAGAGTAGCAAATCACCTGGGCCGGATGGTATACATCCAAGGGTGTTGAAAGAACTGAAATATGAGATTGCAGACCTGCTATCAGTAATCTGTGAACTATCATTAAAATCATCTCTATTACCTGAAGATTGGAGGATCGCCAATGTAACACCAATTTTTAAAAAGGGTTTCAAGGGTGATCCGGGAAACTACAGACCGGTGAGCCTAACGTCAGTACCGGGAAAAATGGTAGAAACCATCATAAAGAATAAAATTACTCAGCATGTAGATAGTCACAACCTAATGGGAGACAGCCAACATGGCTTTAGACAAGGAAGATCTTGTCTTACTAATCTGTTATGTTTTTTTGAAGGAGTGAATAAACAGGTGGATAAAGGTGAGTCGGTTGATATTGTGTATCTGGACTTTCAGAAAGCCTTTGACAAGGTCCCTCATCAGAGACTTTTGGCGAAACTAAAGAGTCATGGGATAGGAGGCAGTGTACTATTGTGGATCAGGAACTGGTTAAAAGATAGAAAGCAGAGGGTAGGGCTAAATGGCCAATTTTCCCAATGGAGAAAGGTGAATAGTGGTGTACCCCAGGGATCTGTGCTGGGTCCGCTGCTTTTTGACATATTCATAAATGACCTGGAAAGTGGAATAACGAGTGAGGTTATCAAATTTGCTGATGACACAAAACTATATAAAGTTGTTAAAACCCAAGAGGATTGTGAAAAATTGCAAGAGGATCTTGATAAATTGGAAGACTGGGCATCAAAATGGCAGATGAAATTTAATGTGGACAAGTGCAAGGTTATGCACCTAGGGAAGAACAACCCAAACTATGGTTACACGATGCAAGGTTCCACATTAGGAACCACCACCCAGGAAAAAGATTTAGGCGTCATTGTGGATACCATGTTAAAACCCTCGGCCCAGTGTGCAGCGGCGGCCAAGAGAGCAAATAGAATGCTAGGTATGATAAGGAAAGGAATGGAAAATAAAACAAAAGATATTATAATGCCTCTATATCGTTCCATGGTGAGACCGCACCTTGAATATTGTGTGCAATTCTGGTCGCCGTATCTTAAAAAGGATATAGCGATTTTAGAAAAGGTACAGAGAAGAGCCACCAAAATGGTAAAGGGGATGGAAGGATACTCCTATGAAGAAAGGCTAAAAAGGTTAGGGCTCTTTAACCTGGAAAAGAAACGGCTGAGGGTGATATGATAGAAGTCTATAAATTAATGAACGGAGTGGAACGGGTAAACGTAGATCGATTGTTTACCTTATCAGAATATAGAAAGACTAGGGGACATGCAATGAAGCTACAGGGTAAACTATTTAAGACTAATAAAAGAAAATATTTTTTCACTCAACGTGTAATCAAACTCTGGAATTTCTTACCAGTGGATGTAGTAAAGGCTGTTAGTGTAGCTGGGTTTAGAAAAGGTTTGGAAAAGTTCCTGGAGGAAAGGTCCATAAACCATTATTAAGAAGTGACCGAAGATATCAATGCTTGACCCAGTACAAGCATTGTGGAACTTGTGTCTCTTGGGGAATCTGCTAGGTACATATGACCTAGATTGGCCACTGTTGGAAACAGAATACTGGGCTTGATGGACCTTGGTCTGACCCAGTATGGCATGTCTTATGTTCTTATGTTTGCCACATACCCCCCTGCTTAAGATATTACTGGCTGTTGGAGGTGATTGGGGTTCCTCCAAACAGTCGGTAATTCGGGATAAAGCATCTGCATTTTCGTATGGCCTTCTGGTCCAATGCTCTACTTTAGATAAACTGGCGATTGCTGACCTTTCCTGTCAGGGCCTAAGCACATTTATATGATAGACTTATCTGCGTCGTGAACTACTCTCCACCTCATAGGTTACTGGGCCTGCTTGTCTGATCACTTTCCACGGTCCCTTCCATTGGGCCTCAAATTTTGGTGTAGCCCCTGCCACCATTACCAGGACTTTCTCCCCCTGGACTAACTGACAAGGTTTTTCCCTCTGGTCATATCGCTCTTTTTGGCGAGTTTGACTGGCTTGTAAATTCTCTTTAGCAGCCCGGGAAGTCCTATTTAACCGCCCCCTTAAGTCTCGTAGAAAGTGTGGGACTCCCATAACCTCCCTCTCTGGCTCTATCCATTGCTCCCTTAAGATGTCAAGGATTCCCCGAGGTACTCGTCCATACATTAATTCATAGGGAGACAAGCCTAAAGAAGCCTGTGTCCGCTCCCTACAGGCGTAAAGTACGAAAGGTAGCAATACATCCCATTCCGTCACGTTCCCATCTAATCCCCGTCTTAACATCTGTTTTAGTGTTTGATTCAACCTCTCTACCAGACCATTAGACTGGGGGTGATAGGCAGCCATTTTCACGTGCTGAATCCCAAAAGCATCCCAAACCTGGGCCAAATATTTTGACATAAAGTTGGTCCCACGATCTGTTAACACTTCCCGAGGAAAACCCACCTCACAAAACAGTTTCACTACTTCTAACGCAACTGTTTTGGCAGTGATATTACGCAAAGAGACTACCCATGGGAATCTGGTGGCCTGATCCACCATGATTAAAATATATTGAAAACCCCGAGGTGTTTTAACCAAGGGCCCAACTATATCCATAGCAATCCGTCCAATGGGATCAGATATTGTTGGGGTTGGAATCATGGGTACTACTGGTGGCCGGGCAGCTGTGACCCGCTGACATGAGGGGCAAGCATCACAAAACCGCGAGGTTTCCTTAAAGACCCCGGGCCAGTAGAAACATGCAAGTAGCTGATCCAGTGTCCCTTGTACCCCTTTGTGGCCACCCACCGGATGGTCATGGGCAAGCCTTAAGACTAACCCCTTGAAAGCCGCAGGCACCACCAGCTGTTTATGGACTGTCCTTGTCTGGGGATCGTGACTTTCCCTGTATAATATCTCTCTGTCTAACAGAAATCTTGGAAGGGTATCTCGCACCATTTGTGCATATTCAAATGCCCGTGTGAGTGCTGGGTCTGCCCGTTGTTCCTTTGGAAAGGTTGGAAACTTCTCAACCAACTCCGCAGGCACCCAAGGTAACCTTTGGCCTGTTAGTATCCCAGCCCTCCCCTGGGCCCGCCATCGCTTCTCGCGGCGTTTCGCAGCTTTCCCCTTCTTAATCCTAGAGGATGGGGAAACCACCAGGTCGTCATGTGAGGGCAAAACCTTTAGGGAACCCTCTGGGGACCCGTCCCTTTGGTCACTGGCCAAAGCCTGGGACCGGGTAGACACAAAGCCAACCTTCTGTTTAACCTGGAGATCTCCTCCCGGGACTTTTCAGTTGGATTTCTGGGATTCCCAAACAAAGGGCCAGGGACCACTGTTACCATCCCTCCTGCCTTTTGCTCAAGGCCTTTCTCTAGCCCTTTCCTAAACTGGGGCCAATCCCTTCCTAATACTAGGTCGTGGGGAAGCTTTGGTACCACAGCCACGGGAATACTTTTTTGCACCCCTAACCCTTTTATCTCTAATGTATACACGGGGTAACAAGATGCAGCCCGTGGATGCAACGGATCTGGACATGACCTTCTGGTCTCCTCTGGACATACTTTGCTTGGGCCTCAATGGCCTGCCAAAGCTTCTGGGATACCATACTTTGGTCAGCCCCAGAGTCAAGCAAAGCATTGGTAGGGATCCCCTGTATAATCACACTTAGGAGAAAACCCTCTCCAAGAGGCTTCACACTTGTACCAACCAACCCAGTACGAGCCTTGCATCCTCTTTGTAAGTGTCCCATCTCCCCACAATGAAAACACTTCTTTTTAGGCCACTTCTCCTGCTGAGCAGGCACATAAGTTTTCACAACGCTTGTTTCATCTCCCTGTTTCATTTCTGATGAACCAAAACTGGCTTCAGCCTTTACTTTTGGAGCGCCCCCTTTTGGCTGACGCGCTAACTCAGCTTCCATGTAGCGCTCAGTTAACAGAGTTGCCTCCTTCGTGCTCTGGCAGTTTTGTTGAATCAGAAATGATTGTATTTCCCTTGGCACTGCTGCCATAAACTGCTCCAATACTATCACATCTAATACCATATCCATATTTTTTCCATCTGGGGTCAGCCACTTTAATGCCAGGCCCCAAATCCTTTGGCTTAATGCCTTCGGCGTTTCTCCAGCCTTAAGGGCTGTGACTCTGAACATCCTGTGATATACACTTTTTGTCAAGCCCAAATGGTCTCTAATAGCCGTTTTTACAGTATCATAGTCCAGGGCTTGGGCAGCTGGAATAGCCCTATATGCAGCCAGTGCTTCCCCTGTTAAAGAGGTTGCTAAACGCACTGCCCACTGGCTAGCTGGCCATCCCACAGCCTGTGCTACTCTTTCAAATGATTCTAAAAAGTCATTTATATCATCCTCAGATGAAAGCTTGCCAAAATTAAAGGCCCCACTTGTGGGTGGGCCTACCAGCCTGTCCATTTGAAGAACTGATGGTCCTGCTGGTACCGACTCTCCTCCAGTTTCTTGCCTTTTGGATGCAACCAGGGCAGCCACTAAGTCCAAGACAGGTTGCTGTTGCTCCCTGATAGCTGCAACTGCTCTCTCCTGAGCTTGCTGTGCCAACTCTTGATGGCGCTGGAACTGCATTGCCATCCATTGAATCAAGTCCTTGGACTCCATCTTCAGGGATACCTGCAAGAAAACACAAGACACCAAGGGCGGCACCACTCAACAGCCTCCTTGTCCCCTTTGCCTCAAAAACATTCACTATTTTTTCCCCTTTTTTTTTTTTTTTTATCCGAGCCAACCCCCACCTGGGTACGCTTTACCTGACTCAGGAGTTGACTCTTGCTTCCAAAAGGTTGTCTTTATGCTGCTTCACAGCTGGCCTGCTCTACCCTCCAGCTGACTCCACCTATGAATCCACTTGAAGCTCCAGCAGTCGTCCGTGCTGTGTACCTTATTGCTGTATATCCTTTGTATATCCTGAAGACAAAATCCGAAAAACTACGCCACTGTCACAAGCACAATGCCCGAAGCCACTTGCCTTTAGTGGTCGAGGGGCGTGGTGGTTGAGGATTCCTTCTTCTATCAGCTCTTAGCAGCCTATTTCTTCATGTTGGCTTCTGGGAAGTGTAGTACTGCTAAAACAGGTTGGTGCTATAAGTAGAAGGTTTGTAGTTGAGGTAACCGAGGATAAGGCTTGTAACAGAAAGTTTATTTCCATAACACAAAACACAGCAGGTTCAAGGTATCATTTACAGGATTATAACTGTAGGATTTGCTTAAAGTACAGCAAATAATGGCAAACAAACCAAAAGAACTCAGAAATGGCTTCTTAAAGTCCTCTTACTTGCAGAAGCAATTGCCTTTAGAAACTAGGCTGTCACTTTCCTTTTTAGTCCTTGTTAATCATAGTAACATAGTAACATAGTAACATAGTAGTTGACGGCAGATAAAGACCAGCATGGTCCATCCAGTCTGCCCAGCGAGATGGCAAGAGTAGGTGCACCTGTCGCTCCGCGCAGGCCACCCCTCTCCATATCCTTGTTCAGGGGTAAACCCACCACTCCATATAGGACACCCCTATTTGTTGAGACGTTATATGGTTCGGAAGTTAGATGGTTCGGAAGTTAGATGGTACCGTTTATTTTGTTTTTTTTTTCCTATTTCTGTAAAGGGATCCTCTGTGTTTGTCCCATGCCTTTTTGAATTCCGTCACCGTGTTCGCCCCTACCACTTCCATCGGGAGGGCATTCCAAGCATCCACCACCCTTTTCAGTGAAAAATATTTCCTGACATTGCCTTTCAATTTACCCCCTTGCAGTTTCATGTTATGCCCTCTAGTTTTACAGGTTCCCCGTCTCTGGAAGAGGTTTGTTTGTTCATCATTTCTCTTTAAGTATTTAAAGGTCTGAATCATATCTCCCCTGTGCCTCCTTTCCTCCAAGGTATACATATTTAGGTCTTCAAGTCTCTTCTCATAAGGCTTCTGACGCAGGCTCCAAATCATTTTGGTCGCCTTCCTCTGAACAGTCTCCAGTCTTTTTACATCCTTTGCAAGATATGGTCTCCAAAACTGAACGCAGTATTCCAAGTGAGGCCTCACCAGTGACCTATACAGTGGCATAAGTACCTCTTCTTTTCTGCTGGTAATCCCTCTTTGTATGCAGCCCAACATCCTCCTGGCTTTTGCCACCGCCTTGTCGCACTGTTTTGCCACCTTGAGATCAGCAGAGATAATCACACCAAGGTCTTTTTCCTGAACTGTGCATACCAACCTTTCTCCCCCTATCTTGTACATTTCTCTTGGATTTCTGCTACCCAAGTGCATGACACTGCACTTTTTTGCATTAAATCGTAGTTGCCAAGCTTTAGACCAGTCTTCCAGCTTTTGTAGATCTTTCAGATAATCAGAGCATAAAGAAAAATTCAAGCTTAATTCTTCTACAGCAGTTTGGTTTCTGCCAGCCTCAAAAACCTCTCTAGGCTGCATTTCCACGTGAAACCAAACTTAGAACAAAATAAACATTCCAAGCTGTTATCAAAACTCTTAGCAGGCTTTTCATATAGGAGAGGAGCAAGCAAAAACTCTTATAGCAGCTAACTTGGCTTTTCTTGCAGCTGCACAGTTCAAACACAGGTGATAAACAAGCATGAATCAGAGCTTCCAGATCAGGCTTACGTTGCAGTAAATTTCCCTTTTAAAACATACAGGAATTTATTCCACACTGCCTGTGCCATATGGTTAACTTCCAAGGAGAATTACTTCTTTCAGGGCTAGCTTTCCTCAAGACCAATGACATAGGAAAATGTGGTAGGGAAGTTCTGGAGGCAAAATTTAGGCTTTTAGGTAGGAAGTTGAAATCCAGAACTTCCAGGGTAGCATTCTCCGAAATGCTTCCTGTTCCACGCGCAGGACCCAAAAGGCAGGCAGAGCTCCGGAGTCTCAATGCGTGGAAGAGACAATGGTGCAGAGATGAGGGTTTTGGATTTGTTAGGAACTGGGGAACATTCTGGGGAAAGGAGGGGCTCTTCCGAAGGGATGGGCTTCACCTTAACCGGGATGGAACCAGGCTGCTGGCATTAACCTTTAAAAAGGAGATAGAGCAGCTTTTAAACTAGATATTAGGGGAAAGCCGACAGTCACCCAAGAGCAAATGGTTCAGCAGAATGTATCTTTGAAGGATACTACCAAAAGCAGAGAGGTTCCACAAAAGAGTAAAGTAGCCCAAATGCCCTCGAGTATGGAGCAGACAGAGCTTAAAGGTCCCAAATTACCCATGTCTACCAATAGCCAAATTAATATGAATAAAATACATTCTCTAAAATGCTTGTATGCAAATGCTAGAAGTCTAAAAATAAGATGGGAGAGTTAGAATATATAGCACTAAATGAAAGGTTAGATATGATTGGAATATCAGAGACATGGTGGAAGGAGGACAACCAGTGGGACACTGTGATACCTGGGTACAAACTATATCGTAATGATAGAGCTGATCAAATTGGTGGAGGGGTTGCTCTCTATGTTAGAGAGGGCATTGAGTCAGAAAGCATTAAAGTTTTTCAGGAAACAAAATCTGCTGTAGAATCTATATGGATTGAAATTCCATGTAAAAGGGGGAAGGCAATGGCAGTGGGGGTGTACTATCGAGTGCCTGGCCAGAATGACCAAATGGATGATGAAATGCTCAAAGAAATCAAGGAAGCTAACAAATGTTACAGCGCAGTAATAATAATGGGTGATTTCAATTACCCCGGTATCGACTGGGTCAGTGTCACGTCAGGACATGCTAGGGAGATAAAGTTCCTAGATGAAATAAATGACTGCTTCTTGGAGCAGCTGGTACATGAACCGACCAGAGGGGAAGCCATATTAGACCTAGTCCTTAGTGGAACACCAGATCTAGTGCAAGAGATAAGGTTGTTGGGGCCACTTGGTAATAGTGATCATAGCATGATCGCCTTTGATTTAATTAGTGGAGGAGGGATAGTAAGGAAATCCACAGTACTACCTTTTAACTTTCGAAATGGAGACTATGATAAATGAGGAAAACAGTTAAGAAAAAACTAAAATGAGCAGTTGCAAAGGTTAAAGACGTACATCAAGCTTGGGTGTTGTTGAAAAATACTATCTTGGAAGCCCAGACCAGCTGTATTCCACGCTTTAAGAAAAGTGGAAGGAAGTCCAAAAAACTGACAGCATGGTTTAAAGGTGAGGTCAGAGAGGCTGTTGTTGCCAAAAAAGCATCTTTCAGGAAATGGAAAAAAGAGTCAAACGACGAAATCTGGAAACAGCACAAGCACTGGCAAGTCAAATGCAAGGCATTGATAAGGCAGGCAAAGGGAGAATTTGAGAAGAAGCTTGCTGCAGAAGCAAAAACGCGAAATAAAGACCTTTTCAAGTACATGCGTAGCAAAAAACCTGTGAGAGAGTCAGTTGGTCCATTAGATGATAAAGGGGTTAAAGGAGCACTAAGAGGTGATAAGGCGATAGCGGAGAGACTGAATGAATTCTTTGCTTCGGTCTTTACTGAGGAAGATGTAGGGATGTTACCCATGACTGAAGTGGTATTTAAAGTTGCGGAAGAATTGAAGGAACTATCGATACATCGGGAAGATGTATTGCAACTATTAGATAAACTGAAGAGTAGCAAATCACCTGGGCCGGATGGTATACATCCAAGGGTGTTGAAAGAACTGAAATATGAGATTGCAGACCTGCTATTAGTAATCTGTGAACTATCATTAAAATCATCTCTAATACCTGAAGATTGGAGGATCGCCAATGTAACACCAATTTTTAAAAAGGGTTCCAGGGGTGATCCGGGAAACTACAGTTCGGTGAGCCTGACATCAGTATCGGGAAAAATGGTAGAAACCATCCTAAAGAATAAAATTACTCAGCATGTAGATAGTCATGACCTAATGGGAGACAGCCAACATGGCTTTAGACAAGGAAGATCTTGTCTTACTAATCTGTTATGTTTTTTTGAAGGAGTGAATAAACAGATGGACAAAGGTGAGTCGGTTGATATTGTGTATCTGGACTTTCAGAAAGCCTTTGACAAGGTCCCTCATCAGAGACTTTTGGCAAAACTAAAGAGTCATGGGATAGGAGGCAGTGTACTATTGTGGATCAGGAACTGGTTAAAAGATAGAAAGCAGAGGGTAGGGCTAAATGGCCAATTTTCCCAATGGAAAAAGGTGAATAGTGGTGTACCCCAGGGATCTGTGCTGGGTCCGCTGCTTTTTGACATATTCATAAATGACCTGGAAAGTGGAATAACGAGTGAGGTTATCAAATTTGCAGATGACACAAAACTATTTAAAGTTGTTAAAACCCAAGAGGATTGTGGAAAATTGCAAGAGGATCTTGATAAATTGGAAGACTGGGCATCAAAATGGCAGATGAAATTTAATGTGGACAAGTGCAAGGTTATGCACCTGGGGAAGAACAACCCAAACTATGGTTACACGATGCAAGGTTCCACATTACCCAGGAAAAATATTTAGGCGTCATTGTGGATACCAAGTAAAAACCCTCGGCCCAGTATGCAGCGGCGGCCAAGAGAGCAAATAGAATGCTAGGTATGATAAGGAAAGGAATGGAAAATAAAACAAAAGATATTATAATGCCTCTATATCGTTCCATGGTGAGACCGCACCTTGAATATTGTGTGCAATTCTGGTCGCCGTATCTTAAAAAGGATATAGCGATTTTAGAAAAGGTTCAGAGAAGAGCCACCAAAATGGTAAAGGGGATGGAAGGATACTCCTATGAAGAAAGGCTAAAAAGGTTAGGGCTCTTTAACCTGGAAAAGAGACGGCTGAGGGGAGATATGATAGAAGTCTATAAATTAATGAACGGAGTGAAACGGGTAAACGTAGATAGATTGTTTACGTTATCAGAATATAGAAAGACTAGGGGACATGCAATGAAGCTACAGGGTAAACTATTTAAGACTAATAAAAGAAAATATTTCTTCTCTCAACGTGTAATCAAACTCTGGAATTTGTTACTGGAGGATGTAGTAAAGGCTGTTAGTGTAGTTGGGTTTAAAAAAGGTTTGGACAAGTTCCTGGAGGAAAGGTCCATAAACCATTATTAAGAAGGGACCCAGGATATCAATGCTTGACCCAGTACAAGCATTGCGGAACCTGTGTCTTTTGGGGTAACTGCTAGGTACATATGACCTAGATTGGCCACTGTTGGAAAAAGGATACTGGGCTTGATGGACCTTGGTCTGACCCAGTATGGCATATCTTATGTAAGACCTCCTGTCTAGAGCTCGGCATAGAGAGCAATCCATAAAGCAATCTTCTTCCCCCAACTCTGACACTGGTTCTCCCAACTGCATGGGTTCTGACTCACCGACCTGGTCAGACTGCTCAGCTGACAACCTCTCTGGTGGTCTGAAAGCTTCTCCACTTTCTGGCCCCCACCTTTGTTGCCAACCTGTTGCAGGGAATTCAGCTCTCTCAGCTCTGGGTAGCTCAGCTCTTCTCCAAGAATCAGCTCCTTCTCTCAGCCTCTGTCTCAGCTGCTCTGCCGGCTGCTCTCCTTCTCGTCTCTCTCTCTCTCTGCATAATCTAACCCAGGCTTATACCTCCAGGATTCTAACCCCACCTCTTTCTTTCCCAGTTGTTGGTAATCCCCCTGCCTTCTGGTATTAGAATAATCAGTGCACTTGTTAAAGTAAGGGCTTTGGTCCTCGTGCTTGCAATCCCTCTTTCTTACTTTATCAGTCTTTGTGTGAAACTTATTCCAGCTGGGGTTTTTCTGTCTTTGAAACCTGGCTGTGGCTTTCTCTCTCTGCACTCCTAGAAGGGGACCCTTAACTAGGGTGAATTTGTTATGCTTCTCATCTCCCCCACTCTCAGGATAACTTACTTTGCCACAGTATACATCCAAGGGTGTTGAAAGAACTGAAATATGAGATTGCAGACCTACTATTAGTAATCTGTAAAGTATCATTAAAATCATCTGTAATACCTGAAGACTGGAGGATGGTCAAAGTAATGCCAAATTTTAAAAAGGGTTCCAGGGATGATCTGGGAAACTACAGACCGGTGAGTCTGATGTCAGTACCGGGACAAATGGTAGAAACCATCATAAAGAACAAAATTACTGAACATGTAGATAGTCATGGCTTAATGGGAGACAGCCAACATAGCTTTAGACAAGGAAGGAATTGTCTTACTAATCTGTTATGTTTTTTTGAAGGTGTGAATAAACAGGTAGACAAAGGTGAGTTGGTTGATATAGTATATCTGGACTTTCAGAAAGCCTTTCATAAGGTCCCTCATTAGAGACTTTTGGCAAAACTAAAAAGTCATGGGATAGGAGGCTGTGTACTATTGTGGATCGAGAATTGGTTAAAAGAAGCAGAGGGTAGGACTAAATGGCCAATTTTCCCAATGGAGAAAGGTCAATAGTGGAGTACCCCAGGGATCTGTGCTGGGTCCGCTGCTCTTTAACATATTCATAAATGACCAGGAAACAGGAATAATGAGTGAGCTTATCAAATTTGCAGATGACACAAAACTATTCAAAGTTGTTAAAACCCATGAGGAATGTGAAAAATTGCAAGAGGAGCTTGATAAATTGGAAGACTGGGCATCCAAATGGCAGGTGAAATTTAATGTGGACAAGTGCAAAATTATGCACCTAGGAAAGAAAAATCCAAACTATGGTTACACGATGCAAGTTTCCACATTAGGAACCACCACCCAGGAAAAAGATTTAGGCATCATCGTGAATAACATGTTAAAACCCTCCTCCCAGTGTGCAGCGGCAGCCAAGAGAGCAAATAGAATGCTAGGTATCATATAGGAAAGGAATGGAGAATAAAACAAAGGATATTATAATGCCTCTGTATCGCTCCATGGTGTCATTGCACCTTAAATATTGTGTGCAGTTCTGGTCGCTGTATCTTAAAAAGGATATAGCATTATTAGAAAAGGTACAGAGTAGAGCCACCAAAATGGTAAAGGCGATGGAAGGATACCCCTATGAAGAGAAGCTAAAAAGGTTAGGGCTCTTTAACCTTGAAACGAGACGGCTGAGGGGAGATATGATAGAGGTCTATAAATTAATGAATGGAGTGGAATGGGTAAACATAGATCGATTGTTTACGTCATCACAATATAGAAAGACTAGGGGACATGCAATGAAGCTACAGGGTAAACTATTTAAGACTAATAAGAGAAAATATGTTTTCACTCAACGTGTAACCAAACTGTGGAATTTGCTACCAGAGGATGTAGTAAAAGCTGTTAGCATAGCTAGGTTTGGACAAGTTCCTGGAGGAAAGGTCCATAAACCATTCCATTGTGGAACCTGTGTCCTTTGGGGAAACTGCTAGGTACTTGTGACCTAGATTGGCCACTGTTGGAAACAGGATACTGGACTTGCTGGACATTGGTCTGACCCAGTATGGCAAATCTTATGTTCTTATGTTATGTTCTTAACATATATTTGCAACCTATCTTTAACATCATCTAAGGATTCAGTGTTGGTTATTCCTTCTATGTAGAAAATATAATGCTATTCCTCTCCTTTTATTTAGCAGAACCTTTTGAACATCTTTGTTAGTGATATAGCGGAAGGGGCTCTCGGGTAAGGTTGCCTTTTTGCGGATGATACCAAAATCTGCAATAGAGTAGACACCCAGGAAGGTGTAGATAACATGAGGAGGGACCTAGCTAAGCTTGAAGAATGGTCTAGAATCTGGCAGCTGGGATTTAATGTTAAAAAATGTAAGGTCATGCATTTGGGCTGCAGCAATCCAAGGGAGCAATATAGTATAGGGGGTGAAGTACTTTTGTCCACTAAAGAAGAGCGGGACCTGGGCGTGGTTGTGTCTGATGATCTTAAAGTAGCTAAACAGGTAGAAAAGGTGACGGCAAAAGCTAGAAGGATGCTTGGGTGCATACGGAGAGGAATGGCTAGCAGAAAAAAGGAGGTGATAGTGCCTCTGTATAAGTCTTTGGTGCGACCTCATTTGGAGTATAGTGTGCAATACTGGAGACCGCACCTTCAAAAGGATGTGAACAAGATGGAGTCGGTGCAGAGGGTGGCTACTAAAATGGTTAGTGGTCTTCATTATAAAGCATATGAGGACAGACTTAAGGATCTTAATATGTACACCTTAGAGGAAAGGCGGGATAGAGGTGATATGATTGAAATGTTTAAATACCTCCTTGGCATAAATGTTCAGGGGGAGAGCCTCTTTCAATTGAAAGCAAGTTCTGCTACGAGGGGACATGAGATGAGGGTGAAGGGGGATAGATTCAGGAATGATTTGCGGAAATATTTATTTACGGAAAGAGTGGTGGATCCGTGGAATAGTCTCCCAGTGGAGGTGGTAGAAATGAGGACAGTAACTGAATTCAAAAAAGCATGGGACAAACACAGAGGATCTCAGAGGATCTCTAAAGGAAAAAAGGGGTACTGTTGTAGTTGTTGATATGGAAGGACAGACTAGATAGGCCATGTGGTCTTTTTCTGTCGTCATATTTCTATGTTTCTATATTTCTATGTTTAACCTAACTTTACCCCCATTACATCGTGCTTTATTAATTTGAATGCGGTTGCACAATGGCTAAACGACAGTAACCTCAAAATTAATTATAAGAAAACTGAGATTTTATTTATTACAATAAACCTACATTTTACTCTGCCCCTATACATCATAATAGATGATGTAACGCTACCAATAAAGAATGAGGTAAAATACCTTGGTGTCACCCTTGATAGTTCTTTAAACTTAACAACACATCTTAAAACAACAGCTGGTCTAATCTACAACAACTAAGACTTATTAAGTATTTGAGGCCCCTTCTTCCACACCAAGACTTTAGAACCGTGCTCCAAGCTGTGGTATTCCCCCATATTGATTTCTACAATAGTATCCTCCAAGGGCTACCCAGACAAGCTCTAAAACACCTTATGATAGCCCAACATGTTGCTGCCAGGATAGTAGTCAAGGCTAACCCAACAGAACATATTATAGCCATTCTATACAACCTGCACTGGCTCCCAATCCATAGCAGGATGAAATACTAAATAATAATGACTGCATTCAAATTAATAAAGGACTTATTACTATCTTACCTAACTAACCTGATAAGGAACCTCCCAAATGGCAGAATAAGAAGGGAATGCAGTCTGACACATTTCTCATGCCACATACATTCAGAAAGTTCATCAGGGCAGCACCCAACAGAGCCTTTACCTTCACTGCAGCAATGATGCAGACAAGCTTAGAGCCACATCGGACCTTATCACTTTCTGGAAACTACTTAAGACACATCTGTTCATAGAACATTTTGGCACAGATGAACCAACGCAAGACCACTTCCCCACATAACATAGACTCCAGCACAAACAGGATACTGATCCCCCTTCCTCTTCACATTCCCCCTTCTATCCCTCTGACCTCTTCCAAGTTATTGGACCCAACCAAAGCCAGCCATGTAATATTAATAGATGCACCACTGTTAAGTGGGTTTCCTCAACCCTATAAATAAATCCCCTTGTACATATTATACATACTTGTAAATAAGTTGCATGGTTACATGGCACCATGCATTTGCTAATGTTTTCATATATACACTTTGTTCCATGTTGAAACCCTTTGAAAATCTGTTAATATGTAATGTTTCTTAACAGTTATCTGTAAACTGCTTTGATTTGGCTGAAAGGAGGTATATAAAACCAATAAATAAATAGATACCTATGCCAGAAATGGTATTTAATGCTGATGATTCAGAGACCTAAAACAAATGTCAATGAAAATGGAGGATGCGTATAGGGTAAATTAACAAACTAAAGAGTAGCAAATCACCTGGACTGGATGGTATATACCCCAGAGTACTAAAATACAACAAAAATGAAATTGCAGACCTACTACTAGTAATTTCAGACTATTAAAATTGTCTACAGTACTTGAAGATTAGAGTGTGGCGAAGGTAATTCCAATTTTTAAAAATGAATAGGGAGCTGGGTTTAAAAGAGGTTTGGATAAGTTGCTGGAGGAAAACTCCAAAAACCATTATTAAAGGGGTTTGGGGAAATCTGCTGCTTACTTCTGGGATAAGCCACATGGAACCTGCGTATCTTTTGGGAACCTGCAAGACATTCGTGACCTGGAGTGCCCACTATTGGAAACAGGATACTAGGTTTGGTGGACATTTGCTCTGACCCAGAATGGCCATTGCTATGTTAAAAACATAGAAACATGATGCCCTTCCATACCAACTACTATAGTCCCTTTTTTTCCTTAGAGATCTTCTGTGTTTGTCCAATGCTTTCTTGACTTCAGATACTGTTCTGGCCTCTATTACCTCAACTGGGAGACTATTCCACGCATCTACCACTCTTTCCGTAAAGAAATATTTCTGCAAATTACTCCTGAGTCCACCCCTTTTCACTTTCATCTTATGCACCCTCGTTGCAGAGCTTTCTTTCAATTAAACAAATCTCTCCTCCTGTGCTTTTATGCAACGGAGGTATTTAAACATTTTTATCATACTGTAGCTCGTCTCTCACACCTTTTCTGCAAAGTACACATATTGAAATCTTTAAGTTTGTCCCCAAAATGCCTCATGACATAGTCCACTGACCATTTTGGTAGCCACCTTCTGCACCGACTCCATCCTGTTTATATCCTTTTGAAGGTGCAGTCTCCAGAATTGCACACTATACTCCAAATGAGGTCACACCAGAGACTTATAAAGAGGCACTATCACCTCCTTTCTTCTGCTAGCCATTTCCTTTCCTTAAGTACCCAAGCATCCCTCTGACTTTTGCCGTCGCCTTTTCTACCTGTTTAGCCACCTTAAAGATAATGAGAAACAATCACATCCTGGTCCCACTTTTCTTGCGTGGAGAGCAGTACATCACTCCGTATGCTGTACCGCTCCCTTGGATTTTTGCAGCCCAAATGTATGAACCTGCACTTTTAGCATTAAGTCTTAGCTGCCATATTCTCGACCATTCTTGAAGCTTCATTGGATCCCTCCTCATGGTGTCTACTCCATCCTGGGTGTCTACTCTATTACGGATTTTGGCGTCAGCTGCAAAGAGGCAAACCTTACCCAGTGCAAAGTATATGATATAAGATTTTGTCTCACTTTGCAAACCTTCCTGGCAAGGATCAGGAATCATTTAAGGAGTGTCTTAAGGGCCAAGTTGGCTGGATAAAGTGGAAGTCTGCATCAGAGGGGGTGGATACGGCAGCTCCTAAAAGCTGGGAACTGTGATGGAGCACTGTGTTGCGATTTGACATCCATTGCTGCCGCTGCAGGTCTGGAGAGGGGCCTCAGCAGCAGTGGCAAAGGAGGTGGCAACAGGATGGATGGCTCACTTAGGGTGCCTCCTCTCATCCTTGCACTGCCCCGGCTAGTCAGCAAAGTCAGACAAGAAGGCTGAGATTCGGCCTTGATTCTTGGAGACTTTTCTGGCAAAGAGAGATGTATCTGGGAGTCATCAGTGTGGTACTGGAAAACTTGGCAGGCAGTCAGAACACCAAAGGAACAAGTATAGAGAAGGATAGAAATACACAGAGAGAAGAGTCCCAGGAAAATGGGATCCAGGGGGGGATTTTGTAAAGGAGCTGCAGAAAGATCCAGGGCTCCATATTTTCCCAGACATGCATGCATGGGCACTTCTGTGCAGGGTGGGATTCCGTAAGCACAGCGCAGGGACATGTGTATGTTATGGAATACGATGACGTAAACCCATCGCAGGGACAATGGAAGTGCTGCGAGCTGCACCTGCTCTGGGGTAGGCATAACCGATGCGCCTAGAGTACACAGATGCCTCACTTTATAACACAGGGCGGCTACGCTTGCACGGCATGTGTGGGGAATTACAAATTACCTTCCAAAAGTGAGAATAAAGTGGGGGAAGGGGAGAATGAGATGATTTTGTGGAGACAACAAGATTAATCTTGCGAGCCTTGTCATGGAAGTAGTCAGCCATAACTAGTCAGCCAAGTGAAAGAGGTTTGGGGGTGGAGGCAATTTGAGGAAAGAATTGAATAAGGTACATATGCAGAATATCAACCCAGTGGAATCAGAACCGGAAGACTGCCGTGTACTTGTTAGAACATAGTCAGTGTAACTCTACTTTCATTGTGAAAGAGGGTATCCTAAGGGAATCAAAAGCTCTGGACTTTATGACCTGTGACAAACTGGGTATATCCTTTGACTTTTAGATGTCAGTATAAAGCAACATTGATCATTTCAAATTGAGGTGGAATTTGGGGCATTCTGGAGGTGGGGCCAAAACTTATACATAGTGGCAATCTTCCATCACTTTCCATATAAGTTGTGTGTAGAAGTTTGACTGCATAAAAAGCAGCTATAACTTTAGATGGATAACTGAAAACTGGGTTTAAATAACTTTAAAAAAGGAGCAAGAGCTGCAGTGCCTCAGGAAAATTCCTTCCTGTTTCCGGTTGCTTTGAATTTCTCTCTCTCCCGTGGAATGGAATGTGCACTGCTGGGATCTCGTACTCGTCACACTCTCATTATTCCACTTATAGCTGTGTTGAAAGAGGTTTCCACCCTTTCTTTATTTTCGTCCATAAAATTGTCCCATACAATTGAGCACTGGTTTATGCAGTTTTACATTCTTGGTGGTACCTTAATTAAGTGCCTGTTGTATAAACAGAGTCACCCTTTTAATTGCACACTAATTAGCTGAACCACACTTTTCAGCTTTTAAGAGTATCGCTTCTGTCTGAACACCTGTTTGTACCTTGCTAAACCATTTAGCTTTGGTGATGTCAAAAGTTAAAATGCTAAGCTTTAAGGTCAGTGGTGTTGCACAAAGATAGGCTTAAAGTAATCTCATACTGTTGCAGCTCATCCTTCAGTATAAGATTATGCCTCATTTCAAAGCTCTTTGTCACTTTCTGAAATTATTGTGTCCTATAGCTTCCCTGCATTGCCCTTTTGAATGATTTTACGAGACAACTTTATTACTGCACAGGTCCTCCTAGCAATACCACCTCTCCAAATCAAATGCTATCAATCAGCATCCAAAAGAGCCTTCTCGCTATTTGCACCCACTATACGGAACTCACTACCCTCCAAAATACGTTCTTCCAACACCATCGTGGAGTTCCGGCATAAACTAAAGACACTCCTCTTTACATATGTTAGTTGTTAACGTAAATACCTAAATAATCATACTCTGTTAAATTTTCATTCCTGAAATATATCAACCATTATTGTCATTCTCCAGTTCTCTGAAATCCTACACGGCTGAGTTATTTATAAGCCGCTATGACTCGTAGATCTATAAATAAATATTACACAGGTACACTACCAAAAAACTGCCTCCAGTTTTGCAACTGATTCCTATTGATTTTGGGGTGCTGAATCCAGGAAAAATAGCCAAAATGTTCCATCACGTCACGTTTTCTTGCAAAATTAGATTTCTTACCCATATAAGGAATGTTCACATAATTTCTTTTTAACCGACTGCAGTTTATTTTCTTGGCCCAAAATAGAGGTTGTAATGGTTAACTAACTAGAAACACTCCCTCATGATATTTTAGAGTGTTTTGTATTCATTTTATACATTAACAGGACAATTGGGAGGCGGGGGGCTAAATCCAGTACTCGCGCTGGCGCAGGTTCTTTCCTGTTCGCCTCGCCTCGTTCGCTCACTCAAACACGATGGTTGCGACATGAACGTTCCTGTCAAATTTCAGTTTCTTGCAAGTTCATTATTACCTTTTGTTTGCTCAGTCGTAATCCAGCTTTATTCCGAAGTGGTTCACTATAGTTGTAGTTTGCAGTGCTGTGTATTTGTGATGGCTCACAGAGCCAGAGGTTGCGTCAACTCTCCGGACAGTTTTTGTTTTATTTGTGGGGAATATACCGTGAAAAAGCGGCAGAGGAACATTTCTGCATTTATTAAAAAAGTATATTTCGCCTATTTCGGTTTGAAGTTAGGCGATCAAGACAAACCGTGGGCTCCTCACAAAGTGTGCAAGACATGTGAGGAAGATCTACGCTTATGGATGAAAGGTAAAAAACAAGCATTTCGTTTTGGAATACCTATGATGTGGCGTGAACAAAGAGACCACAGCAGTGACTGCTATTTTTGCTCTTGCATTGTGAAGGGATACAACTTAAAAAATAAGAACGTAATAAGTTACCCCAACCTTCCCTCAGCAATTAGGCCTATGCCTCATAGCAACGAAGTACCTGTGCCTGAACCACCAAAATCTTTGGATCATATTTGTGTGGACGGTTCTGATCATGATGAGACTCATCAGATGGCTTTTCCCGATGAGTCCAGTACTTCCGAGTTTGAAACTGAACCAGATCCGAAACCTGAACTTTTCTCTCAAGCTGAATTGAATGATTTAGTCCGGGATTTAGGACTCCCAAAAGATGCTGCCCAACTGCTAGGTTCTCGGCTTAAACAGAAAAATCTATTGTCACCAGGAACAACTTTTTATTGGTACCGCAACCGCGAGACACAATTTTTGAAGTATTTCAGCAAAGAGGAAGATTTGGTATTTTGCAACGATATATACGGAGTGATGGAAAAGTTTAAACTCAAGTATGATCCTGCTGAATGGCGGCTGTTCATTGATTCGTCAAAAGACAGCATAAAAGGTGTTCTTCTTCATAATGGCAACACATTCGCTTCAGTTCCTATTGCTCACTCTGTTATTCTCCAAGAAAAATACGAGAATTTGGCCCTGATTCTTCAGAAGATTCGTTATGATGAGCATAAGTGGATGATTTGTGGAGACTTTAAAATTCTATCCATGCTATTAGGGCAGCAATCCGGTTTCACCAAATATCCCTGCTTCCTTTGCTTGTGGGATAGCCGGGCCCGCGACCTACACTGGGGGAAAAAAGACTGGCCAATTCGGGAGTATTTGAGACCCGGTGAGAAAAATGTTCTTCATGAGAGCTTGGTACCTCGTGATAAAATTCTATTACCACCTCTCCACATTAAGTTGGGTCTCATTAAGCAATTCATCAAGTCCCTTCCAAAAGATGGTGAGTGCTTTCGGTACCTTTGCTCAAAGTTCCCCCGACTTTCTGAAGCAAAGCTAAAGGAAGGAGTGTTTGTTGGCCCTGATATAAGGAAACTCATTTCAGATGGAGCATTTGCTGAAACGATGTCTGAGAAGGAAAAAGAAGCCTGGGATTCCTTCAAGGATGTTGTTCTCAAATTCTTGGGGAACAGGCGGGATGAGAACTATAAGGATATTGTTGCCAGGATGCTCAATGCCTTCAAAGAACAAGGCTGTAACATGAGCCTGAAAGTCCATTTCTTGCACTCCCATGTGAACTACTTTCCCGAAAACTTGGGGGCGTACAGTGAAGAACAAGGTGAAAGGTTTCACCAGAACATCAAGGACGCAGAGAGAAGGTACCAAGGAAGATGGAACACCACTATGATGGCTGATTTCTGCTGGTTGCTGCTGCGGGAAACCCCAGATGAAAAATACGCCAAGCAGCGCACCAAGAGAAGCATTCGGGGGAAGAAGAAACGGGCCCACCAGGAGATTGATTGACCCAAGAATGACTTTAAAATCTAAACTGTGTTGACAAATATCGTGTTTTTACTAAACTTTGAAATAAAAATTTGCTAGTTATTACCACAGTGTCGGATCTCATTTATTAGAATTTTATTTTCACACCATCGGGTGTTTGTCTTCATGTATTGCAATGGTGCGGTTTGCGTTTTCTATTCTTACATACATACCTGTACAACATTTTTTGCACATTTCTTTGCTTTGCTTTGTGTCTAACCTCGCTCTTATATGCTCAATGTTTGTGCACATGTATGTGGCTGTTTTAAGTGCAGACAATTTTGCTACCATCACAGTGTGTTTTGTTGACATTACTCTATTCTTATGTGCTGCCTTGTTACACTTTTCTTTATTCTTATTTGAATAACTACTAAACAATTAGTATAAAGAATTCATCCAAGAAACTTTTATCTCGATCGCACTCAATCTGAAACGTTCACCTCAAACTGCTAACCCAATGTAGCAAAAAATCTGTACGTGATGGAGCAAATTGGTTACCAGATTTGGATTCAGCGCACCAAAAAATGTAAAAATCAATCGAAACATTAGAGGCAGTTTAAAAAAAATTTTTTTAGTGTACCTGTGTTATCTGCACCACGACTCAGGCTCCAGTGTAGATAGAGTTGCCAACATTTTGAAAGAGAAAAACCTGCCACCTTTTGCTTCCTGTGCTACGTCCCCCACTTCATCCCCTGCTCCATCCCACCCCCAACAATAACTGCTAAGATGGCAGCTACACAGGTCTTAGTTCCTGCAGGCCACATAGGGTAGGTGAGGGGGCAGGTACAAGAAGTTGCACTCTTCAGCTCCCTTTGAGCTATAGCCCCTTTCTTAGTCCCTCAACACACATATGGTCCCCAATCTGGTGTTAAATCCAAACATATATTCTGCATCCACAGAACCCCCCTTCTCCTCCCCCAGCAATGAATACAGAGCAGAGCCAGGACGTTTCCCCATAGAACTTACCATCCAAAAAATGTCCTGATCCTTCTGTCATCTCACTAACGGCAACATACACCCTTTCAGTACCAAGCATACTATGAAGCAATACCAAACTCTACAAAAACGTCACCCAGGACCTACCAAAAATCTATTATGTCAGCATTAATTTCCAAAACTCACATAAGGACCCTACCTAGGAATAGACAGTACTGTAAATATTTCAGTGAGCCCTAAAACATCAGTACACCCTATTGGTAAAACTGAACAAGCCAGAATAACTACACATTCTTGCTAACAGATTACCGAGCCCCTGGCAGTTATCCATTTCAGAAATTGACATATTCCCAATTACTAAATAGAAAATAAAATTATTTTTCTATCTTTCTTGCCTGACCATTTTAGTTTTCTTCTTATGTTGATCCCAGGCTCTGGTTTCTGCTTTTTTCTGTCGTCTCTTAACTCTTTCCAGGATCTCCTGTCCATTTGTCATTTCTCTTTACTCCTGTCTTCACTTCCTCCCCTTTATTCATCTCTAGTAATCTTCTCTTCATTTTTCTACTTCACTATCCAGGTTTCACTCCTCCTTCTTAAAAGCCAGCTCTCAATCTTTCTTATTTTCATTGCATCTACCTATAACTTTCCCTGACCCAGCACTCGCATTCCTATTGCTTTCTCCTTCTCCAACCTCTCACTAGCTCCTATTGCCCTTCCCCATGTCCAGAATCTCGTCTCTCTCCTCATCACCAGATCTAGCATCTCCCCTTTCTCTTCCTCCTTTGGTCCAGCTTCTCCTTTCTCTCTCTTCCAACCCTCTATCCAACATCTTACATCCAGCATCCACTCCCTGTCTCCCTAGTCTTCTCTACTATATCCAGCATCCTCCCTCTCTTTCTCCCTAGCCCCCCCCCACCCAGATAATACTACATCTCTCACTGATGTCCCTATTCCCTCTCACTCCACCCCTGTAATCCAACATCACCCCCATCTGTGTCTCTGATCTTCATCCTAGGGTGCTATCATGTCCAACACATCCCCTTCAACTTCTCTACCCATCTCCCCTAAGTCTAGCCTCTCCCTATCTGTGTCCCTATTCTCCTCACCACATATCCATCATGTTCAACACATCCGATTCAACTTCTGTAGCCCTCTCCCCTAAGTCCATTTTCTCCCTGTGTCCCTTTTCTCCTCACCTCATACCCATCATGTCTAGCATATCCAGCCCCTCCTTCCCCATCCACCATTTTCCCATCTGTGTCACGATTCTCCTTCCCACAGCTCTTGAGCCCCATTATATCCAGTAGACCAGAACATCCCCTGTATCAGCTCTCTCCCTCCCCAAGTCCAGCATTATATCCAGTAGACCAGTACATCCCCTGTATCAGCCCTCTCCTTACCCAACCCCAGCATTATATCCAGTAGACCAGTACATCCCTTGTATCAGCCCTCTCCTTACCCAACCCCAGCATTATATCCAGTAGACCAGTACATCCCCTCCACCAGACCTCTCCTTCCCAAGACCAGCACTATATCCAGTAGACCAGTACATCTCCTGTATCAGCCCTCTCCTTCCCCAAGTCCAGCATTATATCCAACAAACCAGTACATCCCCTCCACCAGACCTCTCCTTCCCAAGACCAGCACTATATCCAGTAAACCAGTACATCCCATGTATCAGCCCTCTCCTTACCCAACCCCAGCATTATATCCAGTAGACCAGTACATCCCCTGTATCAGTCCTCTCCTTCCCCAACTCCAGAATTATATCCAGTAGACCAGTACATCCCCTGTATCAGCTCTCTCCTTCCCCGTCCAGCATTATATCCAGTAGACCAGTACATCCCCTGTATCAGCCTCTCCTTCCCGAAGTCCAGCATTATATCCAGTAAACCAGTATATTCCCTGTATCAGCCCTCTCTTTCCCAAAGTCCAGCATTATATCCAGTAGACCAGTACATCCCCTCCACCAGCCATCTCCTTCCCCAACTCCAGTATTATATCCAGTAAACCAGTACATCCCCTGTATCAGCCTTCTCCTTCCCCCTAAGTCCAGCATTATATCCAGTAGACCAGCACATCCCCTCCACCAGCCCTCTCCTTCCTCAACTCCAGCATTATCCAGCATTAAAGTTCTTACAACAGCGGTCTATCAAATACTAATAAAGATAAAGATAAAGATATCCAGTAGACCAGTACATCCCATGTATCAGCCCTCTCCTTCTCCAAGTCCAGCATTATATCCAGTAGACCAGTACATCCCCTCCACCAGCCCTCTCCTTCTCCAAGTCCAGCATTATATCCAGTAAACCAGTATATTCCCTGTATCAGCCCTCTCTTTCCCAAACTCCAGCATTATATCCAGTAGACCAGTGTATTCCCTGTATCAGCCCTCTCCTTCCCCAACTCCAGCATTATATCCAGTAAACCAGTACATCCCCTCCACCAGCCCTCTCCTTCCCAAAGTCCAGCATTATAGCCAGTAGACCAGTACATCCCCTCCACCAGCCCTCTCCTTCCCAAAGTCCAGCATTACATCCAGTAGACCAGTACATCCCCTGTATCAGCCCTCTCCTTCCCAAAGTCCAGCATTATATCCAGTAGACCAGTACATCCCCTGTATCAGCCTCTCCTTCCCGAAGTCCAGCAATTTCCTCATCTGTGCGTTTATTCCCCTCTCCCACCACTCCACTACGTCCAGCACATTATCCTACTTCTTCTCAATCCATCGTGCTACACCAGTAACCCGGTGACAAGCTGCAGAGGCCGCTATGCGTTGATGAATGATGCAGGTCTCACCTCCTCTGGCGCAGGAGAAAGCATGTTGGAAGAGGCAGAACTCAGCATCCCTTCCGTGCAGATGTATCAAGGCAGCCCCTGCTCCCTTTTAAGTTCGCCATGGTGCAGGCTATAATGCCTCTGTATTGTTTCATGGTGCGACCGCACTTTTAATATTGTGTGCAGTTCTGGTCACCGTATCTTAAAAAGGATATAGCGTTATTAGAAAAAGTACAGAGAAGAGCCACCAAAATGGTAAAGGGAATGGAAGGACACCCCTATGAAGAGAGCCTAAAAAGGTTAGGGCTCGTCAACCTGGAAAAGAGACGGCTGAGGGAAGATATGATGGAGGTCTATAAATTAATGAATGGAGTGGAACGGGTAAACGTAGATTGATTGTTTACATCATCAGAATATAGAAAGATTAGGGGACATGCAATGAAGCTACAGTGTAACCTATTTAAGACTAATAAGAGAAAATATTTTTTCACTCAACGCATAATCAAACTCTAGAATTTGCTACCAGAGGATGTAGTAAAACCTGTTACTGTCATATCTCCCCTCAGCCGTCTCTTTTCCAGTTTGAAGAGCCCTAACCTTTTTAGCCTCTCTTCATAGGAGTATCCTTCCATTCCCTTTACCATTTTGGCGGCTCTTCTCTGAACCTTTTCTAATAACAATATATCCTTTTTAAGATACGGCAACCAGAATTGCACACAATATTCAAGGTGCGGTCGCACCATGGACCGATACAGAGGAACTATAATATCCTTTATTTTATTTTCCATTCCTTTCCTTATGATACCTAGCATTCTATTTGCTCTATTGGCCGTCGCTGCACACTGGGTGGAGGGTTTTAACATGTTATTCACGATGAAGCTTAAATCTTTTTACTGAGTGGTGCTTCCTAATGTGGAACCTTGCATCGTGTAAAAATAGTTTGGGTTGTTCTTTCCTAGGTGCATAACTTTGCACATGTCCACATTAAATTTCATCTGCTCTTTGGATGTCCAGTCTTCCAATTAATCAAGATCCTCTTGCAATTTTCCACAATCCTCATGGGTTTTAACAACTTTGAAAAGTTTTGTGTCATCTGCAAATTTGATAACCTCACTCGTTGTTCCTTTTCCAGGTCATTTATGAATACAGTATGTCAAAAAGCAGCGGACTCAGTACAGATCCCTTAGGTACTCCGCTATTCATCTTTCTCAACTGGGAAAATTGGACATTTAGCCCTACCCTCTGCTTTCTATCTTTTAACCAGTTCCTGATCCACAATAGTACACTGCCTCCTATCACATGACTTTTTATTTTTGCCAAAAGTCTCTGATGAGGGACCTTGTCAAAGGCTTTCTGAAAGTCCAGATATACTATATCAACCGACTCACCTTTGTCTACCTGTTTATTGACACCTTCAAAAAATATAGCAGAATAGTAAGACAAGATCTTCCTTGGCTAAAGCCATGTTGGCTATCTCCCATTAAGCAATGACTATATACATGTTCAGTAATTTTGTTCTTTATGATGGTTTCTACCATTTTTCCTGGTACTGACATCAGGCTTTTGGTTTATTGACTACCGGTCTGTAGTTTCCTGGATCAGCCCCCGGAACCTTTTTTAAAAATTGGCGTTACACTGGCCATCCTCCAGTCTTCAGGTATTACATATGATTTTAATGATAGTTCACAGATTACTTATAGCAGGCCTGCAATCTCATATTTCAGTTCTTTCAACACCCTTGGATGTATACCATCCGGTCCAGGTGATTAATATTACTGTATTGTAAGTTTTGTTAGTTTTCCTGATTTCTTTCAGCATTTCATCATCCATCATCTCTGTTCAATATTCATTCTGGCCAGGCCGTTGGTAGGTCACCCCCATTGCCATCACCTTCCCTTTTTTACATGGAATTTCAATCCATAGAGATTCTACAGTGCATTTTGTTTCCTGCAACACTTTAATCCTGTGTGACTCAATATCCCTCTCTAAAATAGAGTGCAACTCCTCCACCAATTTGATCTACTCTATCATTGCGATATAGTTTGTACCCAGGAATCACAGTGTCCCATTGGTTGTCCTCCTTTCACCAGGTCTCTGAGATACAAATCATATCTAACCTCTCATTTAGTGCTATAAATTCTAACTCTCCTATCTTATTTTTTAGACTTCTAGCATTTGCATACAAGCATTTTAGAGGCGATATTTTATTCATATTAATCTGAGAGGTCTTACGTGTGCAGTAGTTACAAGGAGCTCTTTGCTCTCAGGGAACGAGTCCGTTCTCTAAAGGATAGAGTAGCAAACTTGGAAGACCGGTGAGCCTGACATAAGTACCGGGAAAAATTGTAGAAACCATCATAAAGAACAAAATTACTCAGCATGTTTAAAGGGAGACAGCCAACATGGCTTAAGACAAGGAAGATCTTGTCTTACTAATCTGTTATGTTTTTTTGAAAGTGTGAATAAACAGGTGGACAAAGGTGAGTCGGTTGATATTGTGTATCTGGACTTTCAGAAAGCCTTTGATAAGGTCCCTCATCAGAGACCTTTGGCAAAACTAAAGAGTCATGGGATAGGAGGCAGTGTACTATTGTGGATCGGGAATTGGTTAAAAGATAGAAAGCAGAGGGTAGGGCTAAATGGCCAATTTTACCAATGGAGAAAGGTGAATAGTGGAGTACCCCAGGGATCTGTACTGGGTCTGCTGCTTTTGGGCATATTCATAAATGACCTGGAAAAGGGAATAATGAGTGAGGTTATCAAATTTGCAGATGACACTAAACTTTTTAAAGTTGTTAAAACTCATGACGATTGTGGAAAATTGCAAGGGGATCTTGATAAATTGGAAGACTGGGCATCCAAATGGCAGCTGAAATTTAAGGAAGTAAAAATTAAGGAAGTGCATAGTTATGCTGTAAAATGTACATAGTTTCCCCCAGTTCAAATCCATGTTACGTTCCCTGTTATATGTAAACTTAGGACAGATCTTCCACTGTCTGAGAGTCATATTGTTGAATGTAAACCACACTGATAACAAAGAGCGCGGTATAGAAGAGCTGTTAAATAAATAAATAAATAAATGCATCTAGGGAAGAACAACCCAAACTATGTTTACATGATGCAAGGTTCCACATTAGGAACCACCACCCAGGAAAAAGATTTAGGTGTCATCGTGGACCAAAATGGTCAGTGAGCTTCATCATAAGTCATATGGGGACAGACTTAAAGATTTCAATATGTATACTTGGAGGAAAGGTGGGAGAGAAGAGATATGATAGAGATGTTCAAATACCTCTGTGGCATAAATGTATAGGAGCAGAGCCTCTTTCAACTGAAAGAAAGGTCTGCAATGAGGAGGAATATTGTGTGCAATTCTGGTCGCCGTATCTTAAAAAGGATATAGCATTATTAGAAAAGGTTCAGAGAAGAGCCACCAAAATGGTAAAGGCGATGGAAGGATACTCCTATGAAGAGAGGCTAAAAAGTTTAGGGCTCTTTAACCTGGAAGGCTGAGGGGAGATATGATAGAGGTCTATAAATTAATGAACGGAGTGGAACGGGTAAACATAGATCGATTGTTTACGTCATCACAATATAGAAAGACTAGGGGACATACAATGAAGCTACAGGGTAAACTATTTAAGACTAATAAGAGAAAATATGTTTTCACCCAACGTGTAATCAAACTCTGGAATTTGTTACCGGAGGATGTAGTAAAAGCTGTTAGTGTAGGTGGGTTTAAAAAAGGTTTGGACAAGTTCCTGGAGGAAAGGTCCATAAACCATTATTAAAAGGGACCCAGGATATCACTGCTTGACCCAATACAAGCATTGAAGAACCTGTGTCTTTTGGGGAAACTGCTAGGTACGTATGACCTAGATTGGCCACTGTTGGAAACAGGATACTGGGCTTCATGGACCTTGGTCTGACCCAGTATGGTATATCTTATGTTCTTATGGTTAAGGGCATTTGGGTTACATTTGCCTTTATTGGAGTCTCTCTGTCGATATGCCCTATCTTCAATCTTTTACTAGCATCCTTCAAGGATACATCGTTCCGAACCATGTGCTGTTGGGCGACTTTCAGCTTTCCCCTATTATCAACGTTCCTATTTAATGTACATTACCAAGTTTAAGTTACAATGTAAACTGCTTTGACTGAAATGATAAATCAGTATAAAAAAACTTGTTAAATAAATATTCTCTGACACAATTACACATTAAGTTAGATTGCCCAAATATTAAAAAGACTAATTTAATTCAAAGTACTGTATAGCTGACCCGTCTAAGTCATAACTCTCCAGTCAATTCTAGACGTATCCTCTAGACCACAGTGAGAAGAGTCAGAGTCCTTATGGAAATTACAAACTAAGTCTACTGTGAGGGAAAATAATCAAGTCTTAAGCTTAGCATGGAAGGGGGTGTATCTGTGGATCTCCCTCAGTTATTTTGTTTTTATTGGAAAATTTTAAGATGCTACAATAGCAACATACAAAGAGAGCACTTTACAAAATACAAGAAAATGCAAAGGAAAAAAATCCACCAAGGAAAAGCATTTATCAGTGGAATAGACACACTAAAACAATAACTCAGTCCTATAAACAATCTTAAACTACATACACTGCACTGTGGAAAATCAGCAGCAGCTTCTCCTGAGATTTCTTAACAGCACTGTTGCCTGTCCTCCTCTCATCATCAAATGCAGGGATTCAATCTCCTGCTAAGCCTCTAAGAAATGCGGTGATGCTGGGTAATCGGGGCAGGAGAGAGAAGATATGTTTTAAAAAGAGGTTGCAACCTTTCAGAAGCTATTCTTCAGCTAAATTGGTACAAGTTGTTTAAGACCTGCCACCAACACAACATTCATAAAGATGCCCCAGAAAAATAAATTGGCAGGTACTTCCTCAGGGACGACAACTCAGCCATCCACTGCCAGCACACTGGAGATCGAAGGTGAGGTGTCATCAGATCTGGTGCTGCAGAGTGCAGCTGACAACCACAGCCACAGCCAGGACCAGCCCTCTGTGCCACCACACCCCTCTCATGCCTAAGGTGCCGCCATTGCTCCCCAGCATCCATCTACCTACTGGGGGGAGGGGGGCGACATGCCAGCCCTTCCTTTGAAGTAGCAGCAATTCAACCACCGCTTCAATGCTGCGGTGGGCTTTAAAGCACCACGGCCTGCCACTCCTGCCCCCTCCAACATAACTTCCTTTGGAGAGGGCAGAAGCAGCACGAAATTTGAGGGTGTATGTTTTAATGCCTGCTGCATTGCTGAAGGGGTGGTTGAACTGCTGCCCCTTAAAAGGAAGGATGAGCATGCCACCCGCCAGGGTTTGCCACTCTAGATGACCACCTAGTTCGCCTAGTAGATGAGCTGGCCGTGAACGCAGCTCTGCCCAGGGAATGAATTTACTATGAAACCACCCCATATACCACATACAAAGTGGCACCAGTGCATACAGAGAACGGTCCAAGAACATAAGAGATGCCATACTGGTCAGACCAAGGTTCCTCAAGCCCAGTATCCTGCTTCCAACAGTGATAAATCCAGGCCACAAGTACCTGGCAGGATCCTCAAAGGTAAACATTCCCATTCTGTTGTGTAAGAAACAGGACGCGCGGAAACTTGACATAACAGTGAAGGAGAAAAACACCAGAACGGCATTGATAAAAGAGGTGCTGACTCCAAGTAATTATTTTGTGAATCACATATAGAGGCAGAAGATCCTGAAGTACCAGGCAATGCAATCAGAGACCAAGAAAATATAGCAGAAAGATTCAGAAATATTTCCCATTGTACTGGGAGCCACAGGCTCGATAAAGAAGAATTTCCAAGCACATCTTGACAAACTGCTCATACCTGTTACATCTTATGAACTCTTTAGCACATTGCAAGTATTACACTGAGCATTAGCAGTAACTTTGACAGATTGAGATCATACTCCCCATGCCCTGACTTAGAAATGAGATTCATGACGATCATGGCACACACAAAATTAACCACCACAGAAAAGGCAAATGCAGGTGACAAATAGTCCAAACATCTATAAAAATTCACCCCCCCCCCAAAACCTTTTAACCTTTTATGAATTTTGTTCAAACTTGCAGCTGTATATTCTTATCATTAGAATAAAAGACGGGGAAAAGACCTCAGAAATGTCTCATCAGTAACATAGAGGCCAACCAAATTAAGCTGAGGGCATTTTTCCTCATAGGTCAGGAAAACCCCTTTGTAAACATCACATTATATCAACTTTTCTCAAGAGCATCTTGCTGGATTCCAATTAAGGGTTTTACACTCAACGTGGCTGCATTTTGCAAGCATGTGCCCATTAACTATAAACATAATTCATCAAGAATATACAACACTTTTTTTTAAAAGTTGTCGAGAAAATTATCGTAACTTATTAAATAAAGTCCATCTTAGTCACTGCACCGACATTCAAACCTTACACCCCCCCTTGGGAACTCCGCTCTTCTGGCAAACTGCTTCTACCTGTGCCCTTCTCTTCTATTACTACCTCCAGACTGCTCCTTTCACCTTGCTGCTCCTTATGCCTGGAACAAACTACCTGAGTCTGTATGTCAGGCGCCTTCTCTGACCCTTTTCAAATCCAGCTGAAAACTCACCTCTTTACTACTGCTTTTGGATCTTGACTCACCTGATCTCCTTGTTTCTTTACCTTTCCCCCTTGTTTTATCCCTCTCTACACCTTCTGTGTAGCACTAGACAAATACTCAGTAGTAGTAGTAGTAGTATATAAGCCTGTTAAAATAAATAAATAAAAATAAAATTAATTCCTTCCCCCCTCTCCCCAACTACACTGATACAATGCTGGGGTCTGTATTAGGAGTCACCCCCAAGGCAAAGGATCTTGCAGTCATTGAGGACAACATGTTGACATCCTCAGACCAGGGTGGCTAGGAGTGGATATATGGCTGGATATGGATGATTGAGTTTAATTTAAAATTTTATATTTTGCCTCTTAAACCAAAGAGGATCACAACACACATCAACATAAAATCAATAGAATTAACACAAAACCATCCATGTAAATAAGATTAATCAGAAAAAAAATAAATTTACATCTATGTTATAACATTAAGATCCATATTAATACCCCTATTCTATGTAATGTATTTTGTTTTATGTTATAAGCTCAAATTGTTTCATGTAAACTGTATTGACTTTTGGAAATGCAGTATATATATAAAAAATTTGCTAAATAAATAAATACTACACATAATCCCAACAATCATGAACATAACATCAAGGAAACTAATACATAAAATGCTTTCAGCAAAAAACCATGCATTTGTAATGATAAACAGAAAATGAAACAGCCTCCCACCAACCAGCTTCTCCAAAAAAAATCATCCAGTACTGCCTTCCACCATCTAAATGATAAGTATCGAGCAAAAAGCAGGTTTGTATCTGGCATCTAAACATTAAATAACTGTTTTGCATTTTCAAATGAATTGGGCCCATTAGGACTAGGTTATGTGCAAAGAATGACTGGCAAAATTACAAGGGGCCTAATCCTCGCAATGTTTGAAAAGCCAAACAGCACAACTTAAATTCCATCCTCTCTTATAAGAATATAAGATATGCCATAGTGGATCAGACCAAGGTCCATCAAGCCTAGTATCCTGTTTCAAACAGTGGCCAATCTAGGTCATATGTTTCCCCAAAAGATACAGGTTCCTCAATGTTTATATTGGGTCAAGCAGTGATATCCCGTGTCCCTTTTAATAATGGTTTATGGACCTTTCCTCCAGGAACTTGTCCAAACCTTTTTTAAACCCAGCTACACTAACAGCTTTAACTACATCCTCCGGTAACAAATTCCACAGTTTGATTACACGTTGAGTGAAAAAATATTTTGTCTTATTAGTCTTAAATATGTTACCCTGTAGCTTCATTGCATGTCCCCTAGTCTTTTTATATTTTGATGACGTAAACAATCAATCTACGTTTACCGGTTCCACTCCATTCATTAATTTATAGACCTCTATCATATCTCCCCTCAGCCGTCTCTTTTCCAGGTTGAAGAGCCCTAAACGTTTTAGCCTCTCTTCATAGGAGTATCCTTCCATCCCCTTTACCATTTTGGTGGCTGTTCTCTGTACCTTTTCTAATAATGCTATATCTTTTTTAAGATACGGCAACCAGAATTGCACACAATATTCAAGGTGCGGTCGCACCATGGAACGATACAGAGGCATTATAATATCTTTTGTTTTATTTTCCATTCCTTTCCTTGTGATACCTAGCATTCTATTTGCTCTATTGGCCGCCACTGCACATTGGGTGGAGGGTTTTAACACGTTATGCACGATGACGCCTAAATCTTTATCCTGGGTGGTGGTTCCCAATGTGGAACCTTGCATCATGTAACCATAGTTTGGGTTGTTCTTTCCTAGGTGCATAACTTTACACTTGTACACATTAAATTTCATCTGCCATTTGGATGCCCAGTCTTCCAATTTATCAAGATCCTCTTGCAATTTTCCACAATTCTCTTGGGTTTTAACAACTTTAAATAGTTTTGTGTCATCTGCAAATTTGATAACCTCACTCGTTATTCTCTTTTCCAGGTCATTTATGAATATGTTAAAAAGCAGCGGACCCAGCACAGATCCGTGGGGTACTCCACTATTCACCTTTTTCCATTGGGATAATTGGCCATTTATCCCTACCCTCTGCTTTCTATCTTGTAACCCGTTCCTGATCCACAATAGTATATCACCTCCTATCCCATGACTTTTTAGTTTTCCCAAAAGTCTCTGATGGGGGACCTTGTCAAAGGCTTTCTGAAAGTCCAAATACACTATATCAAGCGACTCAACTTTGTCTACCTGTTTATTCACACCTTCAAAAAACATAACAGATTAGTAAGACAAGATCTTCCTCGTCTAAAGCCATGTTGACTGTCTCCCTTTAAACCATCTTAAAAATATGGTCCGTTTTCTTTGAACGCAGATTAATCAATACTATTAAGTGATACGTCCATAGAATTTGCTTATGTAAGAAATTAACTTTATTTATTATTTTATCAATATTCCAACTTCATCAACGTATGTTGCAAACCACAAGGTACTTCCCAGGCTGTTCTTCAGGAAAACTTATCATTCAATTTTCAAACTGTATTCAGTATTCAAAGCTTCAATTTGATGCAATGCAATTCTTCAAAACAGCTCCTAGGTAAACCATTGTGTATTAAATCACTTATGTTTAAAACCAAATGTTACTCTTCAGGGTCTCGACGCTCAGCTCCGGCGCCTCTATGGCGTTTCAAAAGATTATTTTCATCAGGAGACCTGTATCATTGCGTTATGCTGCCCGCGCTTCCCCTCTTTCACTTAATTGCGGGGGAACGATGCGCGGCGTTCCCCCGCAGTTAAGTGAAAGAGGGGAAGCGCGGGCAGCATAACGCAATGATACAGGTCTCCTGATGAAAATAATCTTTTGAAACGCCATAGAGGCGCCGGAGCTGAGCGTCGAGACCCTGAAGAGTAACATTTGGTTTTAAACATAAGTGATTTAATGCACAATGGTTTACCTAGGAGCTGTTTTGAAGAATTGCATTGCATCAAATTGAAGCTTTGAATACTGAATACAGTTTGAAAATTGAATGATAAGTTTTCCTGAAGAACAGCCTGGGAAGTACCTTGTGGTTTGCAACATACGTTGATGAAGTTGGAATATTGATAAAATAATAAATAAAGTTAATTTCTTACATAGGCAAGTTCTATGGACGTATCCCTTTAAACCATGACTGCTGAGTAATTTTGTTCTTTATGATGGTTTCTACCATTTTTCCTGGTACTGATGTCAGGCTCACCGGTCTGTAGTTTCCCGGATCACCCCTGGAACCCTTTTTAAAAATTGGCATTACGGGAGAGTGCAGTTGATTTCCTACCCGGTGGAGGAGAACACCTGTGGGCGCTGGTGCTGCGAGCAGATGTCAAGCATCTGCCCTATTTGAGCTGGGCTGTGCTGCGGTACGCGGCCGCGGGTGCGTCCTTTGGGCGTGTACCCGAAGGGGCGTGACCTAAGGGGCAGGCCACGCCCCTTTGGAGCCCCTTCGGAGCACTTCGGAGGCTCCGGAGGCTTGTGGAGAGAGTTGTTTGCAATGGGGAAGAGACGGAAGAAGATCTTTTCAACTACATCAAGGCCTCCAAGAACGAGGGCCCCATGGACAAACATCTGGTAAGACGCGTTTTAGAGGACGCTAGTTTAGTTGTATCTGGATCTTTGAGTGTTTCCTCACTGTCTCCTTCGTCTCCAATTGGGGGTATAATCCTACTCCATTCGTTGCAAGATATGGGAGTGCCGGTAGCAGGAGGAGTGGTTGGTGCTTCCCCCCCTGTTGGTTTGGCCTCAGGCATTGGATTATCTGTAGAGCAAGGAAGCCTGGTCCGTAAGCAGTTACCTCTACCTAAAGTGGTGCAAGTTTCGTCATCAGGGCCGGCCCGTCCATTGAGCAAGAATGTTTTTTGCACAGGGCCCCGCGCTTCGGGGGGCCCCGCGCAAAGAACATTCTGCTTTTTCTTAATTGAATTAAAAAAAAAAAAAAAAGCTGGCCGCTGCGGCATGGAGTGTCCCGCGGGGCTCCCTCTGCCCGGCGGAACTCTCCCGGCGTGGCTGAGCCCCTCTCTGCCGGCTTGCAGATACGCGAAGGGAGAGAGTCTCCCTCGCGTCTTTGTTAAGCCCGCAGGGGCAGATGGGAAATTTCCCATCAGCCCCTGCTTCCCTTCAGCCCCTGCGGGCTTAACAGAGACGTGAGGGAGACTCTCTCCCTTCGCGTATCTGCAAGCCGGCAGAGAGGGGCTCAGCCGCACCGGGAGAGTTCCGCCGGGCAGAGGGAGCCCCGCGGGACACTCCATGCCGCAGCGGTCAGGTTTTTTTTTTTTTTTTAATTGCCATGAGCCGAGGGGGGGGCGGGTAGGACTGTAAATGGGCTAGGGAGGGAGGGAGGGGTTAAGACTGTCAATGGGCTAGGGAGGGAGGGAGGGGGTTAAGACTGTCAATGGGCTAGGGAGGGAGGGGGTTAAGACTGGCAGTGGGCTAGGGAGGGAGGGGGGTTGAGACTGGCAATGGGCTAGGGAGGGAGGGGGGTTGAGACTGGCACTGGGCTGGGGAGGGGGGTTAAGACTGGCAGTGGGCTATGGGGGGGTTAAGACTGGCAGTGGGCTAGGGAGGGGGGGTTAAGACTGGCAATGGGCAGGGGGGGTTAAGTCTGGCAATGGGCTGGGGAGGGGGGTTAAGACTGGCAGTGGGCTATGGGGGGTTAAGACTGGCAATGGGCTATGTGGGGGTTAAGACTGGCAGTGGGCTATGGGGGGGTTAAGACTAGCAATGGGCTGTGGGCTGATGAGGGCTGGCAATGGGCTATGGGGGGGTTAAGACTGGTAATGGGCTATGGGGGGGTTAAGACTGGTAATGGGCTATGGGGGGGGTAGGACTGGTAATGGGCTATGGGGGGGTTAAGACTGGTAGTGGGCTGATGGGGGGGGGTAGGACTGATAATGGGTTATGGGGGGGCTAGGACAGGAAATGGGCTGATGGGGAGGGGTTAGGACTTGAGGTGGGCTGATGTGGTTAGGACTGGTAATGGGCTGTGGGCTGATGGGGGGGGGTTAGGACTGGCAATGGGCTGATGGGGGGTTAGGACTGGTAATGGGTTATAGGGGGGGCTTAAACTGAAAATGGGGTGATGGGGGTTAGGAATGAAAGTTGATTGATGGGGGGCTAGGACTGTTAATGGGTTGGGGGGTTGCTAGGACTGGAAATGGGCTGAGTGGAAGGGGAGACTTGAACTGCAAATAGCTGATGGGGAGGGGGCTTGGAATGGAAATGGGCTGTGAGGGAAGGGAGCTAGGACTGAAAATGGGCTGATGGAACAGCTAGGATAGGACTGGAAATGGGCTGTTGGGGGGAGCTAAGATTGGAAATGGGCTGTGGTGGGGGCTTGAATTGAAATGGACTCATGGAGGGGCTAGAACTGGAAGTAGGCTCATGGGGGGGGCTTGGACTGGAATTGGGCTGAGTGGAGGGGAGCTATGATTTGACATGGGCTGATGGTGGGGCTAGGAAATGACTAGAAATGGGCTGATGGGGGGGGGGGCTAGGATTGGAAATGAGCTGATGAAGGGACTTGGACTGGAAATGGATGGGGGAGCTAGGACTGGAAATGGGCTGATGGGGGGCTAGGACTGGAAATGGGCTGATGCAGGGACTAGAAGGGAATGGATGCTGGGTGAGACTGGAACTAGAAGGGAGCTGATGTTGGGGGAGGATTAGAATGGGATGGGGCTGGGAGATTAAAATGGAGAGGGGAAAAATATTTTGTGTAGGAGGGATGAAAAATCTACAATTGGCCAGGTATTGGGAGAGTAATTGGGGATTGAGGATGGAGGGGTAAAATTTGTGTGGATGAAATAGGAATGAGGAAAGAGCAAAAGGAGAAAGATTAGTATGTTAAAGCAGATGTAGAGAGAGAGAGAATGGAAAAAAAAAACTAGAAGAGAGAAGAAAGGACAAATGGACAGCAGACGATGGAGAGTTAGCAGAAAACATGAAGAAACCAGAAGAAAGTGGCTGGACCAATTGCAACTGAAAAAAAAATGCACAAAAGGTAGAAAGATATCTCTTTATTTTGAATTTATTAACTGGAATATGTCAGCTCTGGGAAATGTGCATCATTAACATCTGCGCTTTGTTTGGTACAAGAGGAAATTAATTTATAGTTTTATTTCTACAGTGTTGTTGTACATTCCAAGTTTGGCTTTTGGGGTTCCCAGTTTAATTATTGCCTTCCTGTTTCTAAATTGTGATTCCTTGTTTGGTGATGGTCTATGTTCTGCATGTGTAACTGAGCTGAGGTATTCTGTTTATGTAATTCCTATTTGACGTTGCCACTTGTTCTCTTTCCCCAGTATTCTCTGAAATGTATTGGTTTAATATTTGCAGTGTTGCCTTTTGATAGGTAGGGTATGGTGCTTTGTGAGTCCTGGTAATGCTGTCAGGATACGGCGGGTTTGCTATGGGTTCTAAATGGGCAGCGTTTGTAGTAGTTCCTAATGTGCCTGGCGGTTGGCACTGGATTATAGTAATGTAGAAATCTTTTAGTCTTTCTTTATTCATACACTCATTAAGAGACATGTTTACTAAAAGTTAGTGAATGGTAACATTATGCAAATAGTTATGCAAATAAGACCACTTATGCAAATGAGGCCCCGCACCGAGTCTCCGCACATGGCCCCGCACCCCCCTTGGGCCGCCCCTGTTCGTCATTATTGAGTGGTGAGGTTTTTACCTCTACTTCTCCTCAGGATGTGACGCTTAAAGACATTTGGACAGTAGTTACTCGAACTGAAGCTGTCTTAACAGGGACTTTGGGACAAATTGAGGAATTTACTCGGGATTCGATTGCTAAGTTTGTGGACTATGATTCCCAACTTGGCGTAGTGTGGGACCGTTTAGGGTACTGTTCAGGCAGTCTCGGTTGCTTCTGTTAAAGATAGTTTATACTTTCATAGGCAGTTTGAAATGAACATAAGAACATAAGACATGCCATACTGGGTCAGACCAAGGTCCATCAAGCCCAGTTTCCTGTTTCCAACAGTGGCCAATCTAGGTCATACGTACCTAGCAGTTTCCCCAAAGACACAGGTTCCACAGTGCTTGTATTGGGTCAAGCATTGATATCCTGGGTCTCTTTTTAATAATGGTTTATGGACCTTTCCTCCAGGAACTTGTCCAAACCTTTTTTAAACCCACCTACACTAACAGCTCTTACTACATCCTCTGGTAACAAGTTCCAGAGTTTGATTACACGTTGAGTGAAAAAATATTTTCTCTTATTTGTCTTAAATAGTTTACCCTGTAACTTCATTACATGTCCCCTAGTCTTTCTATATTCTGATAGCGTAAACAATCGATCTACGGTCACGGTCAAGGAATTTAAGATGTTTAAATTTTCCTATTACTCACTATCTTTCCCCAAAGATTCTATTTTTAAAATACTTGAAAGAGGTTTTGTTGTTTGAGCAGCCTGAAGCTTTTAAGGTTGCTAATATTTATTATGTTCCTAGGTTTAAGAAAGTGGTTGGTGAGGTGGAAGGTGGGGAATCTGAGCAACTGGTCTCCCCCCATAGTTTGGATATTTCTGAATTTCTTGAATCCTCCTCAGATATTATTTCTGCTCGTGCAACTTTAATAGTTACATTTGTGTCTGAGATGGACAAGAATATTATTATGAAAACTTAGTTTTCTAAAAAGAATGCTTTATTTTGTGGCCACAAGGTTACTATCTTCCCAGATGTGTCTAGGACAAGCCAGATTCGCCGTCGGGCTTTTTTGGAGTTGAAGGAGCGTACACTGGCAATGGGAGCTACTTTTTTCTTAAGTTTCCTTGCAAGTGTATAGTAGGTCATCTTGGGAAGAGTTATAGCTTTGTGGAGCCTGATGAAGTATTGGTGTATCTTACTGCTCATGGGACTCAATCTTTAGTGACGAATTAGTATGATAGGATTTAGGTAAATTTAATTCTATCCACTGGTATTGTTTTTTCTAATATGTTTTGCTGGGGGTTTTTTCCTGTCTGCTTTGCACTCTCCCGTAATGTGGACTTTTATGTATATTATGTGGGTGTGACGACTTGGGTGGAAAAAAGGCCTATTGTGTTTGTATATTTCTTCATATTGCTTGATTGCTTTTTGTATGGCATAAGATTGAAATCAATAAAAAAAATTGGCATTACACTGGCGATCCTCCAATCTTCAGGTATTACAGATGATTTTAATGATAGCTCACAGATTACTAATAGCAGGTCTCCAATCTCATATTTCAGTTCTTTCAACACCCTTGGATGTATACCATCCGGTCTAGGTGATTTGCTACTCTTCAGTTTATCAAATAGTTGTAATACATCTTCCCGGTGTAGCAATATTTCCTTCAATTCTTCTGCAGCATTACCTTTAAATAGCACTTCTGTCATGGGTAACATCCCTACATCTTCCTTAGTGAAGACCAAAGCAAAGAATTCATTCAGTCTCTCCACTATAACCTTGTCCCCTCTTACTGCCCCTCTATCATCTAATGGCCCAACTGACTCTCTCACAGGTTCTTTCTCTCACAGGAATATACTTGAAAAAGTCTTTATTATGCGTTTTTGCTTCCACAGCAAGTTTCTTCTCAAATTCTCTCTTTGCCTGCTTTATCAATGCCTTGCATTTAACTTGCCAGTGCTTGTGCTGTTTCCAGTTTTCGTCATTTGGCTCTTTTTTCCATTTTCTGAAAGATGCTTTTTTGTCAACAGCCTCTCTGACCTCACCTTTAAACCATGCTGGCAGTTTTTTGGACTTCCTTCCACTTTTCTTAAAGCGTGGAATATAGCTGGTCTGGGCTTCAAAGATAGTATGTTTAAACAACACCCAAGCTTAATGTAAGTCTTTAACCTTTGCAACTGCTCCTTTTAGTTTATTCTTAACTATTTTCCTCATTTTATCATAGTCTCCCTTTCGAAAGTTAAAAGGTAGTAATGTGGATTTCCTTACCATTCCTCCTCCATTAATTAAATCAAACGCGATCATGCTATGATCGCTATTGCCAAGTGGCCCCAACACCCTTATCTCTTGCACCAGATCTGATGTTCCACTAAGGACTAAGTCCAAAATGGCTTCCCCTCTGGTTGGTTCATGAACCAGCTGCTCCAAGAAGCAGTTATTTATTTCATCTAGGAACTTTATCTCCCTAGCATGTCCTTCTGTGACACTGACCCAGTCAATACCAGGGTAATTGAAATCACCCATTATTATTACCATTCTGTAACTTTTATTAGCTTCTCTGATTTCTTTGAGCATTTCATCATCTATTTGTTCATTCTGGCCAGGCGGTCAATAGTACACCCCCACTACCATCGCCTTCCCCTTTTTACATGGAATTTCAATCCATAGAGATTCTATAGCAAATTTTGTTTCCTGCAAAATTTTAATCCTTTGTGACTCAATGCCCTCTCTAACATAGAGTGTAACCCCTTCACCAATTTGATCATCTCTATCATTATGATATAGTTTGTACCCAGGTATCACAGTGTCCCACTGGTTGTCCTACTTCCACCATGTCTCTGAGATACTAATCATATCTAACTTCTCATTTAGTGCTATATATGCTAACTCTCCGATCTTATTTTTTAGACTTCTAGCATTTGCATACAAGCATTTTAGAGACTGTATTTTGTTCATATTAATCTGGTTATCGGTAGGCAGGGGTAATTTGGAATCTTTAAGCTCTGTCTGCTGTGTACTCAAGGGCATTTGGGCTACCCTTGTCTTTATTGGAACCTCTCTGCTGATGTGCCCTAATTTCATTTCTTTGGTAGTATCCTTCAAGGAGATATTGTTCCGAACCATGTGCTCTTGGGTGACTGTCAGCTTTCCCCTATTTATTTATTTAGACAGTTTTGTATACTACCTTATCCTTCAATCAAAGTGGTCACAACAGAATTGGGGGATACATTTAATACGAGGGGATATGAGACACATACACTACACATACACAGTTTAAAAGCTGCTCTATCTCCTTTTTAAATGTTAATGCCAGCAGCCTGGGTCCATCCCGGTTAAGGTGAAGCCCATCCCTTTGGAAGAGCCCCTCCTTTCCCCAGAATGTTCCCCAGTTCCTAACAAATTCCAAACCCTCATCCTTGCACCATTGTCTCATCCATACATTGAGACTCCGGAGTTCTGCCTGCCTTTTGGGTCCCGCACGTGGAACGGGAAGCATTTCGTAGAACGCTACCCTGGAAGTTCTCAATTTCAACTTCCTACCTAAGAGCCTAAATTAACCTTGAGAACCTTCCTTCCACATTTTCCTATGTCATTGGTACTGACATGTACCAAGACAGCAGACTCCTCCTCAGCACTATCTAAGACCTTATCTAGGTGGTGCATGAGGTCCGCTACCTTCGCACCAGACAGGCATGTTAGCAAGCAATCCTCACATCCACCAGCCACCCAGCTATCTACCTAATGATCGAATCACCAGCTATAATGGCTGTTCAAACCCTTCCGTCATGGGCACATGGCCCTGGAGAGACTTCCTCAGTTCGAGATGGTTTTACATCACCTGGAGGACAGGTCCTAGTTACAGGATCACTTCCTGCCATACCAGGGTGATTCTCTCCTGTCACGTGACCTCTCTCCTCCATGGCAACAGGGATGCTGCCAGACTGGAGGTAGGACTTCAGGACTATATCCCTGTAGGTCTCGTCTATGTACCTTTCTGTCTTCTTTATGTCTTCCAAGTCTGCTACTCTAGCCTCTAGAGATTAGACTCGTTCCCTGAGAGCAAAGAGCTCCTTGTACCTAGTGCACATGTAAGACCCCTCACCAACTGGGAGAAAATCATACATGTGACACTTGATCTGTACGGAATGTTCGGAACTATTTGGAAAGGAATAGAATAAAATAAAGACTAGTGTAAGATCTCTCAGGGTAATGTCTCCGAATGGTAGAAAGAACCGTGCTCCTATGCTATGGTATGTCGGAGATTATCTCACTTTCTCAGAGTCATTGCTAACACTTTCCTCCAGGTGCACAACCAGATAAATCATAAATCAGATGAGAGGGGCCTGGGATTGACTCAGGTGGGCACAAGGCAGTGCAAATGTTGACACCGTCTCCAGTTCTCTCATTCAGCTGTTTTGCTGCTGCTGACTGAGTGGGCCTGGTGTCAAAATGGAGAGGCCGTTGTCCACTCAGAGTTATCCTTGGCTTCGCTCCTGCTGGTCTCAGTACCTACATTGTAACAAAGAGAGCCTCCTTCTAGACGTCAAAGGCGCAATGCGAACAGGCAACAGGAGGAGATGCCCTGTGACATTCTGTTTAATCCTTCCAGGGCACCCAATGCCGTTCGCCCAATTTCTGTTCTCTTGGTCACCGTTTGCATTTGTTGGCATGAGAAGATCTTTTTCCACATTCAAGCCTTTTGCTGCTGCTGATAACATCACCGTTCTCCCTGTTTCCTCAGCTCATCTTTGACGCCTCTTTCTCTGTGCAAACCTAACACAGATAGCTAAAACCTCTTGGGTCCGATATTCAGTGGCAGCGGCAGCGGTTAGCGTGATTGCAGTTGAACACTAAACACTAGATTTTTAATGCCGGGGCCATATCCAGTCAATAGTATTGAATATCCACTTCAGGAGGAAACTGACCAGGCAGCGACAATATCCAGCCACTGACCAGTTAGCTTCGGTAACAAAAGTCAGGAGAGCCTTTAATGTGCTTAACTTTCGCTGCTGATGGATAATCGTGTTAGTGCCGCTGAATATCCCACTCAGCGGCATTGACATGGTTCGCAGATCTGCTCATTGTTTCTTTCTCTATAACATCAGCTAAATTCGTCCCTTCTTTTCTGAGCATACTACTGATCCTTATGCACTGTCTAGTTACCTCCCGCATAGCTGATTGCAACCTGCTTCTTGCTGGTCTCTCATTGACTCATCTCTCTCCTTTGAGCCATTCAAAAATCTGCCACATAGCTAATCATGCCGCAGTGCCGCTAGGCCCACATAACCCCTCTTCTCAAGTCACTTCATTGGCTTCCTCTCTCCAATTCAAATTTCTCCTCCTGACCTACTAGTGCATTCATTCTACAGCTCCTCCTCCTTTTCTCTCATCTCCCTACACCCCTCCTCGGGAACTCAAGTTCATCAAGTAAAACTCTTGTAAGTGTGCCCTTCTATTCTACTGCCAAATTCATACTCAGTTTGTAGCATCTAGCTGCAGCATATGTCTGGAATAGACTACCTGAGTCAGTATGCCAGCCTCCATCCTTGCCCTTCATCCTGCCACCCCTCTCTGGGCCTTCAGCGGTAACAGTGGCATTGTAACCATGACGCAGTGCTTACCCAAACTCTCTAGTTCCTGCCTTTTCTAATCTGCTGCTTCCACCCATGCCCCCGACACAGTACTGGACAGTTTAGGTAACTACGACACAGCACGGCCGCTGCAGGTCCTAGAGAGGGCACCAGAGGCAGTAACAGGCACCCCTGAAGCAGGGGCGGCCCAAGGGGGGTGCGGGGCCATGTGCAGAGACTCGGTGCGGGGCCTCATTTGCATAAGGTGCCTCATTTGCATAAATATTTGCATAATGTTACCATACACTAACTTTTAGTAAACATGCCTCTTAATGAGTGTATGGATAAAGAAAGACTAAAAGATTTCTACATTACTATAATCCAGTGCCAACCACCAGACACATTAGGAACTACTACAAACACTGCCCATTTAGAACCCATAGAAAACCCGCCGTATCCTAACAGCACTACCAGGACTCACAAAGCACCATACCCTACCTATCAAAAGGAAACGCTGCAAATATTAAACCAATACATTTCAGAGAACAACAATACATGACCTACTGGGGAAAGAGAACAAGTGGCAATGTCAAATAGGAATTACATAAACAGAATACCTCAGCTCAGTTACACATGCAGAACATAGATCACCATACAAGGAATCACAATTTAGAAACAGGAAGACAATAATTAAACTGGGAATCCCAAAAGCCAAACTTGGAATGTACAACACTGTAGAAATAAAACTATACATTAATTTGCTATTGTACTAAACAAAGCGCAGACGTTAATGATGCACATTTCCCAGAGCTGACATATTCCAATTAATAAATTCAAAATAAAGAGATATTTTTCTACCTTTTGTGCATTTTTTTTTCAGCTGCAATTGCTCCAGCCACTTTCTTCTGGTTTCTTCGTGTTTTCTGCTAACTCTCCATCGTCTGCTGTCCATTTGTCCTTTCTTCTCTCTTCTAGTTTTTTTCCATTCTCTCTCTACATCTGCTTTAACATACTAATCTTTCTCCTTTTGCTCTTTCCTCATTCCTATTTCATCCACTCAAATTTTACCCCTCCATCCTCAATCCCCACTTACTCTCCCAATACCCGGCCAATTGTAGATTTTTTATCCCTCCCACACAAAATATTTTTCCCCTCTCCATTTTACTCTCCCAGCCCCATCCCATTCTAATCCTCCCCCAACATCAGCTCCCTTCTAGTTCCAGCCTCACCCAGCATCCATTCCCTTCTAGTCCCTGCATCAGCCCATTTCCAGTCCTAGCCCCCCATCAGCCCATTTCCAGTCCTAGCAACCCCCCAACCCAATACCAGTCCTAGCCCCCCCCAACCCAATACCAGTCCTAGCCCCATCAACCCACTTCCAGTCCTAACCCCCCATCACCCCATTTTCAGTTTAAGCCCCCCTATAACCCATTACCAGTCCTAACCCCCCCCCATCAGCCCACTTCCAGTCCTAACCCCATCAACCCATTTCCAGTCAGCCCCCCATAGCCCATTGCCAGTCCTAACCCCCCCATCAGCCCACAGCCCATTACCAGTCCTAACCCCATCAGCCCACCTCAAGTCCTAACCCCTCCCCATCAGCCCATTTCCTGTCCTAGCCCCCCCATAGCCCATTATCAGTCCTAACCCCCCATAGCCCATTACCAGACAGCCCCCATCAGCCAACAGCCCATTACCAGTCTTAACCCCCCATAGCCCATTACCAGTTCTAACCCCCCCAACAGCCCACAGCCCATTACCAGTCCTAACCCCATCAGCCCACCTCAAGTCCTAACCCCTCCCCATCAGCCCATTTCCTGTCCTAGCCCCCCATAGCCCATTATCAGTCCTAACCCCCCATAGCCCATTACCAGTCCTAACCCCATCAGCCCACCTCCAGTGTTAACCCCCCCATCAGCCCATTTCCAGTCCTAGCCCCCCCCATAGCCCATTACCAGGCTGTACCCCCCCAACAGCCCACAGACCATTACCAGTCCTAACCCCATCAGCACACCTCCAGTCTTAACCCCCCCATCAGCCCATTTCCAGTCTTAACCCCCCATAGCCCATTACCAGTTCTCACCCCATCAGCCCACCTCATGTCCTAACCCCTCCCAATCAGGCAATTTCCTGCCCTAGTCCCCATAGCCCATTACCAGTCCTAACTCCATCAGCCCACCTCCAGTCTTAATCCCCCCAGCCCATTTCAGTCCTAGCAAGCCCCCAACCCATTACCAGTCCTAGCCCCCCATAGCCCACTCCCAGTCCTAATCCCACCAGCCCATTTCCAGTCCTAATCCCCCATCACCCAATTTTTAGTTTAAGCCCCCCATAGCCCATTACCAGTCCTAACCCCCCATCAACCCACTTCCAGTCCTAATTCCATCAGCCCATATACAGACTTAGCTCCCCTCAGCCCATCACCACTCTTAACCCCCCCAGCCCATCACCACTCCTAACCCCCCAGCCCCCCATAGCCCATCACCACTCCTAAACCCCCCCATCACATCACCACTCCTAACTCCCCCAGCCCCCCCATAGCCCATCACCACTCCTAACCCCCCCAGCCCAGCCCAGCCCAGCCCAGGGAAAAATGTTTTTAAAAGAAAGCTGTCTGCTGCCGCTGCCGGGGCCGTCGCGGCAGAATCGAGTGTGCCGCGGGGCCCCCCCTGCCCAGCAGAGCCTGCTCTCCCCTGTATCACCTCTCTTTCAGCTGCCTGCAGTCACACGCACCGGCTTTCAGAGCACGAAGGAACTAGTTTCCCTTTTGCGGCTCTGTTAAGCCCGCGGGGGCTGATGGGAACTTCCCATCAGCCCCCGCGGGCTTAACAGAGCAGCGAGGGAGAAACTCTCCTCTCGCGCTCTGAAACCGGCGCGTGTGACTGCAGGCAGCTGAAAGAGAGGTGATACAGGGGAGGGCAGGCTCTGCTGGGCAGGGAGGGCAGGCTCTGCTGGGCAGGGGGGGCCCCGCGGCACACTCGATTCTGCCGCGGCGGCCCCGGCAGCAGACAGCTTTTTTTCTTTTTTTTAAAATTTAACTTTTACATCAGAATGTTTTTTGCGCGGGGCCCCCTGAAACGCGGGGCCCTGTGCAAAAAACATTCTTGCTCAATGGAGGGGCCGGCCCTGCCCTGAAGGCCGGCACTTGCCTAATGGTAGCGCTGGCCCTCCTCCAATCCAGACTAAAAACTCACCCACTTAGTCTCCTGTTCACCATTTCCCCTGGTTGCCTTGAATCAGTTAGCAGCTCTATGGGACAGGGGCCGTTTCTTCTGTGTATCCGTACATGCTGTGTATACCTTGGGTTTTTTTTCAAGTGCCTTTGAATCAATACTGATTCCGGGTGACCCAGCAGCTCCTGGTTTTTCTTGGCAGTGTGACTGGAAGTAGATTGACATTCCTTTCATCAGACACAATCCTTTTGCCAGAGCATTGACTTGGTACCCAAGAGACCGGGGTTCAATTCCCACTAGCACTCCTCGTGGCCTTGGGCAAGTCACTTAACCCTCCATTGCCTCAGAAAAAATCCAAGTTATCAATGTCCCTGTTTAATGTACATTACCAAGTTTAAGTTGTTATGTAAACCACTTTAATTGAAATGATAAAGCAGTATAAAAGACCTGTTAAATAAATAAAAATAGAAATGGAGGGTTAAGTGACTTGCCTAAGGCCACAAGGAGGGCTAGGGGGAATCAAACCCTGTTATCTTGGTTCCCAAGCCAGTGCTGTAACCACTAGGCTACTCCTCCACTCATGTATATCTTGCAGCACTATAAAACTATTAAGTATTCATGTGTAATGTAGAAGAGGCACTTGCTGCATGCACGTCAATGAGTACGTTCCCCTTTTAGCACAATGTCTGTTTTTTTGCACTGATCTTTTCATCTGTGGTAACAGGAATGTCCCAGCTCTACTGGGCTCATGCTTTGCAGTTTTCTGGCACAGGACTTCCAGGGGGTGAGACCTGCTGGTTTTCTGACATCAGCAGATCACACCCAGCACTGAGATGTGGGACTATTTCCAGTTCAGTGCTGCACAATCTGCATTAGTTGTATGATGTGTCAGAGCACTTTGTTTTCCCAGAGTGTGGCAAGTTTTCAGAAGCATCCTTCTTAGTCCTACTGAGGCGTGTATTATTCTTGCAGCTTTCGTGGGCTGGGGCGACTGACACTCAGCAGCGGCGCTCAGGCATTTTCAAGCCTCCGACTGCTACCACTTTAATTAACTCAAAAACAAAATTCCCCAAAACCCAGGTATTCCTATAAATATCAATCGTCAAAAGAATACCCGAACCCCCAACTGCAATCACCAGAAAAATTTTTTTGTCGGGCATAAACCGCAAGGTGAGGAGGACTTCCTCATCACCTCACGCAGTACATACCCCTTTTGTTATTTGTTTATTTTATCTTTTCTTATTCATATAAATTTTTTTTAAAAAATTTTTAAAAACCGCAAAAAAGGGTTTCACACTTATCTGCTCAAGCACGACGTGCACGTTTTTTCGGATTTGGAAGGATTGGTCACACTATTTTTGCTTTGGGAACACTTGAAACAGAAGCTGGTCGCTTCGAAACGTGCACGTCGTACTTGAGCAGATAAGTGTGAAACCCTTTTTTGCGTTTTTTTAAAAAATTTATATGAATAAGAAAAGATAAAATAAACAAATAACAAAAGGGGTATGTACTGCGTGAGGTGATGAGGAAGTCCTCCTCACCTTGCGGTTTATGCCCGACAAAATATTTTTTCTGGTGATTGCAGTTGGGGGTGCGGGTATTCTTTTGACGATTGACCACTTTAATTAAAGCAGATAATCAGCGTCGGATACTGGCGAGGCGTCAGTTTCTCCAAGCAGCATCAGTGCTAAGAATAATAAAGTTAAGGCAGCCATTCGCCTATCCTGGCTTTATCCAGCTAGTGGCTGAACAGCAGCACTGAGCGGAGAGCTGCGCGACCACAGACTGCCCTGGTTTTATCCAGGCATTTGTGAGAATATTCCAGACAATGCCACTGAATATGACAATTACTTCAGGTCCTGCTAACTAAACCTTTCTGAATATGGCCCCCTGAAATTCTAAATTTAGTCCTCAACCAATATTTGTCCCCTATTCTCAGACAAACTTAAGATTGCTGCATATTGACCCCTTTGGGTCTTTCTGCACTAGGTATCTATATTAGATACCTTAATCTAGGCAACTGAATGACAATCTGAAATTTTGGAACCATAACTTCTATGCTCCTAAATTTAGATAGATTTCAGCTGATAACTTATTAAAGACGACCCGGGAAACTCACTGCTTACCCCAGGACGAACATTGTGGAAGCTGTGGACTTTGGGTACCTGCCAGGTACTTGTAGCTGGATTGGCCACTGTTGGAAACAGGATACTGGGCTTGATGGACCTCAGTCTGACCCAGTATGGTATTTCTTATGTTCTTAACCTAGGGTCCAATATTCAAAGGATTTACGCTCCTAACTTTGACAGTTATGCTTCTAAATTGGCCTCTTTGAAAATTTACTAGAGTTGAGTGCCTAAATATTTTCTTAAAATTTCATTAAACTCCTAAAGTGGGTAACAGTGGGAGGACCTTAGCACTAGGCACCTGCATTAGATTCATAAATCTAAGCAAATGAACGACAGAAGCACAAATTCTAAGCTCCTAAATAAAGATACATTGTCAGCTGAAAATTCAGGCTCCTAAGTATGGCTGAAAATAGGGCACAAATTTAGAAGCAGATCTTTTTTTTTTTTTAATAATTTGCCTCTCTGCTGCTAACAAATGCATATTCTAACTCACTTCACCGTCCACTGCGTCAGCTTAGAAACCAGAAAGGGAAATCATGTGTGGACATGATTATAACTCACCTTGAGCTTTAAAAATGGTTTGGACAAATTCCGGGAGGAAAGGTCCATAAACCATTATTAAAGGGGACCCGGAAAATCCACTGCTTGTCCCAATACAAGCACCATGGAACCTGTGTGTCTTCTGGGGAAACTGCTAGGTACTTCTGACCTGGATTGGCCACTATTGGAAACAGGATACTGGGCTTGATGGACCTTGATCTGATCCAGTATGACATATCTTACGATCTTATGAGCTCGGATTTGGAGAAGTGAATAGAGTAGTGTATCTGAGTTTAAAAAAAGACAGACAGGAAGAAAATTGATGCCTTTGAATTATGGTGCTGGCGACGAATACTGTGTATACCATGGACTGCCCGAAGAACAAACCAGTCAGTACTGGAGGAGATCAAACCTAAACTTTCTTTAGAAGCTCAGATGACAAGACTTCGACTTCCATACTTTGGACACATCATGAGAAGAGACAGATCATTAGAGAAGGACATCATGCTTGCCAAGGTGGAAGGTCAAATAGAAAAGAGGAAGGCCAGCAATGAGATGCATCGATACAATAACAGCAGCTACGGGTGCCAGTCTGTCAACAATGAGCTGCCTGATTAAAGACTGAATACAGTTTGGGACAACTATCCAAAGGGTCACCATGAGTCTACGCCAACTCAACGGCACTTAACAACAACAAGAGAGAGGCTCATGTGGTGCCTTTACACAAAAGCGGAAGTAAGAATGTGGTTGAAAACTACAGGCTGGTTAGTTTAACTTCAGTGGTGAGTAAATTATTGGAAACGCTGCTGAAAGAGAAAATAGTGAGGTTTCTGGAGTCCAGCTGATTAGAGGATCCGAGGCAGCATGGATTCACCAGAGGCAGGTTTTGTCAGACAAATCTGATTGATTTCTTTGACTGGGTGACCAGGGAGTTGGACCGAGGGAGAGCCCTTGATGTGGTGTATTTAGATTTCAGTAAAGCCTTTGACACTGTTCCTCACAGGCGACTTATAAACAAACTGAGCACCCTAGGGATGGACTCTAAAGTTACTGCTTGGGTTAGAAATTGGTTGGGTGGGAGGCGACAAAGAGTACAAGTAAATGGAGCTCACTCTGAGGAGAAGGACGTTACCAGTGGTGTGCCCTAGGGATCTGTCCTTGGTCCAATTCTTTTTAACATCATTGTTAGTGATATAGCGGAAGGGCTGTCGGGTAAGTTTTGCCTTTTTGCGGATGATACCAAAATCTGCAATAGAGTAGACACCCAGGAAGATGTAGATAACATGAAGAGGGATCTAGCTAAGCTTGAAGAATGGTCTAGAATCGGGCAGCTGGGATTTAATGTTAAGAAATGTAAGGTCATGCATTTGGGCTGCAGCAATCCAAGGGAGCAATATAGTATAGGGGGTGAAGTACTTTTGTCCACTAAAGAAGAGCGGGACCTGGGCGTGGTTGTGTCTGATGATCTTAAAGTAGCTAAACAGGTAGAAAATGCGACGGCAAAAGCTAGAAGGATGCTTGGGTGCATACGGAGAGGAATGGCTAGCAGAAAAACAGGAGGTGATAATGCCTCTGTATAAGTCTTTGGTGCAACCTCATTTGGAGTATAGTGTGCAATTCTGGAGACCACACCTTCAAAAGGATGTGAACAGGATGGAGTTGGTGCAAAGGGTGGCTATTAAAATGGTTAGTGGTCTTCATTATAAAGCATATGAGGACAGACTTAAGGATCTTAATATGTACACTGTCACGCCCTCACCACCCACCTCTAGCCTAGAGGGGCGTGGTATCGGAGGAACTTCTCTCGATTGGCTTGGGCAAACTAACTTTCCCCAGGCGTATCTTGGGATAGGTAGTTTGCCTTCAAAAATGGCTTCAAGAAGAAGTTGTAGTCATGGTCTGGAGGTAAGGCAAAGTGACAGAATTTTATTTCTTACGCAAAAGTTCAAGTACCCTGTACACAGGACTCCTTCTTATGCAGGATTATTGGTAATACACCACTAGAACAGCATAACTGCTTCACAAGCTTCAAACACACACAGCTGCTTCAAACGTTTCTCAGCCCTGAAAAACAGCACTTCTTTAACAAGGGTAAAAATGCCTCTTTTTAGCCTTGCCTTGTAAAACAATTAATGGCAACAATAAAACTTAGTCCCCCTGGAATAAAAGCTTCTTCTTAACTCCCTTCCCGGATTAAGTTTAAACCAAAAAATGGGAGACACAGGCAGCAAATATTCACCAAGCTTTTTAGCTTCCCTGAAACTTTTCCTGGCTGCGTCACAAACCTTCGGGTGCTAGCAAAAGTATCCCCGGCCTACTGTCAGTTCTCTGTGTCTTGTTATTTCCAGCTTTAGGAGACCTTCTCAGAAAGTGTTAGCCCTCAGCATAATGGTTCAACGCACTTGGCTTGGCATAAAGTACAGTCCATAGGAATATCCATAGCCCTCAAGTCATCCTCAGCAGTATCGACTTGCATATCTTCAATTGTTGGAGCAGTGTCCCGTTCTGAGTTCTCCAAGCAGTGCTCAGTAAACAGCGCCCCCTTGGGTCCTAGAGTCACTCCTGTTCCCAGCTCTACGTGAGACAGCCAGTCAGTACCTTCAGCCTTTGGCCCTTCTCCTCGGCTGTGTTTCCTGTGGTTCAGCTCCTCCCAGGGCTCTCCTCTATGGCTCTGCTGCATCTCCAGCTTCTCTTGACTCTCCTGAGCCTCTTGTTTCTCCAGCTCCCCTTGTTTCTCCAGCCTCTCTTTGCCTTAGCAGGGGTTTATATTTTCCCACCTCCAGGGTTCCAGCCCCTATTCCTCCCTTCCGGCCCTTCCCAGGTGATAATAATCTCTTCTCATGCCTGCAGGGACCTCATAGGAGTCTGGGTGTGGCACCCTGGGTTTTCTCTCTCTCTTCTTTCTCTCCCTTCGTGGGGCCTGAGATCCAGGCCAGGCAGGGATTTCGTGGGTATCGGTGTACGCAGGATTCAGGTTACCCTTGAAATACACAACTGGGCTCTCCCCTAAGTCCAAGTCCATGTCCTTTTCTATTCTCATGGGTTCAAGATGGGCGTCTCTGTCACAACACCTTAGAGGAAAGGCGGGAGAGAGGTGATATGATTGAGATGTTTAAATACCTCCGTGGCATAAATGTTCAGGGAGAGAGCCTCTTTCAATTGAAAGCAAGTTCTGCTACGAGGGGACATGGGATGAGGGTGAAGGGAGATAGATTCAGGAGTGATATGTGGAAATATTTCTTTACGGAAAGAGTAGTGGATCTGTGGAATAGTCTCCCAGTGAAGGTGACAGAGATGAGGACAGTAACTGAATTTAAAAAAGCATGGGACAAACACAGATGATCTCTAAAGGAAAAAAGGGGATTGTGTAGTTGTTGATATGGAAGGACAGACTAGATAGGCCATGTGGTCTTTTTCTGTCGTCATATTTCTATGTTTCTATGTTTATAAGGTGGACCTCATAATATCATGCTTGCTTGCCCATGCACAATTCAATACCATCATAGGTTATAAAAAATCCTCCCCTATAGCAATCGCTTATCTTTTCACTTATATTGCCTCTGTTCCTAAAATTTCAGTTAGAACTCATATGCCCCAAACTCACTCACTCCAATGCTGACAGCGTTTTACCCAACGCTACTTCAGGGGATTTCTTCTATAGAGAAAAACAATCAACCACACTTAACTCATAAAACATATCTATTCTCCTATACTTTATCACTTCAAACCACATATTATTATAACCATACAAGACATGTGCTCTCAGCTGAGGTGCCATATGAAGACAGACCACTCAGCCTCACTTGGTTTGCAGCTTGTCGTGCTGTGAGGGCTTGTGTGCATCAGTGATGCTGAGGGCTAAGCTATCAGTAGCTTAACTACTGGCAGGGTCTCCCAAGAAGGACAGGTCTCAAATGAGGTGCCAGACCAAGACAAACCACCCATCTGGGCAGCAGCAGAATGGGGCAGTATTGGCAGTGAAGGATCACATTTCTGTGACAACGGCAACAACACTAGAATTAAACTGTGCAGAAGAAAGGCCTGGCAATCTACTTCTGTATCTTGCCAAGAAAACCCAATGGATAGTCCCAAGAAAACAAACTGCACTATAGTGCTGGAAGATGAGACCCCCAGGTCGGAAGGCACTCAACTGGCTACTGAGGAGGAGCTGAAGACTTCTCAGAGTAAAGCCAGCATTTATGATGTGGTTGGATCAAAGCCCTCGGGACGTCTGACTGCTGATGTAGCTGCGCATGAAATGAGAGTCAGAAGCTGCAAAGATGTCTTATTTATTGGGACACGGAACATAGGAAGCATGAACCAAGGGAAGTTAGAAGTGGTCAAGAAGAAAATTGAAAGAACTGTAATGAAATACAATACAATCAGTGAACGCTTAATCTCTATTTGTCTACGAGGATTGCCTATCAACACAACTATAATTCAAGTATATGCCCCAACAACAGCTGCAGAAGAGGATGAAGTTGATGGGTTCTATGAACAAGTACAAGCTGAAATTGACAGAACATGCAAATAGGATATCCTGATAGTCATGAGTGACTGCAACACAAAAATTGGCAACAAAGAAGAAGGCAAAGTGGTTGGAAAATATGAACTTGGAAACAGAAATGAAGCTGGAGAAAGACTGATAGAATTCTGCAAGACCAACGATCTATTCATCTCAAACACCTTCTTCCAGCAACACAAACAGCGACTATACACATGGACTTCACACAATGGATTGTACAAAAATCAAATTGACTACATATGTGGAAGTCAACAATGGAAAAGCTCTATAACATCAACAAAGACAAAATCTGGAGCTGACTGTGGTATTGGTCACCAACTACTAGTATGCGAACTCTAGCTAAAGTTGAAAAAGAGCAAGCCACTCATGAATGTAGCAAAATATGACCTTGAGAATTTGCCACTGGAATTTAGAGACTACCTAAAAATTTGTTTTGCTGCTTAATATATAAATGACAGAGCTCCGGAAGAGTTATGGAATGACATCAAGAAGGTTGTATTGGAAGAAAATGAGAAGTCTCTACAAAAGGTGAAAAGCAAAAATGGCCAAAATGGATGACCGAAGAAACTCTGAAAATTGCCCAGAAATGCAGAGAAGCTAAAGCCAAAGGAGAAAGAGAGGCAATCGCAGAACTCAACAGAGATTTCCAACATTCCACAAGACAAGACAAGACAAGGAGAAGTACTACAATGACTCATGCAAGGAAATAGAAGCAGAAATTATTAGAGGAAGAAAAAGATCAGTTTTCCTAAAGCTATGAGAGTTAAAGAGAAATCCCTGCCTCGAATTGGAATGTTACAAGATGCTCAAGGATCCATGTTGAATGATGCTGAGAAGATCAAGAGAAGGTGGAAAGAATATAAAGAGTACAATAAAGATCAAGTGGACCAACAGCCATTTCAACCTGTACTTAATGATCAGGAACATTGGTGATGAAAGAAGAAGTCGAAGCAGCATTGAAAGCCTTATCAAAGAACAAAGCACCAGACATTGATGGCATTCCCATAGAAGTATTACAGCAATCTGATGCAGCTGTTACCATACTTAGAAGGCTCTGCCAGGAAATTTGGAAGACATCATCATAGCCAACTGACTCGAAAAGATCTGTGTTTATACTAATACTAAAGAAAGGTGATCCAACTTAGTGTGGAAATTATTGCACAATTGCTCTAATCCTACATGCCAGCAAGAATCTACTCGATTATTCAGCAAAGGCTACAACTGTACCTGTAATGAGACGTGCCTGAAGTGTAAGCAGGATTTAGGAAAGGGCGAGGAACAAGAGACATCATCGCAGATGTGAGATGGATCCTTGAAAAGACAAAAGAATACCAAAAGGGTATCTATATGTGTTTTATTGACTAAAGCAAGGCTTTTGACTGTATAAACCATGAGAAACTCTGGACCACATTAAGAAGCATGGGTATACCAGAACACCTGATAGTTCTCTTGCACCACTATCATAGTCTCCCTTTCGAACGTTAAAAGGTAGTACTGTGGATTTCCTTACTATCCCTCCTCCACTAATTAAATCAAAGGCAATCATGCTATGATCACTATTGCCAAGTGGCCCCAACACCCTTATCTCTTGCACTAGATCATAAGATATGCCATACTGGGTCAGACCAAGGTCCATCAATCCCAGTATTCTGTTTCCAACAGTGGCCAATCTAGGTCATATGTACCTAGCAGTTTCCCCAAGGGACACAGGTTCCACAATGCTTGTATTGGTTCAAGCATTGATATCCTGGGTCCCTTCTTAATAATGGTTTATGGACCTTTCCTCCAGGAACTTGTCCAAACCTTTTTTAAACCCAGCTACACTAACAGCCTTTACTACATCCTCTGGTAACAAATTCCAGAGTTTGATTACACGTTGAGTGAAAAAATATTTTCTTTTATTAGTCTTAAATAGTTTACCCTGTAGCTTCATTGCATGTCCCCTAGTCTTTCTATATTCTGATAAGGTAAACAATCGATCTACGTTTACCCGTTCCACTCCGTTCATTAATTTATAGACTTCTATCATATCTCCCCTCAGCCGTCTCTTTTCCAAGTTTATTTATTTTATTTAATTTATTTATTTAACATTTCTTATATACCGCGCTATTTGTCATCAGCGCGGTTTACATCAAAACAAGTTAAAGAGCCCTAACCTTTTTAGCCTTTCTTCATAGGAGTATCCTTCCATCCCCTTTACCATTTTGGTGGCTCTTCTCTGAACCTTTTCTAAAATTGCTATATCCTTTTTAAGATAAGGCTTTCAAGATCATCCACCATCTTTCAGCAGATGCACTACAAGAAATCGTAACAAGGAACATCAGTAATAGACCAAGAAGGAACAATAATGCCAACATGATCAGCACACCCTCAGGATACCATAAGACTAAACAAAATATGTCAAGAAGAGCTCCATCACTAATGGCATCCACACTATGGAACTCCCTCCCAACGAGCCTAAGGGAATTAGAGGACATCACAGACTTCCGCAAGGCCCTTAAAACCCTGCTCTTCACAGAAACCTACGAGCAGATAAACAGTCCCCACCAGATATACAATAGCCCCCACCCGAGCGGGATAGCAACGTAAATTCCCCTGCAAATTCAATAACTAACCAACCCAGCTAGACTCACGACACCATCATGATAAATGTTAACCCTCAAATTGTGTTGTCTTAATGTTGTTAAGTACCCTCATGTTAAATGCTGTAAAACACCCACATGTTAAATGTAACCCAGTTGTGATGTGATGTAACCACTTTGATTGTAAGATAAGGTGGTATACAAGTATGTCTAAATAAATAAATAAATAGATCTGGTGTTCCACTAAGGACTATGTCTAATATGGCTTCCCCTCTGGTCGGTTCATGAACCAGCTGCTCCAAGAAGCAGTCATTTATTTCATCTAAGAACTTTATCTCCCTAGCATGTCCTGCCGTGACACTGACCCAGTCGATACCGGGGCAATTGAAATCACCCATTATTATTACTGCACTGTAACTTTTGTTAGCTTCCTTGATTTCTCTGAGCATTTCATCATTTTTATTTATTTATTTATATACAGGCTTGATATACCGCCCAAAACCGGAGTATCAGAGCGGTGTACAATAAAAGAAAAGCAGATGCAGGAAAGATAAAGAGAGAAAAGAACGCCATTTGAAGACAGGAAAGAGCTAGGGAGAGATAGATAGAAAGAAAAGGACAGGGATTACACGACTAGACAATTAAACACGGGGGGAGGGGAGTGAGGGGGTGGATAGTGGCAATCGGAACTGACATGACGGTCATGAAGGTACTGGAAGGTCGAAAGCCTGAGAGAAGAGATGGGTCTTAAGGAGAACTTTGAAGTGCGGGAAAGAGGACTCAGTGCAGAGCATGTGGGGAAGGGAATTCCAGAGAGCGGGGGCTAAGAAGAAAAATGCAGAGTGACGGGTGAGTTCGAGGTGGGCCTGGGACGGAGAGGGAAGGAAAATATGGTTGGTATGGGACGATCGGAGAAGACGGGGAGCAGGTTGATGAAAGATAAGATCAGAAGGGTACTGAGGAGTATTAGTGTGGAGAACTCTATGAGTGATGATAAGATACTTGTAAATAAACCTAAATTTGATGGGAAGCCAATGAAGGGAGAAAAGACAGGGAGTGATGCGATCGAAAGGGGAGGAAAAAGTGAGTAGGCGGGCGGCAGTGTTTTGAAGGAGCTGAAGACGACGGAGTTGATAGGACGGAAGGCCAGCGAGGATGGAGTTGCAGTAATCCAAGTGAGAGGTTACCAGGGAAAGGACTAGAATGGTGAGGGATTTAGTGGAGAGAAAGGGCAGGAGGAAGCGAATGCGGCGGAGGTGGAAGAGGCAACTGCGGACTAGGGAAGAAATATGAGGGTGAAAGGAGAGGGAGGAATCCAGGGTGACACCCAGGTAACGGAGGGAAGAGACAACAGGGATGGGGAGGGAGGACATCATAGGGGCTAGGCTGGGAGGAGGAGTGGAGAAAGAGAACCAGATGGCAGAGGATTTAGAGGGATTGACACAAAGGAAATTATCAGAGAACCAAGAAGCAATACGATTAAGGCAGGCATTGAGAGCAGAGAGGTCTGGGGAAGCGGAGCTGGTGTGATGGACGAGAAGAATATCATCTGCATAGAAGTAAAAAGAGATACCAGACTGTTGAATGAGAAGGGCCAGGGGGGCGAGGAAAACATTGAAAAGTAGAGGGGTGAGGATAGAACCTTGTGGAACACCACTGTGTAGAGGGGAGGGGGCAGAAGTAGAGGAGCCAAAGTGAACAGCGAAGGAACAGTGAGAAAGAAAAGAGTGAAACTAGCGCAACATAGTGCCGTGGATACCAGAATCGGACAGGCGAGTGAGGAGAGTGCGGTGATCAATAACGTCAAAGGTGGCAGAGAGATCTAAAGAGACGGCAATAGATAGGTCACCATGGTCGTGAGAACGGTGGAGGTCACTGAGGAGGGCAAGAAGGATAGTTTCAGTGCTGTGTCCAGGCCTAAAACCAGATTGACGAGGGTGAAGATAGAGGGTGGAATCAAGGTGCGCCGAAAGCTGTGTGAAAACCAATTTCTCAAGGACCTTAAAGAGAAAGGGGAGGTTTGAGACGGGTCGCCAGTTGGCAGGAAGGCTAGGGTCAAGGGAGTGTTTCTTAAGAAGAGGGCAGACCAGGGCGTGTTTCCAGGAGGTGGGAAAACTACCGGAAGAGAGACTGGTGTTGACTATGGCAAGGATATACGGCAGAAGTTGAAGAGAGGGATCAAGGAGCCAGGAAGAAGGGAGAGGATCGAGTGGGCAGGTTGTTTTGTGGGAAGAGGAAATTGCCTGAAGAAGCTCAGCGGAGGTGACAAGGCTGAAGGAGCACCAAGTGTGAGGGAAGGTACTGGAGGGAGGAGGGGAGGGAATGACGGGGGAGGCGGAGAGGGAGGGAGAAGGGGAAAGAGGAGGGGGCAGAGGGGGAAGGAAGAGTGAAGGGACTGGATCTTATTTACAAAGAAGGAAGCAAGGGCCGTCGGGCTGGGGGCAGTGGGAGGGGGCGCTGATGAGAAGGGACAAGTTGAGGGGGAAGACAGAGTGAAGGACCCGATACAAGCAACGGGAGGAGTTAGAAGATGCAGTGATGAGATCCGAAAAGTAGGTCCTCTTGGCCTCGGTGATCATAGTGCGGTAGTAATGATGTGCGCAGCGGAAAGAGGTCAAGGAGGCAGAAGAGGGGTGTTTACGCCAGTGACGTTCAGCACGTCGGAGATGGGTGCGCTGGAGATAAAGACCCGAGTGATACCAGGGGTGATGGGACATGGAACGGCAGGGGTGGGGCGAAGGAGAGCTAGGGTGTCAAGGGTGATAGTGAGAGTAGAGGACCAGGAATCAACCTGCTGGTCGACAGGAAGAGAAAAAAACTCAGGGGAAAAGAGAGAGTCGGCAGGGGGAAAGGCTTGCAGAGTGAGGGGCGTAAGACGGCGTTTGAGAGCCTTAAATGAGGTTGCAGCAACAGATGAAGGGAGCATTTGCATGGGAGGGAGGGCGAAAGAAAACAATAAGCAATGATGGTCAGACCAGGGAAGAGGGGTGGATGAGATAGAAGAGGTTACATAAGGGGATGAGGAAAAAGTAAGAATGAGATCAAGGGTATAGCCAGAGGAATGAGTTGGACATTGTACATGTTGGATTAGATCAAGGTCGGTGAAAAGTGAACTGAGAGTCTTATCGCGAGGGCGGGTTTGGGAGGATAGGTGTGCATTGAAATCACCAAGGATAACCAGATGGGAAGAAAGTAAGGATGTCTCAGAGAGGGTGAGCAGAAGAGACTCCCAAAGATCAGAGCGCATTGAGGGTGGGGCATAGAGAAGAAGGAAAAATATAGGAATGGAAGTCCCTGAACGCAGCAGTAAGGCTTCAGGATAGCGGGGTTGGGGGGACACGAGTGAGAAAGGAATAGAAGAGCGATGAATAACAGCCATGCCGCCCCCGGACCGGTGAAGCCGGGGAACGTGAAAGGCAGAGTAACCGGGGGGAAGGCATCGATGAAGGATACCGTCCTCACCCTCACGGAACCAGGTTTCGGTGAGGAACAGAGCATCAAGAGAGTGTTGTGATAAGAGGTCATAGACCAAAGGAGTTTTAGCATGGATAGACCTGCAATTTAGGAGAGCAAAAGAAAGAGTCAACAGAGAGCAGACAGATTGAAGTGGAGGCGTGGAAGAGAGCTGGATAGTACAACAAGTAACAAGATTATTCATATTCTGGGTGCAGACCCCCGGTGGGATAGAGGAGACCGTCAGAGGGCGGTTTTCCCCCAGAGAACAGGAATAGAGGCCATAGAATGGGCCTGAACAGAGGGCAAAGGGAGAGCTAAGGGAGCAGGAGCAGTTCCAGAAGTGTGAGATGGACAGGAAGTTGAAGGGAAAAATAGGGGAAGAAGCAGCAGAGAAAGAAGGTGCAAATAGTACCCCCCACAAGGAGGAAATTGACCTGGCAGGAAGGAAAAGACGCCCCCGTCGTCGCCCCAAGGAGCTCGCCCAAGGAGCAGGACCTGCTCCTTGTGTGCGCTCCTTTGGCGTGCGCCGCCGCAGTGCAGAACGGCGCCCCAATGTTCTTTAAGTACTGCAAGGTACCTGAGGCTTGGCGCGGACGCGTTGCATGCGTCCGCGTCACTTCCGGGAGGCGGGTCTGGAATATGGCAACCAGTGCAGGGAGGACAGTACAGACGGACCTGAAGGAAAGGGCAGACAATCAGGCAGCAAAACAAGCAGCAAGGCAAGCAGTAGCAGACAGTAGAACACAGCAGCAGGACTGGAACGGCGCCCCGATGTTCTTTAAGTACTGCAAGGTACCTGAGGCTTGGCGCGCAACCAGTGCAGGGAGGACAGCACAGATGGACCTGAAGGAAAGGGCAGACAATCAGGCAGCTAGGCAAGCAGTAGCAGACAGTAGAACACAGCAGCAGGACTGGAACGGCGCCCTGATGTTCTTTAAGTACTGCAAGGTACCTGAGGTTTGGCGCGCAACCAGTGCAGGGAGGACAGCACAGACGGACCTGAAGGAAAGGGCAGACAATCAGGCAGCAAGGCAAGCAGTAGCAGACAGTAGAACACAGCAGTAGGACTGGAACGGCGCCCCGATATTCTTTAAGTACTGCAAGGTACCTGAGGCTTGGCGCGGACGCGTTGCATGCGTCTGCGTCACTTCCGGGAGGCGGGTCTGGACTATGGCAACCAGTGCAGGGAGGACAGCACAGAGGGAACTGAAGGAAAGGGCAGACAATCAGGCAGCAAAACAAGCAGCAAGGCAAGCAGTAGCAGACAGTAGAACACAGCAGCAGGACTGGAACGGCGCCCCGATGTTCTTTAAGTACTGCAAGGTACCTGAGGCTTGGCGCGCAACCAGTGCAGGGAGGACAGCACAGATGGACCTGAAGGAAAGGACAGACAATCAGGCAGCAAGGCAAGCAGTAGCAGACAGTAGAACACAGCAGCAGGACTGGAATGGCGCCCCGATGTTCTTTAAGTACTGCAAGGTACCTGAGGCTTGGCGCGGACGCATTGCACGCGTCCGCGTCACTTCCGGGAGGCGGGTCTGGAATATGGAAACCAGTGCAGGGAGGATAGCACAGACGGACCTGAAGCTTGTTCATTCTGGCCATTTGTTCATTCTGGCCAGGCGGTTGATAGTACACCCCCACTGCCATCGCCTTCCTCTTTTTACATGGAATTTCAATCCATAGAGATTCTACAGCAAATTTTGTTTCCTGTAAAATTTTAATCCTTTCTGACTCAATGCCCTCTCTAACATAGAGCGCAACCCTCCACCAATTTGATCAGCTCTATCATTACGATATAGTTTGTACCCAGGTATCACAGTGTCCCACTGGTTGTCCTCCTTCCACCATATCTCTGATATTCCAATCATATCTAACCTCTCATTTAGTGCTATATATTCTAACTCTCCCATCTTATTTTTCAGACTTCTAGCATTTGCATACAAGCATTTTAGGGACTGTATTTTATTAATATTAATCTGGTTATTGGTAGACATGGGTAATTTGGGATCTTTAAGCTGTGTCTGCTCCATACTCGAGGGCATTTGGGCTACTTTACTCTTTTTTGGAACCTCTCTGCTCTTGGTAGTATCCTTCAAGGATACATTCTTCCGAACCATGCGCTCTTGGGCGACTGTCGGCTTTCCCCTATTATCTAGTTTAAAAGCTGCTCTCTCTCCTTTTTAAAGGTTAATGCCAGCAGCCTGGTTCCATCCCGGTTAAGGTGAAGCCCATCCCTTCGGAAGAGTCCCTCCTCTCCCCAGAATGTTCGCAGTTCCTAACAAATCCAAAACCCTCATCTCTGCACCATTGTCTCATCCACGCATTGAGACTCCGGAGCTCTGCCTGCCTTTTCGGTCCTGCATGTGGAAAGGGAAGCATTTCGGAGAACACTACCCTGGAAGTTCTGGATTTCAACTTCTTACCTAAAATCCTAAATTTAGCCTCCAGAACCTCCCTAACACATTTTCCTATGTCATTGGTACTGACATGTACCAAGACAGCAGACTCCTCCTCAGCACTATCTAAGACCTTATCTAGGTGGCGCGTGAGGTCCGCTACCTTCGCACCAGGCAGGCATGTTACCAGGCGATCCTCACGTCCACCAGCCAGCCTGCTATCTACAAGCCTAATGATCGAATCACCAACTATAATGGCTGTCCTAACCCTTCCCTCATGGGCACATGGCCCTGGAGAAACTTCCTCGGTGCGAGAGGGTTTTACATCACCTGGAGGAGAGGTCCTAGTTACAGGATCACTTCCTGCCACACCAGGGTGATGCTCTCCTGTCACGTGACCTCTCTCCTCCATGGCAACAGGGATGCTGCCAGACTGGAGGTGGGAATTCAGGACTATATCCCTGTAGGTCTCGTCTATGTACCTCTCTGTCTTTCTTATGTTTTCCAAGTTTGCTACTCTAGCCTCTAGAGAACGGACTCGTTCCCTAAGAGCAAAGAGCTCCTTGTGCCTAGTGCACACATAAGACCTCTCACCAACTGGGAGAAAATCATACATGTGACATTCAATGCAAAAGACTGGAAAGCCCCCATCTCACTGCTGGACTGCTGTCTGCATCTTAGTTTAAGGTTTGTGTTTAGATCTTTAAGTTCTTTACTTACTAAGGGTTGCTATGGATATGTATACTAATAAACTGTACCTAATACGTTTAATATACCTTGTTCACCTGAAGCTTAATTAATCTCAGGTCCTTAGTGTATGACTGATTTGGGTAACGAGCTTCACCTGAGGGCACCTCCTGTCTTTTAAGATGTGTAAGTACCTATAAAGCTACGATTATCCCAGGGGTAGGTGGGTGTTGGGGAGGGAGGGAGGAAAATAACACTTATTAGGCTAGAACAGCACTACTCCACGTTTAAAAAGGACTTAAAAACGCACCTCTTCTCTGCCGCCTTTGACCTCCCCTCTCCTCTTATGTGACAAATGACCCCCTCCCCCTGTTTTCCTTCTCCTCTCTCCCCCGTAGTCATGTCTATTTAAATGTCTTGGGTGCTTTACTGTCTTATATTGTAATTTCTTTTCTCCTTCTCTTTTTTTTTTTCGACCTATTGGTCTCTTTGTATAAGACTTTGTGTTTCTATTGTAAACCGCTATGTTCTAATTGTAATAGCGGTATATCAAGCTTAATAAACATAAACATATTAAAAGAGGGTTGCTACACAGTACCCTGTCCTGTGCTGCTGAGGTAAGCTATATTCTGATTTGATTTAAAATTATAGCTCTTTTCTGCTGCTAGGCTCTAACTTATTATGAAATTTAAACTATAAGCTCTCTGCTGGGTTCCAAATTTAACCAGAAAGCTCTCTTCTGTGTTTTAAATTTAAACTAAAAGTACTTTGCTGATACTAGGCCCTGAGTGACTATTAAATTTAAACTACAAGCTCTCTGCTGGGTATGAAATGTAACTAGAAAGTTCTCTTCTGTGTTTTAAATTTAAACTTAAACTGCTGCTACTAGGCCCTGACTGATTTAACAAAAAATAGTGGGCTCACAGATTAATTAGCTTTAATAGAAAGAATTCCTTTCAGAAAATTCCCAGAAGTATATACTCACAATTGCAGATCTCTCTCCAGAAGTAACAGTCCCCTTTTCTAGTCCTTCAAGACTGAGGATCACAGAGCTCTGGTTGAGCTATTTATACCTGTGCTGCTGAGGTAAGCTGTGACCAACTTCCTGGGTGATTAACAGTCCAAACGCTGGCAGGTTTGGCAGCCTTGATCAGTCAAGTCATCCAGTTACAGGAAGACAAAGACCCCCTGGGTACAGAGGAAGGTGGCCATGATCACCAGAAACGTTGTGAAGACCCAGGGGGCCACAGCTAGCCTGAAGGGAAGCACACGCTACTGGTAGTGCCAGCCGCCCAGCACAAAATGCAGGTTTTGCCTGAGATACAGGTAGATCGGAATATGCATGAATGCATCCTTCAGATCCAAGGATCATAGTCAATCGTCCTGTAAAAGGTAAGGGAGGAGCATCCCTAACAAAACCACTTTGAACTTTTCATGTACCAGGAACTGGTTGAGGTTTCGCAGATCTAGAATTGGACAGAACCCGCTGATCTTTTCGGGAACCAGGAAGTATCTGGAGTAGAAGCCTTGCCTGATCTGAGCCGGGGGGGACCAACTCAATGGAAAGGCTGGAGAGCAGGGCCTCAACCTCGGTCTGCAGTAAGCTCCAGTGCTGGCTATGCTCCTGAGAACCCCATCAAAACCCTAAACCTGGTTTGGAATGGGGGAGGGGTGGGTTTCACCTTCAGGGTCTTCTCCCAGTGCTGCAGCTGGGAAGTCTGCACCTTAGGCTGTGCCTGCAGCTGAGCCAGGAAATACCGGCATGGGCACGGATAGAAGGCCACCTTGGAGTGATGTTTCTTCTGTGCTGGGTCAAAGGTCTTTCTGGAGAGTCTGGTGAGAGGCACCTGCTTCTTCTCCAGCTCTTTACCTTTCTGCTCTATGACTTTGCTGAAGAGGTTCTCGCCTCGGCAGGGGACGCTAGCGATCTTGTTCTAGATCCACTGCTCCAGGTTAGAGAACTGTAACCACGCCATCTGGTGGTCAGTGATGCCCATAACCACCACTCTGCCAGTGGATTCAAAGGCATCGTAGGGACCTTGCACCATGAACTTTGAGCAATCCTTGCCACGTGCCATGAGACCCCAGAAGAACTCACAACAGTCCTTGGGAACCAGGGCAGCAAAGTCCTCCAGGTCTAACATGACATCCTTGAGGAACATGCTCATGTAAGTCTGGTAAGCTAGGATCCTGGTGATCAGCATGGAACCCTGGAAGCACTTCTTCCTGGAATCCAGGGTATGAGCCTTGCGACTTGGTTTGATGGGGATGATGCTGATAATCCTTGTACTGCCCGGCATTCTGATAGCTGTGTCCCTGGGCCTTGGACTCTGACACACTGGAGAGAGAGATGACTCCGGCAAAAGGGGTAAATACCAATTTCCCCCCCGATGTCCCAACCTCAGCAGGCAGGGCAAGAGTCTCCAGTATCTCCAGTATAGGCTGGAAGGAGTGTGGTGATGACACATTCCATGCTACAAAGTCTGCATTCTGCAAGGCTTCCATTGCTACCAGGTGAGCATCTAAGGTTTGAAGGCATGCTTCCAGAACCGGCACCTGAAAGGGAGCCGATGCCGCAGCCTCAGTGATGTCATCCTGGGTGGGGACTCCAAGATGATAGGATTATTGGGAGACATACAGTTCACCTCCTGGACACTGGAAGTGGACTCCGCCATTCTGGTTGGGTCCTCCTGCTGGGAAAGCTTGATTCCACAATACAAGAGAAACATACATTCAAAGAAACATATTTTTGTTGGAATTTTCACCTTGAAGGAAAAACCTTCTCGTGGTGCAATATTCCTTTTTATTCTTTTAATTAGAGATGCAACCCTATCAAAGGTATTAAGGAGATATTAAACTCCTCAACACCTCCTGGGTCCTCCTGCTGGGAAAGCTTGATTGGCATTTCTTATGTTCTTATGTGGCAAAACCATTTCTGCCACACACCATCATATCTGGTGTTTGAAATGCCTTGGGCTTGACCACAAGCCAGCTTCCTGAGAGCTCTGCTTGCAGATGATGCGCCAAGGGTTGAAATGTCAGGAAAAGTAGGAGTCCCTCTTCGGCTCATCTGATTTAGCATCCTTAGACTCAATCCCCTCATCCATGCCTGTGAAAGGTCCAGAGGCAGCGAAGGGGAAAGAGCAGCATGCTCAATCGGAGCTGAAGGGCCTGAGTGGTGAGGGGAGGCTCTCTGCAGAGGCCCCATCAACATCAAAAGGTGAACCCCTTTAGAAGTTCGGGTGCAACATCCTCACAACTCTGCTCAACAGATTACTAATAGCAGGTCTGCAGTCTCATATTTCAGTTCTTTCAATATCCTTGGATGTATACCATCCGGTCCAGGTGATTTGCTACTCTTCAATTTATCAAATAGTTGTAATACATCTTCTAAATTTATCGGAATATTTTCTTCCGATACATCACCTTTTTATACCATTTCAGTCATGGGTAAATTTTCTACATCTTTTTTTAGAAAAGACCAAATCAAAGAATTCATTCAGTTTCTCTGCTATGGTCATGTCCTCACTTAACACCCCTTTTACTCCCCTATCATCTAATGGTCCAACTGACTCACAGGTTTTTTTGCTACAAATGTACTTGAAAACATTTTTATTATGTATTTTTGCTTCCAAGGCTAGTATTTTTTCAAATTCTCTCTTTGCTTGCCTTATCAATGCCTTGCATCTAACTTGGCAATATTTTTGTTGTTTCCTGTTTGTCATTTGGCTCCTTTTTCCATTTCCTAAAAGGTGCTTTTTTGGCAACAAGAGCCTCTCTGACCTCACCTTTAAACCATGCTGGCAGTTTTTGGCCTTCCTTCCACTTTTCTTAAAGTGTGGAATACATGTGCTCTGAGCTTCCAAAATAGTACTTTTAACCAATGCCCACACTTTATGTACACCTTAAACCTTTGCAGCTGCTCCTTTTCATCTTTTCTTAACTATTTTCCTCATTTTATCATAGTCTCCCTTTTGAAAGTTAAATGTTAATACTGTGGATTTCCTTGCCATCATTCTTTCATTTATTAAATCAAATGCGATCATGCTATGATCACTATTGCCAAGTGGCCCCAATATCCTTATCTCTTGCACTAGATCAGGGGTGGGCAAACATTTTGACTCGAGGGCCGCAATGGGTTCATATATTGGATCCGGGGGCCGGACCAAGAGTAGATGGACGGTGTGTATGTGTGAATTAATATAAATTAAATTTAAATTTGTAACATTAAATGTTTAGATTAATTTAAGGTAGAAAAGCATAAAAAGTGTTATTTTACAAAACTTTTATGCAATGTATTTCTTTCATAAAATGAGAGAAGTTTATAGTCGGTCAGTGCACATTCCAACAGAGTGATTCGTGCCCGAGATGCGTACGCACTTACCTATACATACAAAAATGCCGAAGCCGGGAGCAGGTGAAAAGGAAGCGCTTCTACTCATCAGCAGGGACTGGTTGCTGCCAGAGCACACGGTGGTGAGTAGGGGCTCCTGGGGGACTCTCTGAATTCAGCGTGTGCAATTCCTGATCCCCAGTCGCTTGGCAGGCACTGGGAGAGGACATTTCCGTCTTTGGGGTGACGTGGGACATAGACAGCTTTACCTTTCATTGAAGAGATAGTAATCAGAGAGCAGTGGGGCCAAGTGTTCCGACTTCGGCTGATTTCAGAGGCGCCCGAAGGCTGTGTCCGGAGGGGAAGCTCCGCCCCTGGGCCAGTGGACCTGTCTTCCCCTCCGATCTCCTGCGGGCCGACAGGAGGGATCTGTGCCGCGATCGCAGCGCTCTTCTGCCTGCCGGCAGCCTGCTGCTTGCCAGGTCGCGATCGCTGGCCTTTCCCGGTTTCTGCCCGCAGGAGATCGGCTCCCCTCGGAATGAAGCCCCGATCGGAGCAGCAAAGTTTTAGTGTGGGGTCACGGCCCCTCTGCCCCCCCACCCGCCCCCCTCTCCGACGCCTATGGATGATTTTAAAAACAAGTAAAGCCTCCGGCCCTTATTCATGCTCTAAGCTTGAGCGTTTCTCTTTCGCTTCGGCATATCCGAGGCGGCTGTTACGCTCTGCCACCGCGCTACTTCCGGCCCGCGGGCCATAGTTTGCCCATTCCTGCACTAGATCCTGCATGCCACTAAGGACTAGGTACAAAATAGCTTCCCCTCGTGTCAGTTTATGAACCAGCTACTGCAAGAAGCAGTCATTTATTTCATCTAAAAACTTTATCTCCCTAGCATGTCCTGCTGTGACACTGACCCAGTCAATACCAGGGTAATTGAAATCACCCATTATTATTACTCTGTTGTAACTTTTGTTAGCTTCCCTGATTTCTTTTAGCATTTCATTATCCATCTGTTCATTCTGGTCAGGCGGTCGGTAGTAGACCCCAACTGCCATCGCCTTCCGCTTTTTACATGGAACCTATCCATAGAAATTCTACAATGTATTTTGTTTCCTGCAACACTTTAGTCCTGTGTGACTCAATGTCCTCTCTAACACAGAGTACAACCCCTCCACCAATTTGATCTACTCTATCATTGCGATATACTTTGTACCCAGATATCACAGTGTCCCATTGACTGACCTCCTTCAACCAGGTCTCTGAGATACTGATTATATTTATTTTATTTATTTATTTATTTTTTATACTGCGCTCTTATGAATCAGTGTGGTTTACAAAGAACATAAATTTGTACAATGCAGTAAGAAAACATACATTGAACTATACAGAGAACAGGAAAAAACTTGGAATAAACAGAGTGAATAATTAGGCTGAGTAATTAATATCTAACCTCTTATTTAGTGCTATAAATTCTAACTCTCCCATCTTATTTTTTAGACCTAGCATTTGCACAGAGGCATTTTAGAGGCTGTATTTCAATCATATGAATCTGGTTATCAGTTGATAGGTTGATAGGGGTAATTTGAAATCTTTCAGCTCTGTACTTAAGGGCATTTGGGTAACCCGGGGCATTTCTTGAAGCCACTAGCTGGCTTAGACATGCCGAAAAACACCACCTCAGCAAAATCAAACTGAAAAACTGTCATGGGCGGGAAAACACCATTAAAGGGAAAAACCATGCAAAAGTGTTGAAAAAGAACATGAAAAAACCCTAAAAGGTAAAAAATGACTAACCGACGACAGGTGGAAAGAATAAAACAAAAGATCCTGGCCACGAGGGTTTTTTCCCAGATTGCAGGAACACGTCCTAGGAACTCTGCGGAAAAAGGAAGACTGGAGAGTATGGCGCCATGGTGGCGCATGCACAGTGTACCTCCAAAAAGTTTCCTTTGGAAGCTGGGGAGCATTCCGTGTGGGGCTCCAATGGTGACATTACCCATACGTGAGGACTTATTTCCTGCTTGTTCACTGAGAATTGTTGCTCTTCTTTCCCTTGGTTTTTCTGCTGGGTAACCCCTACGTGTTTTGTGTCCAGTTACATTTATCATTGATATTTTACCCAAAGTCCATAAGTCCCTGACAGCACCACCTGGGAGACCTATTGTCTCTGGCATTTCTTCTTCCCTTCTGTTGTGTCTGCTGTTTTCGCTGCCTTCCCCCTCTACCATGGCAAGGATCGCCTCCATTTAGGGGCAGTGCCTGCCGGTCTCCGCTCCCTGGCTGCCTGGACATCTTTGCTGGGTCCCATCCAATCTGCTCTAATGCCGGCCCTCATTTGTGTCTCCTTTCTCCTTACCCCCTGAGCGCTCTAGTGAGCGGCATTTACATTTAGGCCTTCTCAACTGCAGAACCCTTCAGAGTAAAACTACACTGCTTCATGATTTAGTCCTTTAAACCCAGCTAAACATTTTCTTCCTAATTGAAACCTGACTGTGTGAGGGCGAGGATCCCCTCCTCTCTCGCTGCCTTCCTGCTGACTTCTCTGCCGCAGCCACTCCCCACCTTGGTCGCATCGGAGCTGGGGTGGCGGCCCTGTTCCGCTCATCCTTACCACTTACCCAATTAGCTTCACCCATCCTGCATTATCCAGAATCTCTCCTGTTACGCTTGAGTACAACCCCTCCCATTCACTTCCTCCACCTGTATGAGCCTCCCACCCTCCGCCCCTCCCTGTGGGACTCCCCAACCCTCACCATTGCTGAAATCTCCACACAATTCCAGCATCTCCTCATCGTTGGTGACATCAGTGTTCACTTTTACTCCCCTACATCGGCACGCGACTGCTCCTTTTGTATGCCAGGTAGCATATCAAAAGTGACTTCATGGCTCTAGGACAGAGGGTGAAGCAGTTAGGTGCACATATGGTGGTCTCTTCAATCCTCCCTGTTGAGGGTAAAGGCCAAGGCAGAGAGGCTCGCAAACTGGAGATGAATGCATGGCTGTGTGGATGGTGTCATCGAGAGCGTTTTGGTTTCCTGGACCATGGGATGCTGTTCCAAGGGTTGCAGAGCAGAGATGGCATCCATCTGTCCAAAAAAGATTGACCCGTCTTCAGCAGTAGATTGGCTAATCTACTGAAGAAGGATTTAAACTAGATTTGTTGGGGATGGGTGAAGAAAACCCCCAGGTAAGTGAAAGCCGGCAGGTAAGTGAAACATTAAATACCTTTATAGAAATGGGTAAAAGGAGTAACATATGGAAAGTCGTGTGTATAAATCCCTGTAGCATGGGAAATAAGATCCCTAAAGTAGAAGCTTTGGTGGGAGTGACTGACTTGGATTTAGTGGCAGTTACAGAAACATGGTTCACAGAAAACCATGACTGGAATGTAATTATAGAAGGCTATACTTTATTCAGAAAGGACAGGGTAGGAAGAAGGGGAGGAGGAGTGGCACTATATGTAAAAAATAATATTAAAGCTTGTCATACGGGTGCCTGGGTGAGAATGTTCACAGTCTTGGCAAAGGCATATATTAATATGATTTGCAAGGGATTGTGGGAAATGTAGTCCATTCACACCAGACACAGCCGTTCACAATAATTAGTTGTGCTTGAGTATAAAGCCAATAAGATATTTATTTATGGGGTTATTTCTCCCAACACAGATATGCTTGGTAGCACATAAAACAGGATACTTGCTTTCAGTGTTAAACTTAGAAAAACAAAATCAGGAAAACAACAGGCAATCAAATCAAAAGAATAAAGACCTGGTTGGTAACAAACTGGTCTTTTCTGTAGGCTCTAGCTAATATTTTCTTAGCAGTGCTTTAATCAACAAACAAAACCCACAAAGTAGGGAAAAACTGTTCTTTTCAAGTTAACTTCTTATATCTTCACACATAGACTCAGAAGTGATTTCCTCAGAGCTCACAAGCAATTAGGTAAGGGTCAATTGCTAGCAGTTACCCAGCTGAAACCCCTTAGCTGGCTTGCTTTCTACTGCATGGCTCAAATCCTACTCAGGAGCTTTTCTGAGTAGATTTAAAGAACAAGTTTGTATTTCTTTGTGATGGTTGTTGTAGTTTGTAACAGAAAATTACCAAAGGAGTTTAGACAGAGAGCAATCCATGTATTCACAGCCTGGATCTATAACCTCTCCCCCTTCTTCAACAATCATGGGTTCAATATCATGGATTGGCACAGAGGAATTTCTCAATGGAGCACTCTCAGGAGAATACTTGTTTCCCTGCTGTCTTTCAAGGGTATAGCTAGGGCATAGATCAGTGTTCATACCTGAGCTTTCATTGCTGTTAGAGTTCCTCTCTAAATAGCCTGGCCAGTATGTAGTCCAGTTCTTATGTCCAGCCTTCCAATCCAGATCGCTGGACACTGGATCTCTCTTCACATACCTTCTGGCACGGGTCCTAGGGTCCCTTCCAAGTGCAGCCGTCTCCCTCACAGGTACCGTCTGGAGATTCCTGGCTCTGCAGCACCACTCCTCTGGCTTTCCCCAGTCCAATGGTGTATGCTTGCCTTTTGAATGCCTTCCAGTATACGTACTGCTCTGGACTCCTTTAGACCTCCCAAATGCTTTTCTCTTCTTTCTTCCAAAGGGTTTCTTGCCCTCTCTGTCCGTCCGCTCTGGCTTCTGCTTCTGATGATCCTCCAGATGATGAAGCTGTCCAAGATCATGAAGATGATTCTGAGGATCTCCCAGATGAAACTGAGGATGATTCTCTGTAGAATAAACTCTACCTTTATTCTGCTTTGATGAGTGTTCCACCCTAGCACAGCACAGCTGTGCTGAATCAGGCCCTGCCCTTTGAGATGAGTGCTTAGGGATTACCTCATAGCCCTCCTGATTGAACACACGTTTCCCCACTTCAGCTCCTCTAATGGCTGTTGGAAACCTGGTGCATTCTGGGACTGGTAGTCTTTTATGGAAAAATTCTGTTTTCTTATTTCTACCAGAACTGACAGGTTGCTTGTTCAGAGTCACTTCACCTTTACTATAGCTCCTTCCTGAGCTATGATAAGCTTCCTTATCACAAGCTTTGGAACTACAGAGCTTAAAGGGGAGAGAGGAGGCATTGTGGGTTAAACTAGAAAGAGGGAAAGAGAAATCTATTTGCATTGGCATGATATACAGACCACCCTCATAGGAGAAAGAGGTGGACAGAGAGTTAATTGAAGACATACGCAGCATTGCTAGGAAAGGGGAAGTGCTACTGATAGGCGATTTCAATATGCCGGATGTGGATTGGCACATCCCTGCTGCAGTATCATCTAGAAGTAAGGAGATCCTGGATTCTCTACAGGGAGAACTATTCAGGCAATTGGTAACAGACCCCAGTGAAGGGGCCATATTGGACTTGGTGCTTACCAATGGTGAAAGCGTTTCTGATGTTATAGTGGGAGATCATTTTGCATCCAGTGATGGTGTGGTTCAGTATTAGGACTAGGGCTGTTAGAATCCATTCAAAAACAAGGGTCTTAGACTTTAGGAAAACTAACTTTGCCAAGATGGACCAATATCTCAGGGAGTTGTTAGCGGGATGGGACAGCTGGGTGATGTAGGAAAACTGAAAGGGGATATTTTAAGGGCAACCAACCTTTTTGTTAAAATGGTAAATAAAGGTAAAAGGAAAAGGAGACCGCTATGGCTTTCAAAAGAAGTAGCTGAAATGGTGAAGAAAAAGAGGGAGGCCTTCATGAAATACAAGAGATCACAAGAGAGGAAGACAGGCATCTATATTTGGAAAAACTTAGAGAAGCTCTCAAAGTAGTCAGGAAAGCAAAGATTTAAAAAGAGGAGGAAATAGCCAATGCAATAAAATGCGGGGGGGGGGGGGGGGAAAAGACACTTTTCAGATATGTTAGTGAGAAGAGGAAGGTCAAAAATGGTTTTGTGAGACTCAAGGGTGAAGGGGAGGAATATGTAAAAGCTTATGAGGATAAAGCGGAATTGCTTAACAAATATTTCTGTTCTGTGTTCACAGATGAAGAACCAGGAACAGGACCTCAGAAAACACCCGCAAACAGGAACAGAAGCGAGGGGCATCTTGAACAATTTTCAGAAGACTGTGTTCGTGAGAAACTAGCTAAACGTAAAGTAGACAAAGTGATGGAACCAGATGGGATACACCCTAGAATACTGAGGGAACTTGGGGACGTTCTAGCAGCTCCACTGACTGACCTTTTCAATGCCTCGTTGGACTCGGGAGTGGTGCCAAAGGACTGGAGAGAGGCTCATGTGATGCCTTTACACAAAAGCGGAAGTAAGGATGTTATCTATGCCTCTTAGGAGAACATAAGAACATAAGATATGCCATACTGGGTCAGACCAAGGTCCATCAAGCCCAGTATTCTGTTTCCAACAGTGGCCAATCTAGGTCATATGTACCTAGCAGTTTCCCCAAGAGACACAAGTTCCACAATGCTTGTACTGGGTCAAGCATTGATATCTTCGGTCACTTCTTAATAATGGTTTATGGACTTTTCCTCCAGGAACTTGTCCAAACCTTTTTTAAACCCAGCTACACTAACAGCTTTTACTACATCCTCCGGTAACAAATTCCAGAGTTTGATTACACGTTGAGTGAAAAAATATTTTCTTTTATTAGTCTTAAATAGTTTACCCTGTAGCTTCATTGCATGTCCCCTAGTCTTTCTATATTCTGATAACGTAAACAATCGATCTACATTTACCCGTTCCACTCCGTTCATTAATTTATAGACTTCTATCATATCTCCCCTCAGCCGTCTCTTTTCCAGGTTAAAGAGCCCTAACCTTTTTAGCCTTTCCTCATAGGAGTATCCTTCCATCCCCTTTACCATTTTGGTGGCTCTTCTCTGAACCTTTTCTAAAATCGCTATATCCTTTTTAAGATACGGCGACCAGAATTGCACACAATATTCAAGGTGCGGTCTCACCATGGAACGATATAGAGGCATTATAATATCTTTTGTTTTATTTTCCATTCCTTTCCTTATCATACCTAGCATTCTATTTGCTCTCTTGGCTGCCGCTGAACACTGGGCCGAGGGTTTTAACATGGTATCCACAATGACGCCTAAATCTTTTTCCTGGGTGGTGGTTCCTAATGTGGAACCTTGCATCGTGTAACCATAGTTTGGGTTGTTCTTCCCTAGGTGCATAACCTTGCACTTGTCCACATTAAATTTCATCTGCCATTTTGATGCCCAGTCTTCCAATTTATCAAGATCCTCTTGCAATTTTTCACAATCCTCTTGGGTTTTAACAACTTTAAATAGTTTTGTGTCATCTGCAAATTTGATAACCTCACTCGTTATTCCACTTTCCAGGTCATTTATGAATATGTCAAAAAGCAGCGGACCCAGCACAGATCCCTGGGGTACACCACTATTCACCTTTCTCCATTGGGAAAATTGGCCATTTAGCCCTACCCTCTGCTTTCTATCTTTCAACCAGTTCCTGATCCACAATAGTACACTGCCTCCTATCCCATGACTCTTTAGTTTTGCCAAAGGTCTCTGATGAGGGACCTTGTCAAAGGCTTTCTGAAAGTCCAGATATACAATATCAACTGACTCACCTTTGTCCACCTGTTTATTCACTCCTTCAAAAAAACATAACAGATTAGTAAGACAAGATCTTCCTTGTCTAAAGCCATGTTGGCTGTCTCCCATTAGGTCGTGACTATCTACATGCTGAGTAATTTTATTCTTTATGATGGTTTCTACCATTTTTTCCGGTACTGACGTCAGGCTCACTGGTCTGTAGTTTCCCGGATCACCCCTGGAACCCTTTTTAAAAATTGGTGTTACATTGGCGATCCTCCAATCTTCAGGTATTAGAGATGATTTTAATGATAGTTCACAGATTACTAATAGCAGGTCTGCAATCTCATATTTCAGTTCTTTCAACACCCTTGGATGTATACCATCTGGCCCAGGTGATTTGCTACTCTTCAGTTTATCTAATAGTTGTAAGACATCTTCCCGATGTATCGATATTTCCTTCAATTCTTCCGCACCTTTAAATACCACTTCAGTCATGGGTAACATCCCTACATCTTCCTCAGTAAAGACTGAAGCAAAGAATTCATTCAGTCTCTCTGCTATCGCCTTGTCGCCTCTTAGTGCTCCTTTAACCCCTTTATCATCTAATGGACCAACTGACTCTCTCACAGTTTTTTTGCTACGAATGTACTTGAAAAGGTCTTTATTTCGTGTTTTTGCTTCTGCAGCAGGCTTCTTCTCAAATTCTTTCTTTGCCTGCCTTATCAATGCCTTGCATTTGACTTGCCAGTGCTTGTGCTGTTTCCAGGTTTCATCATTTGGCTCTTTTTTCCATTTCCTGAAGGATGCTTTTTGGGCAACAGCAGCCTCTCTGACCTCACCTTTAAACCATGCTGGCAGTTTTTTGGACTTCCTTCCACTTTTCTTAAAGCGTGGAATACAGCTGGTCTGGGCTTCCAAGATAGTATTTTTCAACAACATCCAAGCTTGATGTACGTCTTTAACCTTTGCAACTGCTCCTTTAAGTTTTTTCTTAACTGTTTTCCTCATTTTATCATAGTCTCCCTTTCGAAAGTTAAAGGGTAGTACTGTGGATTTCCTTACTATCCCTCCTAAACTAATTAAATCAAAGGCGATCATGCTATGATCACTATTGTCAAGTGACCCCAACACCCTTATCTCTTGCACTAGATCTGGTGTTCCACTAAGGACTAGGTCTAATATGGCTTCCCCTCTGGTCAGTTCATGAACCAGCTGCTCCAAGAAGCAGTCATTTATTTCATCTAGGAACTTTATCTCCCTAGCATGTCCTGCTGTGACACTGACCCAGTCGATGCCGGGGTAATTGAAATCACCCATTATTACTGCACTGTAACTTTTGCTAGCTTCCTTGATTTTGTTGAGCATTTCATCATCCATTTGTTCATTCTGGCCAGGCGGACGATAGTACACCCCCACTGCCATCGCCTTCCCCTTTTTACATGGAATTTCAATCCATAGAGATTCTACAGCAAATTTTGTTTCTTGCAAAACTTTAAACCTTTCTGACTCAATGCCCTCTCTAACATAGAGCGCAACCCTCCACCAATTTGATCAGCTCTATCATTACGATATAGTTTGTACCCAGGTATCACAGTGTCCCACTGGTTGTCCTCCTTTCACCATGTCTCTGATATTCCAATCATATCTATCCTCTCGTTTAGTGCTATATATTCTAACTCTCCCATCTTGTTTTTTAGACTTCTAGCATTTGCATACAAGCATTTTAGAGACTGTATTTTATTCATATTAATTTGGCTATTGGTAGACATGGGTAATTTGGGATCTTTAAGCTCTGCTCCATACTCGAGGGCATTTGGGCTACTTTACTCTTTTTTGGAGCCTCTCTGCTTTTTGCAGTATCCTTCAAGGATACATTCTTCCGAACCATGCGCTCTTGGGCGACTGTCGGCTTTCCCCTATTATCTAGTTTAAAAGCTGCTCTATCTCCTTTTTAAAGGTTAATGCCAGCAGCCTGGTTCCATCCCGGTTAAGGTGAAGCACATCCCTTCGGAAGAGCCCCTCCTTTCCCCAGAATGTTCCCCAGTTCCTAACCCCTCATCTCTGCACCATTGTCTCATCCACGCATTGAGACTCCGGAGCTCTGCCTGCCTTTTGGGTCCTGCGCGTGGAACGGGAAGCATTTCGGAGAATGCTACCCTGGAAGTTCTGGATTTCAACTTCCTACCTAAAAGCCTAAATTTAGCTTCAAGAACCTCCCTACCACATTTTCCTATGTCATTGGTACCGACATGTACCAAGACAGCAGACTCCTCCCCAGCACTATCTAAGACCTTATCTAGGTGGCGCGTGAGGTCCGCTACCTTCGCACCAGGCATGTTACCAGGCAGGCATGTTACCAGGCGATCCTCACGTCCACCAGCCACCCAGCTATCTACATGCCTAATGATCGAATCACCAACTATAACTGCTGTCCTAACCCTTCCCTCATGGGCACAAGGCCCTGGAGAAACTTCCTCAGTGCGAGAGGGTTTTACATCACCTGGAGGACAGTTCCTAGTTACAGGATCACTTCCTGCCACACCAGGGTGATGCTCTCCTGTTACGTGACCTCTCTCCTCCATGGCAACAGGGATGCTGCCAGACTGGGGGTGGGACTTCAGGACTATATCCCTGTAGGTCTCGTCTATGTACCTCTCTGTCTGTCTTATGCTTTCCAAGTCTGCTACTTTACCCTCTAAAGAACGGACTTGTTCCCTGAGAGCAAAGAGCTCCTTGCACCTAGTGCACACGTAAGACCTCTCACCAGCTGGGAGAAAATCATACATGTGACACTCAATACAAAAGACTGGAAAGCCCACATCCCGCTGCTGGACTGCTGTCTGCATCTTAGTTTTAAGTTTGTGTTTAGATCTTTAAGTTCTTTACGTACTAAAGGGTGCTATGGATATTTATACCACTAAAACTGTACCTAATAAGTTTAATATACCTTGTTCACCTGAAGCTTAATTAATCTCAGGTCCTTAGTGTATGACTGATTTGGGTAAAGAGCTTCACCTGAGAGCACCTCCTGTCTTTTAAGTTGTGCAAGTACCTATAAAGCTGTGATTATCCCAGGGGAGGGTGGGTGTGGGGAGGGAGGGAGGGATATAACACTTATTAAAAGAGGGCTGCTACACAGTACCCTGTCCTGTGCTGCTGAGGTAAGCTATATTCTGATTTGATTTAAATTATAGCTCTTTGTCAAAGAGGGAAGTGAGTAGCGTTTCCACACCATGCTGGGGTTTAAAGACATGCTGTTGGATGTCCAGTGGGGCATTCATGTAATAATCGATCATACACTCACCATGCTACCACACATAAAGCAGACAGTAAAAACCATATTCTACAAACTCAAAACCATTCAACACTTAAGGCCCCTTCTTGACACACATGACTTTAGATCAGTTGTTAGCTCACTCATAACCCCTCACTTTGACTATTGTAATAGTCTCCTAATCGGCCTACCACAAAAAAATATCTACCTATTACAAAGAGCCCAGAACATTTGTGCAAAAGTAGTAACTAAAGCCCGTCTAGCAGACCATGTAACCCCTATACTGCTAGAACTACACTGGCTCCCTATAAACAGCCGAATCAAATATAAAATTCTCCTAACAACTTTCAAGCTCCTAAACGATATCGCCCCCTCACATCTATCCACACCACGCCCCAACTGATTCAAGAGCCCGCAGACTAAACGCAACCCACTCACTGGAGTTACCAAAAACATTCACGAAGACTAAAAAATCCACCAGCGTCAGAGCTTTCACATTCACTGCTCCCACGCTTTGGAATGAACTCCCAATAGACATCCATATCATAAAAGACCTGTCCCAATTTAGGAACGAACTCAAGACATACCTATTCTCCAAACACTTTGAAATCCCCTACCCTCCAAGTCCAGCTACACAGCGTCCACAGACACACAAACAAAAAACCCGCAAAAACACAATTAGTTAACCATACACAGTCCTCTCACAGACAGTTCTCCCACAGACACACCAAAAATCCACAGACAGTTCTCCCACAGACACACCAAAAATCCACAAAAAAATGGAAATAAATTCCACCACACACACACACACACACACACACACACACACACACACTTGACTGACGAATACTCTACTCTATAACTCATTGTATTTTAACCTTTTTGTAAATAACCTCTTTAAATAACATTGGCAGTTCTTTGCCTATTCCCTGTAAAAAGTTAGAAACTTCTGATCAATATAATGATACAGAAGTATACAAAAGTATACACCTTGTAAATAGTTTTAAGCAGTTTAACGCACTGTTATATGTAAAAAGTTAAAAATTTCTGTTCAATGTAATGGTATACGAATGTATACAAAACTGTTAAATTGTTCCATGTAAACCGCCCCTGATCTCTGGAAGGGGCGGTATAGAGGAAATAGATAAATAAATAAATAAATGTGGTCCTGGAGTTGCCTTTGCACTATCTTTTCAATGATTTTCACAAGGAATGGTAGGCTGGAGATGGGACGGTATGATTTTGGTTCAAAGCGGCTTATGGTGTTGCTTTTAAGTATTGGTCATATCATGGCTTGCTTCAGGGATTGCAGCATGTATTCTTGTTGGAGTGAATCCTTGATTATTTTGTGAATGTGATGGGAGAGCTGGCTTCTTGTGGCTTTGAGCCAGGACACTGGGCATGGGTCTGATGGTGAGGTTGTTGTGTTGAATCCATTCATTATGTCCTCTACTTGATGTGTTGATGGTACGCTGAAGTCCTCCCAGGTTTGATGCGGATCTTCCATTTCATGGTCATCTGTCTGCGGTGTGAGGGAGCATGTCTGGATGGTGTTTTTTTATTTCATGTAGTCCTCAAATTCCTGTGGGTCAAGATGGTGGGTACAGTGCTGTGTGGTGTCCTTAGTGAGCTTTTGGACAATGCTAAAGAGTTCTCTCTGTCTGATGACAGATTTCAGGATTAGGTTGGTGTGGTGTTGCTGTTTATGCTCATTTATCAGATTGTTATATTCCAGTTGCTTGGCTCTGTATTGAGTCAGGGAGTTATGTGACTTGTTCCGCCTCCATTTTCTCTCCAATCCTCGGAGAGTGCGCTTTGCATCCCTGATATCACTTGAGTACCAGGGGGTGTTGGACCTCCTGCATGCTTGTGGTTCTGTTCTAGTAGGGACTCTAGGGGTTCTAGATGTGGTGTATTTAGATTTCAGTGAAGCCTTTGACATCGTTCCTCACCGGCGACTTATAAACAAACTGAGCACCCTAGGGATGGACTGTAAAGTTACCTCTTGGGTTAGAAATTGGTTGAGTGGGAGGCGACAAAGAGTACAGGTAAATGGAGCTCACTCTGAGGAGAAGGAAGTTACCAGTGGTGTGCCCCAGGGATCTGTCCTTGGTCTAATTCTTTTCAACATCTTTGTTAGTGATATAGCGGAAGGGCTGTCGGGTAAGGTTTGCCTCTTTGTGGATGATACCAAAATCTGCAATAGAATAGACACCCAGGAAGGTGTAGATAACATGAGGAGGGGTCTAGAATTTGGCAGTTGGGATTTAATGTTAAAAAATGCAAGGCCATGCATTTGGGCTGCAGCAATCCAAGGGAGCAATATAGTATAGGGGGTGAAGTACTTTTGTCCATTAAAGAAGAGCGGGACCTAGGCGTGGATGTGTCTGATGATCTTAAAGTAGCTAAACAGGTAGAAAAGGCGACAGAAAAAGCTAGAAGGATGCTTGAGTGCATATGGAGAGGAATGGCCAGCAGAAGAAAGGAGGTGATAATGCCTCTGTATAAGTCTTTGGTGCGACCTCATTTGGAGTATAGTGTGCAATTCTGGAGACCGCACCTTCAAAAGGATATAAACAGGATGGAGTCGGTACAGAGGGTGGCTACTGAAATGGTTAGTGGTCTTCATTATAAAGCATATTTATTTACATTCTCTTATATACCACGCTATTCTGCATCAGTACGGTTTACATTGAACAAACTGAAATTACATTGAACAGGGTATTATAACTTGGAAATAACTATTTTACAGGGAACATGGGCTATGGAGGGTTAAGTGGCTTGCCCAAGACCACAAGGAGCACCTGTGGGACTAGAAACCCCAGTCCTTCCGGCCCAAGGCTGCTGTTCTCTAGTGGGATTTGAACCCCTGACCTTCCGGCCTGAAGTACCTTGCCCCAACCACTAGGCTACTCCTCCACTCCATATGAGGACAGAGTTAAGGATCTTAATATGTACACCTTAGAGGAAAGGTGGGATATAGGTGATATGATTGAGACATTTAAATACCTCCGTGTCATAAATGCACATGGGGAGAGCTTCTTTCGATTGAAAGCAAGTTCTGCTACGAGGAGACATGGGATGAGGGTGAAAGGGGATAGATTCAGGAGTGATATGCGGAAATATTTCTTTATGGAAAGAGTGGTGGATCTGTGGAATAGTCTCCCAGTGGAGGTGGTGGAGATGAGGACAGTATCTGAATTCAAAAAAGCATGGGACAAACACAGAGGATCTCTAAAGGAAAAAAGGGGACTGTTGTAGTTGTTGATATGGAAGGACAGACTAGATAGGCCATGTGGTCTTTTTCTGTCATCATTTTTCTATGTTTCTATGTTTCTCCAAGACCTTGACCTACAGCAACATGTCCTAGTATCCACTCACATGGCTCTGCGCACCCTTGACCTTCTCATCACCCTGCGGATTTCTCCCTATTTACCCTCAAATATTACCACACGGTGTCTCCCTTGGACAGATCATTTCTGTGTTGCCTTCACTATCCCCCACTCCCCTTTTTTTGGACCCCATCCCTCTCCCCCTCTTGTCCTGCTGCTGGTTCCCCTCATCTGTCCCGGCGTATCACCCATGTTACCCTTCAGCATTTTCCACACTCTAACCCGATTCTTCCCCCGGACTTCTCTTCTCTTGACCCTGATTGCCAAGGTTCTCTGTGGACCTCTTGCCTCTCCTCTGCACGCGACCAGCTGGTCCCCCTCGAACCATGTCCTCCCCGATCCCACTCTCATTGTCCCTGGTATCATCCTGGTCTTTGCCTTCAACGGGCCCAGCTCCGACATGCAGAGCGCCTCAGGAGAAAGGCTCCCTCCCCCGACTCCCTCCATCATTTTAATCTCTGTCACCAGCATTACCGCTCACTCATTTTAGAAACCAAACGCACATATTACTCTGGTCTGATTTCCTCCACTACAAACTCTACCCACCAACTCTACTCCACACTTAGGTCTTTGTCCACCTTACGTCAACCCTCATCCTGCAAAACTCTCGCCTCTATTCCTAGCACTCCCAAGCTGGCTGCTCACTTTGCTACCAAAGTCAGTGACCTTTGTTCCTCCTTCATCTTCCTTCCGTCTCCTCTCTCATCTCCTCCTCTCCTTTCCCCCCAGCCTCCCCCTCCCTTTCTAACAGCTGGTCTATTTTCCAGTCCATTACCCCCCTGAACTCCTCAAGTCCATGTCCACCTCCCATAAGACTACTTGCGCTCTTGATCCTATTCCTTCCCATTGGCTCCTGGAACCCTTCCTTGCTCTTCTCCCCCCTCTGCTTGCCATGCTCATTTCCTGCCTCTCCTCTGGTACCTTCCCTAAGTTGTGGAATTTAATTAATTTAATTTACAGATTTTTTATATACCGCTCCTTCCATTGATCAGGTGCGGTTTACATGGAACAACAATAAAACAGTGAACTGTTTTTACAGATAACAAGTTGTAACTTACATTTAACAATTTGTGAACTATGTACAGAGTAACAGAGTTAAAAAACTATATACAGGCTTAAATATTATTCGTTAGTCTTTGAATACATTGTTTTCAGGCTTTATTGGTTCGACCTTTTTTGGAATAGTTGTATTTGGCTGCACTGGTTCGTCCCCTACTCAAGCAAACCTCCTTGGACCCCAACAATCCTGTTTACTATCATCCCATCTCTAAACTTCCCTTTCTATCAAAAATCCTGGAAAAAGCAGTATTTTCTCAGCTGTCTTCCTTCTTGGACTCCACTCATCTTCTCCACCCTGTCAATCAGGTTTTCTGACTGGACCAAAGCACTGAGACTATCCTCCTTGCACTTCTCAATGAATTACATTCATCTCATGATCATGGTGATATCTCCATAGCTGTCTCTCTGGACCTTTCTGCGGCCTTTGACCTTGTTGACTATACTGTCCTTCTTTCTCGTCTTCGAGAAGCAGGTCTCTGGGGCACTATCTTCAGGTGGTTTCACTCATTTCTTACCTCCCAATCCTTCTCTGTGTCTCAAGAACTCCTCCACCTCTGAGCCTACTCCTCTGCACTGTGGGGTGCCCCAGAGATCTGTCCTTGCACCCTTGCTTTTCAAGATTTTCCTGGTCCCGCTCACCCTGCTGATACAGCAGCATAGTATCTCAGTCTATTACTATGCGGACGACATCCTTCTAGTTCACCACACCTCCTCACTGAATGCAGACATTTCCCCTCTCAATGCTTGTTTGCGTGATGTTGCCAGTTGGTTGTCTACTAACCTCTTGTGTCTTAACCCTGCCAAGACCTCAGCACTGTAGTTTTCTCTGGATTCCCTTCTTCCTGCACTGTCACCTACTCTCCTGGGCATCTCAGTCCCTTTAGTATCCCCCATGCGTTACCTTGGAGTAACCTTGGATTCTGCTCTCTCCTTTCAGGACCATATCTCTGTTTTGTCTCATCGTTCACATTTCTTTCTTTGTCAAATCCCAGCGGTCTGTGACATTTTGCCCCCGTCTGCCCTCATCACACCCTTCTGCTTTCCCTGGTGATCTCCGGGATTGACTACTGTAATGTCATCTTTGCAGGCCTCCCTCAGCATCAACTTCATCGCTTCCAGCTGAAGCAAGGATTCTTTCACATACCACCCGCTACACCCATATTACACCCCGTCTTATTAACCTACACTGGCTGCCCATCTCATACCGCATTACTTGCAAACCTTTGATCCTCACTCACAAGGCTCTTCATATCCATACCCCATAGTATTTGGTTGACACTCTGCAATACCCTCCTGTTCACAATTCTCACTTGCATCTCCCATCCCCCATCCTGGCCCATCTGGAACAGACTCGTCATGCTGCTTTCTTTTTTCTTGTCGCCTCCCTTTCGAACTCTTTTCCCCTCGCCCTCCATCAAGAACAATCCTACCCCAAATTCAAGACCCTCCTCAAGACATACCTTTTCTCTCTGGCTTATGATCTCCCCTCCACTGGCCTGTAGAGGTCTCTCTGGTCTCCTTCTCCTGCTCTTCCTCTTCTCTGTGGTATGACTGTGTTCTTTCCTATCGATATTGTAGTTCTTTTCCTTTTCTGCCTTTGGCCCTGCTATTTATACTTTGTACACTGCTCTGATGTTTGAGAAGGATGGTTAATCAAATCTCACAATTAAGATAAAGATAAAGGTATGGACTCCATATTGGAACCCCTTTCCAAATTCATTGATTATTTTCTTTACCCGCTTGTCCCTCAGATACAATCATATGTTAGAGATTTTGCTGATGTCATCAATTTTTTTTTAGTTACTTTAGATATTGACTTTCTTTATACCAACATACCTCAGGAGGGTGCTCTAGATGTAGTATGTAACTATCTGAACTTAAGGACTGGGTTGTTTTGCATAACAGCAAATTTCCTTGTTGAACTGATCCGCATAACACTGACCAGAAAACAGTTAAAAAAACGTTGGCTGGAAAATTATCCATATCAAGATAATACTGTAGCCTGGCTACGATACATAGATGTTTTTTTGTAATGGGATGGGGACGAGGATCTGCTTGGGCCATTTTGTGAATGGTTAAACACATGTGATAGTCATATTCAATTTTCCCTTGTCTACAGTAAAGAAGAAATTTCTTATTTAGATATATTAATTAAAGGCAAGCGGACACAGTTAGTTACGTCTGTGTATAAGAAAGATACAGATAGGAATGGTCTTCTACACTATTCTAGTGCACACCCTATAGCAGCCACTCCCTCCCCCTGTTTCTAAGTTACCATGTATATAAGTTTATAATGTTATATGTATATGAGTTGCTATTTTCTAAAAGTCTCCTGTTACCAGTTCTGACCCCTCATTGTATTATGTAAAGTGTATTGAGTTATAATGTAAACCGCTTTGACTAAAGTATAAAAAACAGTATAAAAAACATGTTAAATAAATAGTTTACCATTCTCACAGTTTATTAAACTGCACTACTAGAATGAGTTTTTTAAAGCAGTCAGCGAGCCTTATACAAGATTTTTCTTAACGAGGATAGCCAATGAAATTAATCGGACAAGTTCGCAAAAGAACATTATATAATGATCGGGAATGGTTACTCGGATCAGAGAGGGTGAGAAACACTGCCTCAGATTCTGAGTTTATTCATCTAGTGATGCCCTTCCGCTCCCCTTAGCAATAGCTTGTGTAAGATTATTGTTAAACATTTTTCGGTATTGAATATCATTCCGGGGTTAGAAGAAAAAAGGTGAGGTTGGTTTTGTTGAGAGGATGACATTTAAAAGAGTCAGTCAGTCCTGCCAGATTACCAGATAAGAAAGTGTTAGAGGATCCCATTCCAGTAGAGAAGGGTCATAAAGCTTATGGTCAATGACAAATTTGTGCCATTACTTTGGATATGGTCTGTCAGGGTCGACAATACTTTCAGAAACGGAAGACGGTGTGTTCATCTGCACATGTAGGATATATCATTAAATGCCTGTGTCAGACACTTTATACAGGCAAATCCATTAGACTGAACATAAAAGTAAATTAAATTGCAAAGTAGAGGAAGCACATATAATCCAGCATAGTTTGGATGAATTGAGATGCTTTTGCATTGATCACATTCCCCAGTGCATCAGGGGAGGCTACAGGAATGGAGAATTGCTTTGGAGGGAACAAGAGTAGATTTTTAAACTACAAACAGAGCATCCAAAGGAGTTAAATAATAGTATTGAATGGTTGGGTATTTCAGGGTGTTGTCGATGACACTATAATGCTAGTGTCTCTCTCGGAGCTTCTTAATTGTATCTTTTTGGTTTGAGAGCCTCCCGCAGTTTGTGTCTACTTCATTAGAGAAGTATACGATGGCATTGGAAACGGTGCAGAAGGCTTAGCAGAGTGAGGTGGGGATTTGAGCATTTAAAGCGCATCTACAGCGTTTATATTTGAAGTTAAGCCACTGAAGTGGTTAAAAGAAGTGATGTTAAAAGAAGTGATGTCACCTCCGTCCACTACTGGACTATACTGATTACTGATCAACCTTCCAGGCACTAGTCCTCCCACATCTAGATTTTGCAAACATCATCCTCCATGGGCTCTCTCAATCAACATTAAATCCACTTCGTCTGGCTATGAATACAGCTGCAAGAGTCCTCTCTGGATCACCAAGGTCTGCTCATATAACGCCTATCATGAAAGACCTACACTGGCTACCTCTACAAGCCAGACTCTCATATAAGTCACTAGTCTTGACCTTCAAAGCCATGAATATCTACCCACCAACACCAATCAGAAAACTAATCCATAACACCCCTGAAAATAGAAACAGAAGGACTACAACTATGAACACCTTAATAGTTCCCAAGATGATGACATCATGTACTAAAGCTACATCAAACAGAGCTTTTTCATTATTCGCACCCAGGAACTGGAATATACTTCCCCATGAAATCCGTGGCATCAAAAGCCTATTACAATTCCGCAAAGCTGTAAAGCATCACTTATTCACAAAATACTACCCAGAAGTGACCACAGACACTCACACAGCCAACAGGCCTCCCACCCACACCAAACACTTTAACACCTTTATCCAATCAGAAAATGGTTAGTTCCCACGATATTTCACTTTACCTCTACTGACCCATGCCACCCATGAATTCACGTACAATATCCACTCGAGTTTAAATATGGTATATAATAAAAGCATATTCATAGTATAATGTTGATTGTACATAGTTATATATAATAAAAGCATATTCATAATATAATGTTGATTGTACATAGTTATCCCTGTTATTCCATGTTATATATTCCCTTGTTCTCTGTAAACTCAATGTTACCTGTACACATTGCAGTATATTTTGTTCATTGTACACCGCACTGATTTTAATAGCGCGGTATATAAGAGATGTTAAATAAATAAATAAATAAATGTTAGTGGCAAGGAGAGAGAATTGAATTTGTACCCACAAAGGATTTGCTATGTAGTTTTCTGAGGAGATTTAAGGTATGTTGGTATGGAATAAATGCTGTTGGTAATGTTATAAATTTAAGGTTAAGTGGTTTCTGCCATAAATGGAGATGTAAACTTGAGGAATGAACGTTGTTTGTCTGAAGTTGAGATAGTGTGGTAGTAGCGAGCTTGCGGGGAGGGGGATTTATATCATTCAAGATTAGAAAGTGGAAGATGTTTAATCATGGGCGGTTTACTGTTAGTAATTTTAAATTAATCTAGCCACAATATGGAAAATCATGTCTTCTATGGTTAGAATAATATGTGGCTTGAAGTGATAAAGTATAGGAGAATAGATATGTTTTATGAGTTAAGTGTGATTGGTTGTTTGTCTCTATAGGAGAAATCCCCTGAACTACTCCCTGAAGCAGGGTTTTGGGCGAAACCCTGTCAGCACTGGAGGAAGTGAGTTTGGAGCATCTAAGTTCCAAATGAAATTTTGGGAACAGAGGTAACATAAGTGATTATTTTAGGGGTGGTTTTTTTAATGACCTATGATGGTGTTGAATTGGGCATGGGCAAGCGAACATGATAACATGAGGCCAACCTTATAAAGCCAATTGTATGTACTGAGGCCTTTTTCCTCCTGTCCTCTATATATTATTAAGATTTTAAGGACATGTGCATTTAATTGCAGTTATTTTTTATTTTTGGGATATGCTTTTATTTTATTTAACAGGTTTTTTTATACTGCTTTATCATTTCTTTCCAGTGCTCCAGGAGGAGCTGGGACACCATCCGCTGCAGCATCATCGGAAGAGAGCCCTCTCCCTGCCCGGAGACCAGCCGCCGAAGCAGCAGACCATTCGGGTCACTCACCTTCACAAAAGAGCTCACCGGAGAAAAGCCCTCTCCCTGCACGGAGACCAGCAGCTGAAGCAGCAGACTGCTCAGCACACGTGCTTTCTCAAAAGAGCTTTTGTGCAGCAAGGACTTCCATCGCGTCATCGCTCACCCCTGCTCAATCGGGGCACAGCTCTTCCCTCACTACCAACACTGGACTCTAAACTATTCTTTGATGCTATATCAGACATGGACTATCATCAAATAATAAACACATCTACACACACCAAAGGTGGAACACTCGATCTTGTCCTTCTACCCAATACACTCTTCAAACTAATCAATCCAAATGCCGTAGAATGTACATAAATACCTTGATCGGATCACTATATTATCAAATTAAACCTTACATATCCCATCACTAGCACTAACAACCTCACTAGAAGTGTCCCAACTACAAGATTTAAAAAGTTCAACAATACTGAATTCATTGACTTAACAATCCCCCACCTCTTATCATCTGCAACGAATTTGGATGATACTGTCAAAAACTGGCATGAAACCATTAACAATGCAGCCAAAATTAATCATACAAACAAAATGAGCATCTACTCTAAGTCTAATACCAAACCATGGTTCAACACTACTCTAAAACAAATGAAAAGGAATCTGAGAAAACTAGAACTCAACTGGCACAAATCTAAACTGATGATACACAAAGAAATATACAACAACCACCTTACTAAATACAAAGAAACCCTTGACAGCACAAAGAAAAAATACTATGCTGAAATACTATCAAAATCATACAACAGACCAAGAGAGTTATTCTCCATTGTCAGAAATCTAACCAACCCTCAAACTTCTGGCAATGAAATTACAGACATCACAGTACAAACCTTAGCCTACCATTATCAAAACAAAGCAAAAATGCCGTCAATGTCTATAGACACTATTAACATATCACACCAACCGTCAGACGAATGGACAGACTTTCATCCCATAACTAAAGAGACACTAAAAAGCATCATCACCAGCCTTAACACCACAACTTCTTATCTAGATCCATGCCTAGTAACATGGATAAAAAACACACTGTCAATTTTATTACCATACATTCTCTCAATAGTTAACCTCTCACTAACTCAAGGTTACCTCCCACCATCACTCAAACATGCACAAATACGCCCAATCCTTAAGAACAGCAAACTTGATAAAACCTCCCCTGTATCATATAGACCCATCTTCAGCATTCCATTCTTAGCTAAAATAATTGAAAAAATGGTTTAACTACAGACACAGGATTTTCTAGACTCATCTTACCCACTTGATGAGCAACAATATGGCTTTCGCCCCCGCCACGGAGTTGAATCACTCCTTACAGTTCTAATAGATGCGCTCCTAAGAGGCATTGACAACCAAAAGCAGGCCTTCATACTACTTTTCATTGATATATCAGCTGCGTTTGATAGCGTACACCACACAATAATGCTCAACAACTTGAGACAAATAGGCTTAAACTCCACAGTACACAAATGGTTCTTGTCCTACCTAAATAATAGAACGCAAAATGTAAGAATTGGGAATCAAACCTCCACTACATATAAACAAGAAATTGGATTACCACAAGGTTCAGCGTTATCAGCCCTACTTTTCAATATTTACATAAAGCCAGTCTGTAACATATTCAAAAACTTTGGAGTACAATATCACCTATACGCAGATGATATTATGATGTATATTCCATTTACGATACCCAATCTACCGCTTCAACTCCTATCGGACTGCTATAATGAAATCACAACTTGGCTAAAAGCACAAAACCTCCACATAAATCACGCTAAAACTGAAGTTCTAATAGTGACTAAGAACAAATCCTATATCCCCCCAACACACATAAGACTTCAAAATCAAGAAATTAAAATAAAAAATGAAATAAGATACCTAGGCGTTATACTAGATACACATCTTACCATGGAAACCCACATTGGAAATACCATAAAGAAAATTTATTTCAAACTCAAAACACTCAAACAACTACGTCCTCTAGTATTTTCACAAGACTTTATCAATATAATTCAGGCCACCATAACTCCTCATTTTGACTTTGCCAATCTAATACTAATGGGCATATCAAAACAAAACATCAAACGAATGCAATTAGCACAAAACGCAGCTGCTAGAATTATATTGAAAGTTAACTCACTCCAACACATAACACCAATACTAGCTTCCCTCCATTGGCTTCCAATTCAAAGCAGGATAATTTACAAAACAATAATAACTTTATTCAAAGCCTTATACGATATGGCTCCAACTACACTATGTAACTTAATACACAAAGAACCATCTAAACCTACACACAGAAAAGGACAATTAAACAAACTAAAAACCCCGAAAGATTACACAAGAGCTCATAAATCAACAAACAGAGCCTTTTCTCACATAGCCCCAACTATCTGGAATTCCCTCCCCGAGGAGTTACGAACATTACCTGAGATCATGGAACTCCGCAAAAAATTGAAAACTTATCTATTCACCAAACACTATAACAACATAGATAATCTACCACCCGCATTAGATAAAGGCTAAACAGGTATCTGACTGCTTCAATTAAAAACCCTTTCAACTCACACAGATAGCACACTTAGTTAAACCCCTTTGATGATCCCACATCTTATGTCCTTTCACTCCCATATATATATACATATATATATTTGTATATAGTTTATTCTGTTCTGTTTTGTCTCACATTGTTTAGACAATATATTCTGTTTAGTTAATTACCTCGTTCTTCAATACATATACTGTTTTGCTTATTATTATACTTATATTATGACGTTCCTTGTAAAATATATTCTGTTAATCATCATACTTATAATATGACGTTCCTTGTAAAACAAACTTGCTTTGTTAATTGTTGTTCTTTGTAAACCGCAACTGAACTGTGGAAGATGCGGTATATAAATGTGTATAAATAAATAAATAAATAAAAAATTTCAGTCAAAGCAGTTTACATTGTTACTTAAACTTGGTAATGTACATTCAAAAGGGACATTGATAACATGGATTTATCTGTGGGTTAAGTGACTCGCCCAAGGCCACAAAGAGTACTAGAGGGAATTGAATTCCCAAGCCAATGCTTTAACCATTAGGCTACTCCTCCACTTCATAGTACCACTATGTCAGGTACTGCTCCATTATGGTGGTATATCAAATTTTAATAAACTAAACTAAACTGGATTGACCACTGCTGGAAACAGGATACTGGGCTTGATGGACCTTTGGTCTGACTCATTATGGCATTTTTTTCTGTTCTTATAAACCTTAATTCTAAAATCCATAGAAACAGAGGGATCAATTTTCAAAAAACATTCAGCTCTTCACTTTAGGTATCTAAAATTTAATTTCCAAACTTTTTAAGCAGAACTGAAGAATCTAAAAAGACAATATTTTAAAAGCCATAATTAACCATTTTTAAAAAAATGCCAGTCAGAATGTTTAAATATAATGAGAACCACCCTATTCCTGTGGAACCCGGTATACGGAGCATGCACCACTGACACCTGCAGCTCACTGATTGCACACTGACGTGAGCGCCACCAGAAAAAGGACTTTCCAGGAAAGAAATTGAGGGGCAGATGGCAAGCAGCATGAAAAGGGGAGCGATGAGCTTCCCTAGGACCGAATCAGGGGCCGAGAGAGAATGTGGCCCTTCATGAAGTGGCCTATGAGGGGATGAATGGACAGGGGTCATCCGTCTATCTGATGATGGTATGCCGCCAGCACGCTAAGGTGCAATCTGACAGAGTTGGACTTCAAACCAGCATGGGAGAAGTGCAGAAGGTAAGTAAGGACCATCTGCACAGAGCAGGAAATGGGTTAAATCTTATCTCCAGGAATAAACAGGAATGTAGTCTTCACATATGGGTATCGTCCGTACCGATGGAGCCTGCGCGGGAACGCTCCCCAGTGTCCAATAGGAACGCTTTTTGGAGCATCCCTCAGCACATGCGCGCTGCCTTCCCGTCCTTTCCAACTGTCCCTCTTCAGTTCTTCGTTTTCCATGGAGCCGACAGGATCTAATCCCTGTCACCGCAGAAAATTCCGTCTTTAAATTTCTCTCTTGTGGTCGCGTTTGCCTACCGCACGACGCCTACCGGTACCGCCAGTTCTTTTCTTTTCTTTTCATTTAAAAAAAAAAAAACCCTTAAACTTAGACTGTTTCTTTTCAGAAACTTTCCTCTTTGGTGCTAGGGGGCATTTTGGGCATTAGGTCCCGTTTTCCAAAATCATGGAAAAACCAACTAGTGGTTTTAAAAAATGTACTAAGTGTGGCGGTACCATTTCCATCACTGACACCCATGATTGGTGTCTAAAATGTTTAGGACCTGATCATTCTCCAACTGAATGTCTCTCCTGCATGGGGATGACCAAAAGAGGAAGACAGAACCGGGTCGCAAAGCTCGGTACCCTCTTTTCTTCAGATTCCAGATCCATTGCATTGACATCGTCAAGGGCCTCTTCTTCCTCCCATGGATCTCAGGTAACTAAACATAAAAGCCAGTCCTCAAAGGGTAGCTCTCCTGCTAAGCATTGAGAGGCCATTGGCATTGCCCTTGAGGGAACCACACTGGCAAAACAGCCCCGGCGGGAGGCTTCGGCTTCCAAAGCATCGATGGGGCTTCAGGATGTTCGAGGCCTCAACCTCGCAAGAACTACCTGTGCCATACTCGGGAGTTCCGGCCGTCCTTACCGGTACCGACACCCAGGCATCGGCAGCGTTGATAGACCAGAGGTTTTTTGCTATCGAGTGCAGTATCGCAGCTCTCCTTTCAGCTGCGGTACCAATGGTCCCAAGGGCACCGATGCCGGTACCGACACCAGTACAGACACCGGTACTGACACCGACGATGCCGGTACCGATGGTACCGGCCCCCGTGGGAATTCTTCCCATGCCATCTCTGGCTGAGTTGACAAAGCAGTACCGGGTCACCTTGGTACCGACTTCGATCGGTACCGGGATCGTGCTTTGCAAGAGCATCGAGGTCAGGAATATTTTGATTCCTCCGATTCCGAAGACTCTGACAATTCTGCTGGCACTGGAGGGTTTCTCCTAGAAGATCCCTCTTCTCCCCAACGCAGAATGTCACCTCCAGAGGACATGTCTTTTCAGGATTTCATCAGTGATATGGCCAAAGGTCTTTCAATCACATTAGCTCCTGAAGAGGAACCCAGAGCAAAGGAATTGGAAATCCTCCAATATCCTAAAGCTCCTAAGGAGGCAGCCACTCTGCCTATCCATGAAATTCTGCATAGCTTGAAGCTCAGAATGTGGGAGACACCTCTGACTACTTCTCCTCACTCTAGGAGACTTGATACTATGTATCCAGTTCCACCATGTCCTGGATTTCAGAAAACTCAGCTGCCACACCATTCAATGGTAGTGGAATCAGCCATGTGTAGGATGAAAAGTGCAAAGAGGCATGCATCCAATCCTCCAGGTCGTGAGTGCAGGACTCTGGATGCTTTTGGACGCAGAACTTTTCAAGCTTCCATGCTTTCAGCTAGAATCAGTTCATATATCCTATATATGGGAATGTTCCTCCTCAAAGAAGTCACAGGAGACTTGGAACTTATGAGCCCATTTCTCCCAGATGATAAGAGACAAGATTTTCTTGCTCTACTTTCATGCTCAGGATGTCTCCAAGTTTGTCAATCGTGCAGCCTTTGACTGCTTCGAATGCATCAGCAGAACTTCTGCTATTGCCATTGGCGCACGACGGATTGCCTGGCTACAGGCATCAGACTTGGAGACTTGGGTACAGGACAACTTAGGCAACATTCCTTGCATGGGGGAGAATCTCTTCGGCAAGAACTGGCAGGAAAAGGCTAACGAGTTAGATGCTGACAATTCTACCTTAGATAGATTGTCAACGTCTACAGCCACTCCAGCCAAAAGGAAGCCTTATAAAAAACCCTCTTTTAGCAAAAAGAGGAAGTTTTATCCTTCCTATACCCAGCAGAGTCAGACTCCAGGTCAGGTTGCCCAAAAGGGACAAACTAGACAGCAAAAAAAAACAAAAGGCCCGAGAGCCCAACCAGCTCTCCAGGTTCAGCCCTCTCAAGGGCTTTGACTCCTTCCTAGAGAGCTTTGCCTTCCTGCCTCTGAGGGGTCCCCAACCCCCCAATATTCCGGGCAGGTTATGCCACTTTGTCAACAGATGGCATCAGATAACAACAGAAGAGTGGACTTTGTTCATTGTAGGAGAGGGGTACAAACTTCATTTTCACAGCATACCCCCTCCTACAATTCTAAAGCAATTCAATTCACAAACTTCTGCAGACAATCTGCTAGATCACGAGGTCTCCACACTTCTTGCCCAAGGGGCAATAGAGGAAGTACCCATTCTTCAACAGGGGGCAGGGTTGTACTCCCCCTATTTTCTTATTCCAAAGAAAACAGGGGGACACAGACCCATTCTAGACCTCAGAGAATTGAACAAATATCTGTTTCGAGAGAAATTCAAAATTATTTCTCTAGGAACTCTTCTGCCATACCTTCAAAGCCAGGACTGGCTTTGCTCTCTAGACTTAAAGGATGCATACACTCACATTCTCATCCATCCAGATCACAGGAAATTTTTACGTTTCCTTGTCAGGGGAAGACATTTCCAGTACAGGGTTCTTCCTTTTGGTCTGGCTTCAGCACCAAGGGTATTCACAAAATGCATGGCAGTAATGGCTGCATTTCTACGAACCCTGTGGATATTCATCTTCCCTTACCTAGACGACTGGCTCATTCGAGTCCCTCCATTTGCAGAGGCCAGCACTGCACTGTCCCGTACAATGCGAATCCTCCAATACTTGGGATTGGTAATAAACTTCCCAAAATCTCAACTAGTTCCTTCCCAATGCCTAGAATTCATAGGAGCCTGTCTGGATACCAGACAGGCAAGGGCTTTCCTTCCACAAGCCCGGTGTCTTCGCATAATGCAGCTAGCTTCCCAAGCAGCAGGCATATCCTCCCTCACTGCTCGGGAGCTACTGCAGTTACTGGGACACATGGCATCCAGAGTTCATGTAGTCCCATACGCTCGCCTCCACATGCGAGCAGCTCAGTGGACCCTCTCCACACAGTGGACACAGGCCACGGGTCATTTGTCGGACAAAATAACAATCTCTCAATGACTAATTTTGTCCCTCCAATGGTGGCAATCACTAGAAAATCTGACAGTGGGGTCTCCTTTCCATCAACCCCTCTTTCAGGCCACCCTAACAACAGATGCATCACAGCTAGACTGGGGAGCACACCTGAATCTTCTCTCTATCCAGGGCACCTGGACTCCACAGGAGGTTGGTTTACACATAAACCTACTGGAATTAAGAGCAATTTATTTAGCTCTTCGAGTGTTCCATGCCCAGCTCAGCTACAAGACAGTCCTAGTCCAGATGGACAATCAGGTAGCCATGTCCTATGTGAACAAGCAGGGCGGAACGGGCTCTCTGTCGTTATGCAACGAAGCTTTACGACTATGGGCCCTCACCAGAAAGCATCAAATTCACCTTCTCGTGGTATATCTTCCAGGCATTCAAAACCTTTGGGCAGACAAACTCAGTCAAGTACTGCTACCTCACGAGTGGTCACTCCACCTAGACCAGGTGGCAAAGATTTTTCATCTCTGGGGCACTCCAGACATAGACCTCTTTGCAAGTCCACTGAATGCCAAACTTCCCCGGTTCTGTTCCTGGATTCCGGCGCACAACTGTCAGGCAAGGGATGCCTTCCTCCTTCACTGGGGTCAGGACTTCCTTTATGCCTTCCCATCCATTCCCCTCATCTCCAAGACACTCTTCAAGCTTCAGAGAGACAAGGGTCACATGATTCTCATAGCACCATGATGGCCACGCCAAACGTGGTATTCCCTGCTTCTGCATCTCTCTCAAGCGGCACCTCTGGAGTTAGGGCATGCTCCAGATCTCCTTTCCCAGGAGAACGGGACTCTATGGCACCCGAATCCCCAGTCCCTGCACCTCACTGCCTGGTTGCTGAAGGCTTAGACCTCCAGGATTTCAACCTGTCCCAGCAGCTAAAAGATATCTTTCAGGCTTCTAGGAAACTTTCCACAAGAAGATCTTATGCCTTCAAGTGGAAACGTTTTACTATATGGTGCTCCAAGAGGGGATTAAACCCCTGGTCATACCCTTAGAATCAATACTAGAGTATCTCCTTCACTTACCGAATTCTGGGTTAAAGACCTATTCGGTAAGAGTCCATCATAGTGCAATTGCAGCTTCTTATAAGCCTCTAAATGGACAACCCAATTTCCTCTCATCCACTCCTATCAAGATTTATGAGAGGCCTTCTATTAACTAAACCTCCCATCAAGCCACCACCGGTGGCAGGGATCTAAAGCTAGTTCTCGGGCAGCTCATGAAGCCGCCTTTTGAGCCTTTAGCCACTGCCGCCCTTACGTTTTTGACCTGGAAGGTCATCTTCCTAACTGCAATCACCTCTGCCCATCGCATTAGTGAATTGCAAGCTTTAGTGGCTGATCCTCCTTATATTAGGTTTCATCATGATAAGGTTGTTCTTCGAACTCACCCACATTTTATGCCAAAGGTGGTTTCGCCTTTTCATTTAAATCAATTTACCTTCCTCTATTTTTTCCAAGGCCTCACGCCTCTAATGCAGAAAGAAACCTTCATACTCTGGATTGTAAAAGAGCCTTGGCCTTTTACATACAAAGAACACAACAACATAGAAAGTCCTCACAACTTTTTATAGCTTTTGACCCTAGTCATTTGGGACTTCCAGTCTCCAAAAGAACTTTATCTAAATGGATTGCCCAATGCATATCCTTTGCTTATGAGAGTAAGGGTCTTCCTCTTCAGGACTATGTCCCAGCTCATAATGTGAGAGCCATGGCAGCTTCTATGGCTAATCCCCACTCTGTGTCTATCGATGACATTTGTCGAGCAGCCACCTGGGCTTCGGTACACACCTTCACAGCCTACTACTGCCTGGATAAAGCCTCCCGTCGGGATGCCTTCTTTGGCCAAGCTGTTCTTCAAAATCTCTTTCAGACCTAATTCAACTCCTACCCACCAACCCTGGTGGAATGCCAGAGATCCATGGGAGGAAGGATTCTCACCTTCAATGGTGGCACCTTCCTGGGGCTATCTCCCTGGCATCTTCAGCTAGGGAGTCCCCATATGTAAAGACTACATTCCTGCTTGTTCCTGGAGATAGCGTAGTTACTTACCTGTAACAGGTGATCTCCGGGAACAGCAGGAATTTAGTCTTCACAACCCACCCACCTCCCCTAGGAGTTGTCTCTCTATCTCTCTGTCTCTTTCCTCTCTCCCTCTATCCTTTCACTCACCTACAAACTTAACTGAAGAGGGACAGTTGGAAAGGCGGGAAGGCAGTGTGCATGTGCTGAGGGATGCTCCCAAAAGCGTTCCTATTGGACGCTGGGGAGCGTTCCTGCGCAGGCTCCATCGGTACCGATGATACCCATATGTGAAGACTAAATTCTTGCTATTCCCAGAGATCATCTGTTACAGGTGAGTAACTACGCTTTATCCGCTCACCAGACAGAGAAACTGCGTTACTTGAAGGCCTAAGAACATCTGGTGAAGCCCTTTTGGGAAGCAAGGAGAACATCCTCCACATCTCTGGGGAGGTGAAACTGGGAAAGTGCTATACTTTCAGCATCCACGCTGTAAGCGCCATAGACTTGAGGATGGACTGCAGGAGGATTCCCTCCTCCTGCGAGATCAGATTTGGGGCACAGCCAAGGGGAAGCAGGGGCACCTTTGAGAAAAGGAGGAGCAGTGGAAATCATGGTTGCCTGGCCAACACGGGGCAATGAGGATCACCAAGGCCCTGTCCATCTGGATCTTGAAGAGGGCCTTGGCCATTAAGGGAGTAGGAGGATACGCATACAGGAGACCAGGAGAAATTCAACTGCTGCCAGACAAGTAAACAGGGAGTCCTGTAGCAGAACTGCAGCAGCTGGGCATTGGAGGGGCTGGAGAAGAGATCCAGTGCTGCTATACCCCACTTTTGGAAGATGTTGCGGGCCACCTGAGGATTCAGGGCCCACTTGTAAGTCTGCAACATTCTGCTGAGATTGTCCTGGCCCAGGAGGTACATCGCCTGGAGGTAAGAGCCATGAGCACTGGCAAATCTCCAAAGCCGAACTGCCTCCCAGCACAAGAGGTACGAGCCTATGCCTCCCTGCTTGTGGATATAGAACATTGTGACCTGATTATCCATCTGGATGAGGATGACTTGATTGGACAATTCTTGCTGAAAGATTCAAAGGGCGTTGGACACCACCTGAGTTTGAGGAAGTTGAACTGGTGGAGGCTTTCCACACTCGACCACAGGCCTTGGGTCTGGAGGTCCCGAAGGTAGGCTCCCCAGCCAAGCTTGGAGGTGTGGTGAGGACCTGCTGATGCGTGGAGCCTGAAAGAGGAATCCACTAGGAGATTCTCCGGTCATTGCCACTAGGCGAGGAAGACCGTCATGAGCGAGGTCACGCAGATTCTGTCTGCTAGGCGCCCCAACGCCTGCTTCCATTGGGTACAGAGGGTCCACCGGGCCCATCACATTTGGAGACGGGTGCAGAATGTGACATGAACTGTTGAGGCCATGTGCCCCAGGAGGTGGAGCATATGATGGGCCGAGGTTGTCAAGCAGCTCTGGCTTTTTTGAGCCAGTGATATCAGGTGCTGATCCCGGTCCAATGAAAGGAAGGTCCTGGCCTGAGACATGTCCAGGAGAGCCCCAATGAACTCAAGATGCTGAGAGGGCTGCAGGTGGGACTTTGGGTAGTTGATGATGAAACTCAGCTGCTACAGCACCTCGATAGTACTTTGGGAGGCCTGACGGACCTCGCCGGGCGACCCTCCCATGATCAACCAGTCATCCAGGCAGGGGAAGATGAAAACCCCTTACAGTCTCAAAAAGGCAGTGACCACTGCCAAGCACTTTGTGAAGACCCTGGGGGTGGATTCAAGGCCAAAGAGGAGCACCCTGTACTGGTAGTTATTCCTGCCAATGATCAACCAGAGATACTGCCGATGCAAGGGATGGATCAGGATGTGGGTGTAGGCATCTTTGAGATCCAAGAAGCATAGCCAATCTCCCCACTGGAGATATGGCAGCAATGTCCCAAGAGACACCATCTTGAACTTTTCTCGAACCAAGAATTGGTTCAGATCCTGCAGGCTGAGGATGGGGCGAAAGCTTCCTGTTTTCTTGGTCACTAGAAAATAGCGGGAGTAGAACCATCTGCCCTCTGAGGCTGAGGGACCACCGCCTGTTCCATGAAGAGTGTGTGGAGCTCTCCCCAAAGAAGTTCTCGATGATGGGAGTCCAGAGGAAGCTCCCCCAGGAAGAATGGAGGGGGCATTTGCTCAAAGTGAAGGAGGTATCCTTCCTTCACAACTTGCAGGACCCAGGCATCAATGGTGATGCTGGGCCAGTGATGGACAAAAGATGTGAGAAGATGTGAGCTGCCCTCCATTGTACTGTGGAGTGGGACCATCCAGGAGAAGACAGGCTATGGTCCTAGAGTCAAACCCCGCCCCCCCCCCCAGGTTGCGGCTGTGGCACTATCTGGGGCTTGGGGGTCTTAGACCTATGAGGGTCCTGCCCCTGGCTTTTGGCCTGCTTCCCCAGGGGGGAGGGGGACTGGTAGATGTTAAATTGGGGGTAGCCCCTGTAGGCCTCCTTCTTTTTCATGCCATGTCCGGGGATTCGTTGTCCATCTCTCACTCCGAGTCTGGCTCGGAGAAGAAGTCAAAGGATCAGCAGGAATTGCACCGATGCCCTGGTGGCAGGGTCAACAGGTCTGGGGTTCCAAGTACTCTGAGCCCAAAGTGCTCAAGGGAGACACTCAGTGCCCCAATGGGGACTGGGAGGCAGTTCGGCTTTGGAGATTTGCCAGTGCTCATGGCTCTTACCTCCAGGCGATGTACCTCCTGGGCCAGGACAATCTCAGCAGAATCGACCAGGAGGGCATGCCGCATGCACGGTATATGAGGCTGTCACCAGCCCCAGATGTACCTGGAACTGGGGCCCTCTGCTGCAACAGGAAGGCAGTCAGGCTGCACTTCAGGCTGGCCATGTGCTCCTTCAGGAGAGAAGGCCCTGAAGCCTCTGGTGCCGGCACCAAAGGAATCAGGCCCAGCGCTAGTTCCACCGGCAGAATCTCCCAGATGGTGAGGGGCTTGGGAGCTCAACACCAGTCCTCTAAAGGCGTGGAAGACTCCTCTCACCGGGGCAGCTTCAAGGGCCATTCCCAGCCATTGCCCTCAGTCTCGTGTCAAGGACTGAGGTGCCTATATCCAAAGAACTTGCCCCCAGAACCAGCATTGACCACCGACAATAGAAGGGAAGGAGTCCAATCCTTCCAGGAATGGTTCTCATTGGAGGGTTGCCAATCTGAGGCTGCACAACCCCGAGGCGTCAAGAGAGACCAGTTGCCGCATGAGGTCAAGGGCTTTGCAGCGGCCTTCAAGGATGTTGACTCTGATACTGAAGCTGGAACCGATGCCGAGGGCTTGTGGCCAAACAACACCCCCTGATGACTTTTATGGTTATTACATCCCTTGTTCATCATCTGGAGACAGAGCGGGCAAGTGGAGACTTCTTGGTCGGCTCCAAGGTACTGAAGGCAGCAGTTATGGTGGTTCGTGATGGACATGGTCCTACCATAACTGCTGCACTTCTTGAAACTGCTGATCGTGGATATAGCTGGAAACACAAGTCCATTGACATCAAACTCCGATGTCCCGACCAGGAGAGTGTGAGAAAAAAAACCAAGCACACCAAAGAAATACAGAGAAAAAAAAAGGACCCCAAAAAAGGACCCAACGGTTCCAGGCTCACAGAAAGGCAAAACGGTACACCGCCAGGGCTGGCCCGTCCATTGAGCAAGAATGTTTTTGCACAGGGCCCCGCGTTTCAGGGGGCCCCGCGCAAAGAACATTCTGCTTGCAAAGTAAATTTTAAAATTAAAAAAAAAAGCTGTCTGCTGCCGCTGCCGCGGCAGCAACGGCAGAATCACATATCCTGCGGGGGCCCCCCGACAGAGCCTGCCCTCCCTGCATCAGCTCCGTCGGGTTTCAGAGCTCGAAGGGAGACTAGTTTCCCTTCTGTGGCTCTGTTAAGCCCGCGGGGGCTGATGGAACCTTTCCCATCAGCCCCCGTGGGCTTAACAGAGCCGCGAGGGAGAAACTCTCCTTTCGCGCTCTGAAAGCCGATGGAGTTGATGCAGGGAGGGCAGGCTCTGTCGGGGGGGGGGGGGAGGGGGCCCGCGGGATATGCGATTCTGCCGTTTCCGGTGCTAACTTGAATTCTGCATTGGTGAGCAAGCCTTGTGTGGGATAAGTGCCATAAAAATGCCACCCTACTTTTTTCACTCGATGCTTAATTAATCTCAAGGATTTATTGCCAGAGGGTGTGGTAAAAGCAGTTAGTGTAACTGGGATTAAAAATGGTTTGGTCGAGTTTAAGGTTTGGACAAGCTGGAAACGTCCATAAACCCAGGAAGGAAAGTTCATAAACCAGGTCGGCTTGGGGAAAGTCACCGTTTATCCCTGGAATCCCTTTGGGACACTGCCGGGTACGTGTGACTTGGATTGGCCACGGTCATTGCTTCTCTCGTAAAAAATCAGAGTGTACAGACATGGGGAGGAAAAATTTTCAAAAGCCAGTTACCGATGCTTGAAGGCTTTGGAAAATCACCCACTCTGTATGTGAGCAACGATATGTTTACTGTTCTACAATATGCGTACTTTTACCTGAATTTTAGGAAAGCTGTCTTGTGCAGAAATAGGGCCAGGGATAGGGTTACAAAATGTCCCCGATTTGTCAGTGATTGTCCCCAGTTTTGAGGTAGTGTCCCTGATTTCATGGACCATAGCCACCTCCTGTCTCCGATTTCAGTGGAGACAAAGGACATTGCGTCTCCTGCATTCCCCTCTGATGCAGTTTTCTTGATCCCGGTACAAGAGGATATAAAATTAAATTATGTTTTTAAAACAGAAGAGGAATTTTAGAAATGTAAAGAATATTTATCTATATGTATAAACTAGAGTTTGAGCATGTCTGTTTGTATGCATGCTTATAACGTGAAGGGCTGCTACTGTTTTATTTAAACTTTGGAAATTACTAAATGCTATTTAAACCACTCATTTTTGAAATACATGGGGGAAAAGGGTCCAAGGAAGAAGGACCCCCGCCTGGGTTATCCCAGATTTGCTGTAAAAGAAATCTGGTAACCCTGCCCGGGAGACATTTCATACAGTATTTGCATTTTCAAAACTACATGCATTATTTTTTGGCCAGGAAAAGTAACCAAAGGAAAAGCCTATGCACACTGTAAAGTTTCTTTCCAAAGTCTGCCCATACTTTCCCTTTAGAGTACAGGTGCAAAATTCATCATTAAAACTACTGCGGCGGCAGCAGCAGCAGACAGCTTTTTTTTTTTTTTTTTAATTTTCCCTGGGCTGTTGGGGTGGGAGTTAGGACTGGAAATGGGCTAATGGGGTTAGGACTGGAAAAGGGCTGATAGGGGGTTGGGACTGGGGCTATGGGGAACTAAGTCTGGAAATGGGGTGATGGGGGTTAGGACTGGAAGTGAGCTGATGGGGGTTTAGGACTAGTAATGGGCTATGGGGGGGGGGTTAAACTGAAAATTGGGTGATGGGGGTTAGGACTGGGAGTGGGCTGATGGGGGATAGGACGGGTAATGGGCTATGGTGGGGCTTAAACTGAAAATTGGGTGATGGGGGTTTAGGACTGGAAATGGGCTGATGGGATTAGGACTGAGAGTGGGCTGATGGGGACTTAGGACTGGTAATAGGCTATGGAGGGGGGCTAGGACTGGTAATGGGTTGGGGGGTCCTAGGACTGGAAATGGACTGAGGGGAAGAGGGGTCTTGAACTGCAAATAGCTGATGGGGAGGGGGGCTTGGAATGGAAATGGGTTGTGAGGGGAGGGAGCTAGGACAGGAAATGAGCTGATGAAGGGGGCTAGGATAGGACTGGGAATTGGGTGTTGGGGGGAGCTAAGATTGGAAATGGGCTGTGGTGGGGGCTTGGATTGAAATAGACTTATGGAGGGGCTAGAAATGGAAGTAGGCTCATGGGGGGTTTGGATTGGAAATGGGCTGAGTGGAGGGGAGCTAGGATTTGACATAGGCTGATGGTGGGGCTAGGAAAGGACTAGAAATGGGCTGATGGGAGGCTGGTATTGGAAATGGGCTGATGGAGGGACTTGGATAGGACTGGAAATGGATGGGGAAGCTAGGACTGGAAATGGGCTGATGCGGGGACTAGAAGGGAGTGGATACTGGGTGGGGCTGGAACTAGAAGGGAGCTGATGTTGGGGAGATTAGAATGGGATGGAGCTGGGAGAGTGAAATGGAGAGGGGAAAAATATTTTGTGTGGGACGGAAGAAAAATCTACAATTGGCTGGGTATTGGGAGAGTAAGTGGGGATTGAGGATGGAGGGGTAAAATTTGAGTGGATGAAATAGGAATGAGGAAAGAGCAAAAGGAGAAAGATTAGTATGTTAAAGCAGATGTAGAGAGAGAATGGAAAAAAATTAGAAGAGAGGGAGGTCACGTGATGCGGGCAGGGTAGTGGTCGCATCCTGAGAGCGCTCCGTACCCCGTTGCCCAAACCGGCGATTTAGAACCGTGTAACCCCCACGGAAAATGGACGAAAAGGTGTTCAGAGTGAGTTGGAGTGCCCACAGAACCCTTTTGTGTGGTTATTGCGGACAGATAGCATGGCGGCAGCGCCTAAAGCGACCAGGAGAGAGCGGGAACGGGTGGCCGGCACGAGCAAGATGGCTGACATAGCCTTGGCGCCCGGTTCACCTAAATCCCCTGCCTCATTAGATGCGATGTCAGCGGCGGTAGCCGCGGCCCTCTCTCCGCAATTTGATGCACTCCATGAGAAGATGGACGGGCTGCGTGCCTCTGTCGATAGCCTAGGGAATCGACTTCGGGAGGCTGAAGACCGTCTGGGGCAAGCTGAAGACAAGACTGAGGCGTTGGAGACGGAGGTGGCTGGCCTAAAGTACCAACTTGGAGCACACGAGGCTAAGCTAGACGACCTGGAGAACAGGTCATGGTACAATAACCTTCGGTTCATGGGTATACCCGAGACCGTCACAGATAAGGATTTGCGGGGCTATCTGGAGACACTCCTTATGCAGATCCTGGATGGCGATGAGCGCGGTGACCAGATTCGAATCGAACGAGCGCATTGTGTCGGCAGCAAGCAGACAAGGGATACCCGGCCTAGAATTGTGCTGGTAAAGTTTTCATACTTCCCCCAAAAGGAAAAGATACTAAGAGCGGCCCGACAGAAGGGGGAAGTCCTTTATAGTAACTCAAAAATTCGTGTTGCACAAGATTACTCAGCTGTGCTGAGTTGAAAACGCCGTGAATATGCCCCTCTTTGTGAAAAACTTATTGGTGCGGGGATCCGGTTTACTGTACAATATCCAGCTAAATTGCACATGATGAATGAAGGATCCCACCATGTGTTTGCAGCGGCTGCAGAAGTAGAGGGTTATGTGAACCAACTGATCGCCAGGGGACAGGCAGCCTCAGCATCGCCTTGTTGAGATCCCAGGCGTTGACCGTTTGGTGGCAACCTGTCTCCTCTTCGGGAGTGAAGCACATGGCAGCACGAAGTGAGGAAGGCCTCAGCACCAGCTAGGCCAGTATAATTGAATGCCGGCTGAGTAACATTGTGCACGTTGGACTTCCACTCTAGCTACAAACTTGCCTTGCTGTGATTTGCAACATTGTTCCAGATTCTGAAAAGCTGCTTGGAAATGTATCCTATTGAATGTGTTTCTCACTTTGCCTTTCCTTTATTTCTATTCTTTCCTGGAGAGTCCTTTATCAGGTATAGGTACGTTTAGGAGTCAGAAGCCTTTCGGGGCATGGCGTTTACTTTTTCCTCCTTTTATTATTATTGTATAGTTTTAATTTATCCCGGGAATGTGGGTCTGTTCAGGAGGTTAGTCCTGGGACACCCTGTCGTTGCCTAGGGGGGGGGGGGGGTGCTGGTCCCTTGCGGGGTGCCCTAAAAAATGACCGTGTTGGGCGCTGTGCTTTAACGCATTGCCTTGGATGTACATCCCCCCCCCCCCCTTAGTTGCTCCGTATGTACGGTATGCGGGAGAGGGGTCCGGGGACTTGATTCCAGCAATTTGGGTCCCTCTCTACTTTGTTTGTTTTGTTTCTCTCCTCCTTTTTCTTTTTCTCCTTTATGCTTGGTGGGATGGGAGCAACGCTGCTGCGGGAGGATGGCCTAGCAGAATGCATACCCGGGGGGTTAATATATATGCCTTTTAACATTGAGAGATTAGTTGGCTGTGTCTAATGCACTTGTTATTAATGGCGTTAAGGCTCTCTGTTCTGTTTTTTTTTTTTTTTTTTGTTGCTAGGGCTCGATTGGTTCTTTGTGTATTATTACCTGCATTTTATTAGCCCAGTGAAGCCCCTTCCCAGCTAGGGCCTATGGTTTGTTTTCAGGCTTGCTAACATGTGGGGCTTGGCCACAAGCAGATTCTATGGCCCTCACCGGGGGGTTGTGGGGAGTTTGGGGTTATATGGGAATTGGATTGCCTGGGTGACGAGGGATTCTGTGTATGTTAGTGGTAAAAAGGGCGGCGATCGAATTGATCGCGGGATCAATAATATACCGTCTAGCGGGCGGGGGGTCGGGCGCACTCAGAGGGGCCTGGGTTGGGCTTCTCTAGAGTGGGGAGGCGGAGAAGGTCCTGAGATTAGGGGAGTGGAGTGGGGGAGCGGGGGTTGGGGAAAGGGCACGTGGAAGGGGGGTGGTTGAGAAGGGGAATGGGTGTAGGCCAGGGAGGGGAGGGACAGTTAGGGGGGTTAAGGGGGGAGAGGGGGCGGGGGTGCGATGGGATCACAGGGTCATACGGGTGAAGAACACTGAGGAATTGGGAGTGTGCAGGGGTGGGCCCCAGGCTGGGGGGGTTCACTTAAAGATGATTAATATACCGGCCTATGTGGTGGTGTGGTGTTATAACCCACCTTAAGCTGAAGATTGTGTCTTGGAACATTTGTGGAGTAGGCAACCCTATTAAACGTTATAAGGTACTGCAGGCTTTAGCCCAGCTGCAGTGCGATATTGCTTTCCTGCAGGAAACCCACCAGACTGCCGAGGAACATGCGAAACTGCAGAGGGCTTGGGTAGGGCAGAGTTGGGGTGCCCCAGCGCATGGGAAAAAAGGTGGAGTGGTCCTGCTGATCCATAAACGTGTGCGATTTGAACTCGAGCAGCAATATGTTGATCCCAAAGGTAGATATCTTCTGGTATATGGCAACTTGGAGGGGAGGTGGGTGGTGATGGGTAACTTATATGCCCCAAATGTCTTGGATAAATCTTTATATGCCTGTTTGGCTTCGCAGGTTGAGCAGCTACCGGATGCCCCTCTGATCCTGGAGGGAGACTGTAATGGGGTTATGGACATCGATTTAGATACATCAGGAGGAGGGCGGGAGGGTTGGCGGGCCCCGGCCACTAGGGCACTTCAGGGCCTACGATGCCGCTTGGGGTTGGTGGATCCGTGGCGTTAACTCCATCCTTTGGAACGGGACTTTACACATAAGTCGCGAGCTCATAATTCAAGTGCGCGGATTGACTACGTCTTGCTTTCGGAACGATTATTTGCGCAGGTCGGGGAAGCGGAGATTGGTCCGGGTGTAATATCCGACCATGCGCCAGTATGGGTGGACTTGCAGTGGGGGGATTCCGCTCCCTTGCAGCGAATTTGGCGGTTTCCTTTGGGGCTGTACATGGATGCCGATTTTCATACCTATTTGGAACAGAGATAGGGGGAATTTATGGACAATCATATGCAGCACAGGGATGAGCCAGAGCTACTGTGGGAAACAGCAAAGGTGGTCCTGCATGGTGATATTATTGCCTATGGGGCACGGAAACGGAAGTTAATTGCGTCCCGAATAGTTCAATGGAAAGACAGGTTGTAAAGGCTTGTCGAAGGTGCGCGGGGAACCCCACAGTGGTTAATAGACGCTTGCTTTGGGAGCTGCAGTCGTCTCTCAATGAATTACTTCACCAGAGGGCAAAAAAATCTTTGTTATATTACAGGTATCAACTCCATCGTTTTGGGAACAAACCGGGGAAACTTCTGGCGCGATGCCTACGCGGTAGCAGAGGGACCCGCTCTATAGTGGCATTACGTGACGATCAGGGTCAACTGCATAAAAATAGCCAGGCAATAGCCCAAGTGTTTCGTGTTTTTTTTCGGAAATTATATCAGGGAAACGCAGGGTCGTTGGCGTCAATGGAAAGCTATTTTCAGGGGCTGCGACTCCCTACGTTGACCGCGGAGCAGCGCTCGGTGCTGGGTGCACCGGTGGCAGAAGAGGAGGTCCATAAAGTAATCTTGGGGGTTAGCTGTTACAAATCGCCTGGCCCGGAAGGATTTGGGGCAGAGTTCTATAAGCTACTAGCGGGCCGGGTCGCCCCTGTTTTGACTGAGGTGTACCGCAGGAGGGTGGAGCAGGGGAAGTTTGGTTGGGGAATGAATCATGCGTTTATCACTTTGATACCTAAACCCGGTAAGGACCCTATGCTGGCCGCCTCCTATAGGCCCATTTCTTTATTGAATTTCGACTTGAAGGTGCTAGCGAAGGTTCTAGCGGACCATTTAGCTGCCGTCCTGGGGGGTCTGTTGCACGAGTCGCAGGTGGGTTTTGTGCAAGGGAGGCATGCTGTGCGGAACCTGCAGAAGATACTAGCCTCTATGGAATGGGTACGTGCGCGAGAGATACAGTCCTTATTGATAAGTTTCGACGCGGAGAAGGCATTTGACCAGGTCAATTGGGACTATATGAGGTTTCTCCTACCCCGCTATGGGCTGGGCGACCCCTTCATTGCAATGGTGGAGTTACTATATGCAAACCCTACAGCTAGTATTTTGTGTAATGGGGCCTTGTCTGAACCTTTTAAACTCGAACGGGGCACGCGTCAGGGCTGCCCGCTTTCCCCGTTATTGTTTGTGTTGACTCTCGATCCATTGTTGCGGAGTATAGCGGGCTCTAACGTGATTCGAGGTGTCCCTGTCGGGCCCTGTGGTTTCAAAGTGGCCGCCTTCGCGGATGACCTTTTAGTTCATTTATGCGACCCGCAACGCTCGCTGCCGAGTCTACTTGCCGAGTTTTCTCATTACGGTGATTTTGCGGGATTATGGATTAATCGAGACAAGTCGGAAGCCTTGGATATTGCGGGTCGACTTCAGGGGCGTTGGGAAGGGAGCTTCCCGTTGAGGTGGGCGGATGCCTCCTTTATTTACTTGGGGATCGAACTCACTAAAGATACTTCGGCATTGTATAAGCAGAAATTTGAGCGTATTTGGTCTAGGGTTCGCTCGCAGCTCCAGGCCTGGATGCCTCTCCCCTTGTCCCTATTAGGCAGGGCGGCAGTTCTGGGGATGGTGATACTACCACGGATCCTTTATTGGTTACAAACTCTACCGGTCTGGCTGCTCCGTCGCAACCTTCTGCGTATCAAACGGGAGTTTCGTGGGTTTCTTTGGCGGTGAGCTAGGGCACGCATACTGTTGTGCCGTTTGAGGGGGGGCTGGAGATCTGGAGGGATTGGCGTGCCCGATCTCTGGACCTATGCTTTGGCTTGCCAGGCTAGACACCTGGGGGACTGGTTTGGTAATACGGAGGTGTATACCCCGAGGGAGGTGGAAGAGGCCTTGGTAGCACCGCACTCATTGCTGGCGGTTCTTCACCTCCCACGGGCGGTTTTGCCGAGTCACGTAGTGAAAAGTGTGCTGATACAGGCAGCGCGGCGTACTTGGCAAAGGCTGAATGCACTGTGGGGGAGTTCATCAGAGACTTCGAGTTGGCTGCCGCTGCAAGGGAATGCCCAGTTTCCACCGGGATCGGAGTCGGCCCCCTTTGGTCAATGGGCACAGGTCGGGATACGGTTGTTGGGGCACGTAGTTGATTTAGATGGGCGGTGTAAATATTTGGAAGCGTTATGTCGAGAATATGACTTGTGCCCCAAGGCTTCTTTGTTCCCATACCTGCAGTTATCACATTATGTGAACTCCGTGGCGAGATGGGAACTACAGAGTGACCGTTCCGCGCGGATCTTAGAGTTCTTTGCCCTTGAAACGGGGAACGTACTCACTATTACACATTTTAAAAAAGCATTGGAGCCCTATGGGAAGCCGGTAGAATACTCGGCGGAGGAGTCCTCCTGGGCGCGGGAACTGAGTTGTGAGGTAGCTCCGGGTTCTATACGGGTGGCGTTGTGCCGGGTAGCCCATCTGGCGGAGGGAGCTCGATGGCAGGAAATCCAGTTTAAGAGTATTGTACGAGCTCATTTCTCTCCGAGGCGGGCACTGCGTAGTCATCTCACGGATTACGGGGGGTGCCCGAAAAGTGCGTGTCCGTTAGCAAACTTAGGCCATATGTGGTGGGGTTGCCCACACATCTGCCGCTATTGGTTAAAAATAGCAAACTTCCTGAGCGATATACTGCAACAACAGGTTTGCTGGACAGGGCGGCTTGTAATGCTGGATCAGCTGGGACCACTCCACCCGAAGGGTAGGTGGCAGAAACTGTTGATACGGAAGGCATGCCTGGTGGGGAAAGGCCCTGTGCTGCGGTGGTGGTTGGAGCCTGCAGCCCACTCCTTCTGGGAATGGCGAAATGGGTTTCACCAGTATATGCTTTTGGAGAGGAGGAGTGCACAAAGACACCCCCGAAGCTGGGCCTCCTTTCTTATGGTGTGGACACCATATATTCAAAATGTGGGGCCCAAAATTCGTAGTGAGATTCTATGCTTGGGGTAGACTTCGTGGAGGTTTATAGTTCACAGAGGAGAGAAGGCCCGATGACCCCTTAGATCCCGGGAGGGAGGGGTGGGTGGGGGGAGAAGGGGGGGAAGGGGAGGGGTTGGTAGATGGGGAAAAAATTGTTTTGTACTGTTGCAACACCCTGGGGCGGAGGATAAGACACAACCCTGCCCGGGGTATGTAGGCATATGTTTTCTGACTGTATATTGGAAAAACTTGAAGCAACTCTTTTAATTTGCTGTTGTATTATATTATGTGCTTCTAATAAACATTTCTTTGAAAAAAATTAGAAGAGAGAAGAAAGGACAAATGGACAGCAGACGATGGAGAGTTAGCAGAAGACACAAAGAAACCAGAAGAAAGTGGCTGGAGCAATTGCAACTGAAAAAAAATGCACAAAAGGTAGAAAGATATCTCTTTATTTTGAATTTATTAACTGGAATATGTCAGCTCTGGGAAATGTGCATCATTAACGTCTGCGCTTTGTTTAGTACAAGAGAAAATTAATTTATAGTTTTATTTCTACAGTGTTGTTGTACATTCCAAGTTTGGCTTTTGTGGTTTCCAGTTTAATTGTCTTCCTGTTTCTAAATTGTGATTCCTTGTTTGGTGATGGTCTGTGTTCTGCATGTGTAACTGAGCTGAGGTATTCTGTTTATGTAAATCCTATTCCTAATGTGCCTGGCGGTTGGCACTGGATTATAGTAATGTAGAAATCTTTTAGTCTTTCTTTATCCATTCACTCATTAAGAGGCATGCTTACTAAAAGTTAGTGTATGGTAACATTATGCAAATATTTATGCAAATGAGGTCCCTTATGCAAATGAGGCCCCGCACCGAGTCTCTGCACATGGCACCGCACCCCCCTTGGGCCGCCCCTGGCGGTGTACATAATAAAACAAAGTAAAATCAGGAATAAGAAGGAACTACAATGATAGAACAGGACAGAAGCTCATTCATACAGATCATAGCAGGTTAGAGAAAAGAGATAGACATTAAAACCAACAAAATACAAATATTCAGGTAACCGGTATGTTATATGCTTGGTTGTATAAGTAAGTCTTTAACAAGCACTTAAATTTAGCAAAAGAGAGTTCTAGGCATAGAGCCTGTGATAGCATGCTCCATGAGGCCAGAGCCAAAAAATAAAAAGCAGCAGAGCGAGTGGACATGAGGTGAGCTTGGTTTGCAGAAGGGAAGTGAAGTCTATTGGCATGGATGTCCCTGAGAAGGCAATGAGTTGTATGCGGCAGAAGACAATCAGACAGATATTGGGGGGTATCAGAATGTAGGATGCAATGAACTATAGTGAGTAATTTAAACTGTAGATGGAATGCAATTGGGAGCCAATGAGGACGCATCAGTAGAGGGGTGATGTGTTCAAACCGGGACTCATGTGAAAGGATACAAACGGCCATGTTTTTTGGTTGAGTTGTAAATGTCAGAGCTGAGTTTGGGGACAACCAAGGTATATAATGTTGCAGAAGTCTAATCTAGATAATACTAGAAAAAGCAAAAGAGTGGTCAGAGAAGAAGAAGAAGAGAGAAAAGGAAGGACTGCACAAATCTTATGGAGAGCATAGAATGAATGACGAACGATTGAAGAGATATGCACATGAAAAGAAAGTGATGAGTCTAGAATTACACCCAAGTAGCGAATGGTGTCAACCAGTAGGAGAGGGTGATCTGGAAAAAAGGGGGCCAATGTAGGAAGAGGCCTGCCAAAGGTGATCCATAACACTGCAGACTTGGCAGGATTTAAACGAAGGAAATTGGCCTCGAGCCAAGAGACACTAGAAAGAGAATTGTTCAGTGATGATAGATCTGAGGAAACAGGATTCGTATGATGTATGAGGAGAACTTTGTCAGCATAACACTGTGACAAGATACCATGCTGCTGGGTTATGAGAAGAAGAGGAACCAGGAAGATGTTGAAAAGCAAGGAGGCCAGCACAGATCCTTGGGGAGCACCACAGAAGAGAGGTAGGGAAGGGCGGGAAGTACCACCAGTAGCAACAGAAAACGTACACTGTGACAGGAATGAGTAAACCAAGCTAGCACTGAGCCCCGAAGACCAAAATCCCAGAGACGAGTAAGCAGAGGAAAATGATCCACCAAATCAAAAGCCGCCGATAAGTCTAAGGAAACCACCATCGAAATGTCACCTTGCTTGTGATGCTGATGAGATTCACTAGTGATAGAGAGTAAGATAGTCTCCGTGTTGTGTCCTGTGAGGAAACCACAGGGTAACGGAGTGAGAAAGTCACCATGAGTTTAACCCCGTATGCAATGTAATCTGGGAGAACGACAAAGGTGATTTTCTTCAAGCTCTAAAACCATAAGAAGGCCACCCTAGGTGAGACAGATAGTCCCTTTGGTTGCCTTTGTATGAAGCTCTCCTAATGCCCTTAGCAGTCATGGAGAACCATGACTGGAATATAGTTACAGGGCAGGATCCATTCGATGTTGTTCACTCCCAGAAATAAGAAGAGGCAGTCAAGTTTATCAGGTTCACAATCAATAATGGACCTGCCTTCGAGAAACTCTATTAAATAACTAGGGTTGGTCACATTCTTTGGCAGTACATTCCATAGCACAATTATGCAATCCTCTAGGCTTCTCTTACGACACAGCAGTCTTAATATGGATCTGTTTTTTGTTCAGTAGACATACATGTCACAGCTGATTTATTTTGTGCATCAAAATACTGAGCTATAAGAACAGGAGGTTGGGGGGCTGGATGGTGGGATCCTGGTTCGGGCTTAAAGTGTAACGATGTGCATTTTTTTTCCTAACAAAATGAAAAATGGAATGAATCTGCCTTGTTTTGTTTTATTCAAACTAAATTGCCCAACTAATAATAAAATCCATTTTCTTATATTTTGGGAATAGCATACATGGAGGAGTAGCGTAGTATTTAGAGCACTGCCTTGGTAACCAAGAGACCAGAGTTCAATTTCCATTGGCCCTCCTTGGGCAAGTCACTTAACTCTCCATTCCCTCAGACAAAAGGCCTGACAATCTACTTCTGGTAACACTGCCAAGAAAAATCCAGGAGCTGCTGGGTCGCCAGGAATCAGCACTGACTCAAAGGCACACATTACTTTGATTCCCAAAACAGAACAAAACACAAAATTTAAAAAACAAAACAAAAAAAACCATGCACAGAGCATTCAGAAGAACAGTAGATAGGATACCATTTGGGATGCAGGATCTAGAATGCTGGTAGGAAAGAACAAAGTGTGAGGTGCTGATACATTGGGAGAGGATTCAGAAGCTCAAAGGATTTTAAGATGTACAATGCTGAAAAGATAGGCTCTAAGGATGAGAACATCAGATTTTCCATACTGGGTCAGACTAATGGTCCATCAAGACCAGTATGCTGTTTCATACAGTGACCAATCCAGGTCACAAGTACCTGGCAGGTTCCCAGGAGGTAGACAGATTCCATGCTGCTTATTTATTTATTTATTTGTATTTTATTTAACAGGTTTTATACCGCTTTATCATGAAGTCAAAGTGGTTTACATTATAACATGAACTCAAAGATTACATTATAACAAGGGGACCAAACTTGGAGTACAAACATGATCTGGGGGTAATAGGGAGGAGTGGTCTAGTGGTTAGGACAAGGTACTTCAGGCCGGAGGGCCGGGGGTTCAAGTCCTACCTTGGGACAGCAATCTCAGGCCGGAGGGACTGGGATTTCTAGTCCTACATGCACTCCTTGTGGTCTTGGGCAAGCCACTTAACCCTCCATTGCTCATGTTCCCTGTAAGTATTAGCGTATGTGTGTCCTATCCCCTCATGTTAAATATATCCCCCAATTGACCACTTTGACCCGGTGAAAAGCGGGATATAAATACAGCTAAATAAATAAATAAAATAAATAATGCTAATAGTCCATGGGGTTCATTCTGTGCTATGTGATACTTCCATAATGTTCAGAGAAGAGATATGTTTTTAGTCTTTTGCGTAAGTCTCTCATATCTGTAGTTGCCTTGGGGTCTTCTGGTAAGGAGTTCCATATTGTTGGTGCTGATATAGAGAATGTGGATTTCCCCGGTCCTCTTTAATAATATTTTATGGACTTTTCTTCTAGGAACTTGTCCAAATATCTTTTAAATCCAGCTACACTAACAGTTTTTACTACATCCTCCGACAACATGTTTCTATAAAAAGAGGACTGTTGTAGTTGTTGATATGGAAGGACAGACAAGATAGGCCATTTGGTCTTTTTCTGTCATCATATTTCTGTTTCTATGTTTCTATTAACATAGTAACATAGTAAATGACGGCAAATAAAGACCAGTATGGACCATTTAGTCTGCCCAGTAAGATGGAATTCCAGAGTTTGATTATGCATCAAGCGAAAAAGATATTTTCTCTGATTAGTTTTAAATGTGCTATATTGTAGCTTTATTGCGTGTCCCCTAGTCTTTCTACTTTTTGAAGGAGTAACAACCAGTCTACTGTCACGCCCTCACCACTCGCCTCCAGCTTAGAGCGGCGTGGTTGTATAAGGAACTTTACCCTTTCAGCCTTAACTGACTAGTTCCCCGCAATGCTTTCTGGGAAATGTAGTTTAATTGCGATATATATGGGCTTCAGGTAGAAAGCTGTAGTCGGGCTCCTTGGGTAAGGCAATGACAGAAATTTATTGAACACAAAAAAGGTTCCTAAATACCACATTCAGGCATACTTCTCCAGGCTTCTTCAAAGTACAACAGGTTATAAGCAAAACAAAAACCCAAAACTAAAGTGGTAGCTTAAAGTATTCTTCAGCTCAGAAAAACATAGCCTTTTAACAGCAATGCTACCAGCTTCCTTTAGCCTTGCTGGTTAAAGCATAAAACAAAACAACAGGCTTTCTTCTGTGGCAGTTTGCCTTCTTTTCCAGTCTCAAACCTCTCCAGGCTGTTTTCCAATTTACAAGCAAAAACAAAAACTCCAAACAGGAACAAACTTTCAACGTGCAAGCAAAGTTCTATTCAGGTTTCTCAGGAAAATTCAAGAGTAAAAAGAAAGCTTATCCTCACAGTTAATTTGGCTTCTTGCCGTCTCACTTCACAGGTAGCAGGTGGTTAACAAGCACAATTCACAACTCCAGCTTGTTCTTACGTCTTAGTAAAACTTCCCCTCTTTACCACGTGGGAATTTACAATCCATCTACCTGCTTCTTATGGTTACCTTTCTCTAGAGGGCTTCCTCTCAGAGCTGGCTTTCCTTCAACCCTTCTGTGGCTAAGGCTTGGCACAAAGAGCAATCCATGAGGGTGTCTTCCTCATTCAGCTCAGCATCAGGCTCTCCTAGCTGCATAGACTCTGACTCTCCTTCTGGCTCACCGGGCTCAGCTGACAGCCTCTCGTTAGAGCTGAGAGTGTCTCCTGCACCTCTGCACTGCCCAGCATTAGTCAGACTTCTCCTGCTCTGCTCAGCGTTAATCAGGCTTCTTAGGCTCGTACCTGTGCCTCGGCTTGTATCAGCTTCTCTCTCTCTCTTTCTCTTCTTCTTGCATTTGACTCAGCCCTTGTTTCTGGCATTTCTTCCACCATCTCTCTCCTTCTCTTCTTTCTCCTTCCCCCCTTCTATAATCTAGCATAGGCTTATAGCGCCAGGGTTCTAGCCCCACCTCCTCTCTTCCCAGGTGACGGAGATCACTCTGCCTTCTGGCACCTGAGTAATCAGGGAGCTTACTGATGTAAGGGTCTTGGACCTTAGGTCTGTATTCACTCTCCCTTATTTCACTAGGGGAAACATGAAACCTGTTCCAGCTGGGGGTTTTCTGGTTCCTAGGTGAGTGTGTGACTTTGTTCCCCTGACCTTGCAAAAGGGGCCCTTTTACTAGGATGAACTCTTTGCCTTTTTCCCTTTCCCCTAAGTCAGGCTTCCTTACCACACTACATTTATGCGTTCCACTCCATTTATTATTTTATAGACCTCTATCATATCTCCCCTCGGCCTTCTCTTTTACAAGTTGAAGGGCCCTAACCTTTTAAGCCTTTTCTCAAAGGCTTCCATCCCTTTTACTGTTTTGCTCACTCTTCTCTGTACCTTTTCTAATTCTGCTATTTTCTGTTTTAGATACTGCGACCAAAATTGCACACAATATTCAAGGTGCAGTCACACCATGGAACGATACAGAGGCATTATAATATCCTTTGTTTTATTCTCCATTCCTTTCCTTATGATTCCTAGCATTCTATTTGCTTTCTTGGCCACTGCTGCACACTGCACAGATAGTTTCAACATATTTATTTATTTTATTTATTTGAGTGTTTTCTATACTGTCTTATCAATAAACCAAAGCGGTTTACAAAGAACTAAAATGTATTACATAAGTAAAGATAAGTAACATAAGTAAACATAATATGACATTGGTAATACAAATAAAGAATAAATAAATAAATAAATAATAACTTCAAAGTTAGAACAAAAGTGATATGATGTAGGTTAAGAATTAAGAATAGCAATCAACATAGGATCGGTAGTATATTGGTCGAAGATGGATTTAGACCAGAGATGCAGTAATTAAAGTAACAGAACTATAAATGACTCAGAGTAGTGATGTAATACATTAATGTAACAAGACTAGAAATGACTCAGGATATTAGGCTGTTGTTGGGAGGAGACTGATGGTGATGAATGTAGAGAAAGAGTGCTAACAATTCTTATAGGATAATCCAATTTATGGGATGTGATGTTGGTGGACTGTTTGTGGTTTTCTGTTGGGTCAATATTCCAGGAGGGTAGCTGAGTTCCAAAATATTTTGTAAATAAGTGAGTCTTAAGCTGTTTTCGAAAGCTCAAGAGGTCAGGTCATTTCTTAGTGAGTTTGGGAGGAAGTTTCAGATAACTGGGGTGTAGAATGTTAAGCTCTGCTACTTGTAAACTTGTTAGTTTTTCTGATTTCCATGGGTATGTCTAGAGTATTTTGTGCACGTCCTCTCCTATCCCTATTGTTTGGTATTCTGCAAATTAGGGACTTTAGACATGATGAGGATGAATTATGTAGTGTTTTGTAGGTAATTATTAGGGTTTTATAATTTAATTCTGCTTGCTATGGGGAGCCAATGTAGTCAATTCAGAATTGGTATGATATGTTCAGATCTTGATATTCTGTGGATAAGCTGTGCAGTGGTATGTTGAGCCACCTGAAGTTGGTTTATTGCTTGTTTTGATAAACCTTGGACAATAGCACAATGACACCTAAATCCTTTCCTGGGTGGTGGTTCCTAATGTGGAACCTTGCATCAATAAGAATATAAGATATGCCATACTGGGTCAGACCAAGGTCCATCAAGCCCAGTATCCTGTTTCCAACAGTGGCCAATCTAAGTCATAAGTATCTAGCAGTTTTCCCAAAAGATACAGGTTCCACAATGCTTGTATTGGGTCAAGCAGTGATATCCCAGGTCCCCTTTAATAATGGTTTATGGACCATTCCTCCAGGAACTTGTCCAAACCTTTTTAAAACCCAGCTACACTATCAGCTTTTACTAGGGTTGTTCTTCCCTAGGTGCATAACTTTGCACTTGTCCACATTAAATTTCATTTGCCAGTTGAATGCCCAGTCTTCCAATTTATCAAGGTCCTTTTGCAATTTTTCACAATCCTCTTGTATTTTAACATTTTACCAAGGATGTAATATGATCCAGTTATCTACCATGATGGACCTGTCTCAGAGCAGTGTTTTGCACTGATTGCAATAGCATTAATGGTAAACCATTATACAGTATAAGCTAGTATAGGAACTGAACCTTCTTATAACAGTATAAGAACTGCCTCAGATTCAACAAATGTTTCTCAAGTTCAGAAAGCAAGATTTTATCACAGCTTTAATTTGCCCTTTGAATTTAAACCCCAAATCCCATAAAACCCTCCCAGAACGTGGTGAGAATCAGTCAAAGGAACTGGTGCCCGAGTAATTAGGAGAAACTAATGGCGGAACACGGTAGCCTGTCAGTCGCATGGCAATGGCTTGGCACGGTTTAACACAAGCCTATACTTATGTAACCATTAAGAAACTTTTTGCAAGCAACTGGGATAAGTCAGGAGAAGCAAGGTCAACATAGTGCTCCAGCTGCACATCGTCAGCAAAGAAGCAACAATTGATACCTGTTGACTGAACCAAAGCTGCTAGAGAGCTCCAGAATATATAAATAGCATTGGTGAGAGAACAGAGTCCTGCCACACACCACATCCTAGTGGCTCGTTTTATGAACTAATTGATCAAGACCTAATGCTACCGGTAAAGGACTTTTGAGGTCAGAAATTACTGGAACCAAGCTAGCCAAGCCCTAAACTACAACTCACACAATCGTTGCAACAACAGAGCATGATTAACCAGATCAAAGGTTGCTATGAAGTGCAATGAGACCAGGGTTCAATTCCCACTAGCACTTCTTCTGGTCTTGGGCAAGTCACTTGGCTCTCTGTTGCCTCAGAGGAATCCAGGTTATTGGCCTCCCTCTTTAGTGTGCATTGCAAGGTTTGGGTCGCAATGTAAGCATAGTTACTCATCTCTAACAGGTGTTCTCCAGGGACAGCAGGAATCAGTCCTCACATATGGGGATGTCAGCACCAACGGAGTCCATGTGGAACATTTCCCCAGCTTTCAAAGAAAGCCTTTGGGACATGCTACCACACACGCATGGTCCCCTTTCCACCCAAGGGTGCCATCTTGCTCTGACAGACGACATAGCTTTGACAGCAGTAAAAACTAAAACGAGGTAGGGAGGCAACTCGAAAGGGAGAAGGGAAGGTTGTGAGGACTGATTCCTGCTGTCCCTAGAGAACACCTGTTACAGGTGAGTAACTAAGCTTTCTCCAGGAACAAGCAGGAAGTCAGTCCTCACATATGGGATGCCCTAGCTCCAGGTTGCCGAGAACCGAACCATGACAGCACCAATGGCAACCAATCGGGTTAGCAGTGAGTTGCAGAAGGTGAGAACCCACTGAGAGACTCTGCAAGACCCTAGTGTCCAGTGAAACTGTCACTCTGGTAGCCTGAACACAGAAGGGTTGGAAGGCAGGAGTTGCCTACAGCCCGAGAATATTATGAAGTACTGCCTGGCCAAAGGCACTGTCTCTGCGGGACTCTCTCTCCAGGCAGTAGTGAGCTGCAAACATATGAATTGAAGATCATGTGGTGGCCATGCAGATTTCTGTTACTGGCACTGAGAGGAGATTGGCCACTGACGCAACCATTGCCCTCACACAATGCGCTGTGATCCGGTGCTTGAGGGAGAGGCCAGCTTGCTCATAGGCGAGGGCGATACAATCCGCCACCCAAATGGACAGAGTTTGCTTAGTCATGGTCAGCCCCAGTTTGATGGGGTCATAAGACACGAAAGCTGAGGAGCTTTTTGATGGGCCTGAGTCCGCTATAAGTAGAAGGACAGGGCCTGTTTGTAATCTAGTGTATGAAGTACTAGTTCCTCCTTGCCGGCATGAGGCCTCTGGGAGAAGGTGGGGAGGACCACCTCTTGGTTGAGGTGGAAAGGAGATACCACCTTCGGAAGGAATTTGGGGTGTGTGCGTAACACTACTCTGTTCTTCTAGAATCTTGTATATAGTGGATTTGCCACCAGAGCCTGGAGTTTGCTCATTTTTCGAGCGGACATGAAGGCCACCAGAAAGGCCACTTTCCAAGACAGGTACTGCAGGTGGCAAAGTGGCCAGGGGCTTGAATGGCAGTTTGGTGAGCTGGGAGAGCATGACGTTGAGGTCCCACTCTAATGCTGGAGGGCATAGAGGGGATTTGCATAACAGGAGGCCCCCTGAGGAACCTGGAGACCAAGGGCTGGCTTGAATGGGGTTTTCCCTCTACAGTCGTCCCTCGCCACTTCGTGCTTCGACTTTCGCGGCTTCACTCTATCGTGGTTTTTTTTTCAAATATGAGTGTAATGGTGACTAAAGGGGTGTTATAGGTCGTAAACAGGTTTTCTGTGCTCTAACTATGAAAATATTCGATTTATAAATACAGAATCCTACTTCACAGAATTTCACTTATCACGGTAGAGTCTGGAACGGATTAACCGCGATAAACGAGGGACGACTGTATAGGATGATGGTGAGCAGCTATTGTGCTCAGATATACCCTCATAGAATTAGATTTTAGCCCGGTGTGAGACAGGTGCAATAGATATTGAAGTACTAGTTGCACATGGCAGGAAAAGGGATTTTCCTCCCTTTCTGAACACCAGGCAGAGAACCTTCTCCACTTAGACATAAGCTCGTCTGGTGGAGGGTTTTTGGGAGGCCAGTAGGATCTCCTCGACTTCTCCTGGAAGACTGAAAGGGGCCAATGCTACCCTTTCAGCAGCCACGCTGTTAGCGTTAGCAATCCCAAATTGGGGTGCAAGAGGGAGCCCTCCTCCTGGGACAGGAGGTCCAGGGCTTGGCCCAGAGGGACTGGGAATGGCACCGACAGGGAAAGCAGAAGAGGGAACCAAGGTTGCCTGGGCCACCTGGGGGCAATCAGTATAACTGATGCCCTTTCACTCTGGACCTTGAAAAGGGTCCTGGTGACCAGGGGGATCAGTGGGAATGCATAGAGTAGGCCCTTGGACCATGAGATCACAAAGGCATCTGCCGCCATGCTCTCTAGGTGTGGCTGACGGGAGCAGAAGCTGGGTAGCTGTATGTTGTCTGGAGAGGCAAATAGGTCTATCATGGGCATGTCACAGAGGCAGAAGAGCTGCTTCATTAATCTGGGGTTTAAGCACCATTAGTGGGCGAAGGACTCTGCTCAGCCTGTCTGTTAGGCAGTTGTCCTGGCCTGGGAGGTACACCGCTGGCAGAAGCATGCTGTTGTGTGCTGTGAAGGAGAGGAGGGCCACCGCCTTCTGGCAGAGGGACTATGAACCCGTGCCCCCCTGGTTGTTGATATAAAACATGGTGAGCTGGCTGGTCATCTGGATCAGCACAGCTCGGTGTCGCAGTTGGTGGTGGAATGCCTGTAGGGCCAGGAAAATTGCCCTGAGCTCCAGGAGATTAATTTGTAGGATTGACTTCTGAGACCAGCTGCCCTGTGTGCGGTGGTCTCCACAATGTGCCCCCCAACCCAGGAGGGAGGTGTCTGTGGTCAGGTCCTCTGTGGCACAGGTGCCTGTAAGGGCATTTCTGCATGCAGGGTCGGCCCAAGGGAGGGTGCGGGGCCTCATTTGCATAAATATTTGCATAATGTTAACACATTCATTAAGAGGCATGTTTACTAAAAGTTAGTGTATGGATAAAGAAAGACTAAAAGATTTCTACGTTACTATAATCCAGTGCCAACCGCCAGGCACATTAGGAACTACTACAAACACTGCCCATTTATTTATTATTTATTTATTTATTTAGTTTACACTTATATACCGCTACTTCCAGCGATCAGCAGCGGTTTGATTACAAATTTGGGAGATGTCAAATCAGGACAGGAAAATTGGGATCATATATACATAGATTTAGGGTTAGGCACACCACGCAGGGTTAGACACTTCAAGGTTAGGTTTACATATTTACATATTTACAGTTCTATAATAATTACATTTACACAGATCGGCTTCGTGATTCCACTTTTGTTTACATCAGGTTATAGTGACATTTGAAAAGATGGGTTTTTATTTTCTTTCTGAAGTCATTTATGTCTTTTATAGCTCGCAGTTCATGTGGTAGATGAATCCAGGTTATCGGGGCTGAGAATGAGAACGCTTTGTTGCTAGTACTTGCTTTTACTGATCTGATATTATTAGGAACTTGTAGTGTGTCAGAGTTGATAGTTCTCCTGTCTCTGTTGGTTGGTTGCTTGCTGACCAGGGTTGAGAGGAATGAGGGTGCTATGTCATGTACGAGCTTGAATATGGTTACCAAAGTTTTATATTGTATCCTGGCCGCAACTGGTAGCCAATGTAGCTCGATCAATACAGGTGTGATGTGTTGAGTGATGCTTTTAGAACCAATTTAGAACCAATAGCAAACCCGCCGTATCCTGACAGCACTACCAGGACTCACAAAGCACCAAACCCTACCTATCAAAAGGCAACACCGCAAATATTAAACCAATACATCTCAAACAATAACAATACATGACCTAGTGGGGAAAGAGAACAAGTGGCAATGTCAAATAGGAATTACATAAACAGAATACCTCAGCTCAGTTACACATGCAGAACATACACCATCACCAAACAAGGAATCACAATTTAGAAACAGGAAGACAATAATTAAACTGGGAACCCCAAAAACCAAACTTGGAATGTACAACAACACTGTAGAAATAAAACTATAAATTAATTTCCTCCTGTACTAAACAAAGCGCAGACATTAATGATGCATATTTCCCAGAGCTGACATATTCCAGTTAATAAATTCAAAATAAAGAGATATTTTCTACCTTTTGTGCATTTTTTTTTCAGTTGCAATTGCTCCAGCCACTTTCTTCTGGTTTCTTCGTGTCTTCTGCTAACTCTCCATCGTCTGCTGTCCATTTGTCCTTTTTTTTCAATTCTCTCTCTACATCTGCTTTAACATACTAATCTTTCTCCTTTTGCTCTTTCCTCCATCTCTTTTTTTATTCCTTTTTCATCCACTCAAGTTTTACCCTTCCACCCTCAATCCCCACTTACTTTCCCAATACTCGGCCAATTGTAGATTTTTCTTTCCTCCCACACGAAATATTTTTCCCTCTCCATTTCACTCTCCCAGCCCTATCCCATTCTAATCCTCCTCCAACATCAGCTCCCTTCTAGTTCCAGCCCCACTTATTAAAAGAGGGTTGCTACACAGTACCCTGTCCTGTGCTGCTGAGGTAAGCTGTGACCAACTTCCTGGGTGATTAACAGTCCTTGCTTGGAAAGAAGGAGTCTTTCAAAATGGCCTTTTGACCTGCCACCTGGTGTTAACACCTATTGAAAAGGTTTCACAGGTCTCTTGCTCCCTAGGTAGACGGCCTCTTTGTAAAGGTCTCTAGAAGACTTTATTTGTTGCTCAAAGAGTACTGACCCTGTTTTGCCTTTTATGCTAAGTTACATTCTGATTTGATTTAAATTGCAGCTCTTTGCTGCTGCTAGGCTCTAACTTATTATGAAATTTAAACTACAAGCTCTCTGTTGGGTTCCAAATTTAACCAGAAAGCTCTCTTCTGTATTTTAAATTTAAACTAAAAGTAATTTGCTGATACTAGGCCCTGAGTGACTATTAAATTTAAACTACAAGCTCTCTGCTGGGTATGGAATGTAACCAGAAAGCTCTCTTCTGTGTTTTACATTTAAACTTAAACTGCTGCTACTAGGCCCTGACTGATTTAACAAAAAACACTGGGTTCACAGATTAATTAGCTTTAATACAAAGAAGTCCTTTCAGAAAATTCCCAGAAGTATATACTCAGAATTGCAGATTTCTCTTCAGAAGTCCCTTTTTCTAGTGCTTCAATGACTAGCAACCCCCCACAGCCCATATCCAGTCCTAGTAATGCCCCCAGCCCATTTTCAGTATTAGCAACCCCCCACAGCCCATTCCAGTCCTAGTAACCCCCCACAGCCCATTCCAGTCCTAGCAACCCCCCCAGCCCATTCCAGTCCTAGCAACCCCCCCCCAGCCCATTTTTAGTCCAAGCACCCCCTTCCCCTCCCGAAGAGCCCCACGGCTAGCTAAGAGGGGGCCGGAGAGGCCCCAGCTCACCTCTACAGCTGCCAAAGTGAAGCGTGTCTTTTCCCTTCACTTCAGCAGCTGTTCTGACGTTTAGAATGCTGCCACGCTAAGGTCAAAGGGAACTTCCTGTTCCCCGCGCTCAGCGCGGCAGCATTCTAAATGTCAGTACAGCTGCCAAAGTGAAGGGAAAAGATGCGCTTCACTTCGGCAGCTGATAGAGGGAGCTGGGGCCTCTCCGGCTCCCTCAAAAGCCACCCAATCTGCCGCCGGTTTTCAGAATGTTGTTTGCGTGGGGCCCCCTGAAATGCGGGGCCCTGTGCAAACTACATTCTTGCTCGATGGACGGGCCGGCCCTGCCCGCATGGAGGTTGGGCAAGTTTTGCCACCAGTTGAGGGACTCTGCCATTTGGCGGGTAACCCTGACCCTGTCCCACAGCCTGCCTGTGGCCTGAGTCCAATGCGAATGTGTAGGTGGGCTGTGCGAATGTGTAGGTGGGCTGAGGGTGGACATAGACTGTCGAGGTCATATGGCTCTGTAGGTGGAGGAAGAGATGAGCCGGCTCTGACCGGCAGTGTTGTATCTCTCCTGCCAGTTGCCTGAGGCGTTCTGCCCTTTCTCTTGGGAAGATGGCCTTGACCTGTAACATGTCCAACTGAGCACCTATGAACTCCAGGCTTTGGGCTGGAGAGAGATGGGATTTGGGGTAGTTGATGACAAACCCCAGGTGCTGCAGGAGGAGAGTTGTGGGTTGCATGCTCTGCGGCCGTTCCACCCCTGATGAGCCAGTCGTCCAGGTAGAGGAAGAAAAAAGCCCCTTGTAGGCGCAGGTAGGCAGCTACCACCACCAGACATTTGGTAAAGACCTTTGGCAAGGAGGCCAGGCCAAAAGGTAGCACCCTGCATGGTAGTGTCCTTCTGCCACCATGAACTGTAGGTACTGCCTTTGGGAGGGATGGATCAGGATACGAGTATAAACATCCTTTAGGTCCAAGGAGCACAGCCAGTCTCCCTGGTGGAGGTAAGGCAGCAGTGTTCCAAGGGAGAGCATCTTAAATTTTTCCCTCACCAGAAATTTGTTTAAGTTTCTCAAGTCTAGTATGGGCCTGAGGCCCCCAGTTCTCTTTGGGACAAGGAAGTATTTATTTTATTTATTTATTTATTTATTTATTACAGGCTCTTATATACCGCTCTATTCAGAATCAGCGCAGTTCACAATATAACAACATACCATAACAACAAACTGTTAGGTTTTACAGAGAACAAGGTCAGAGAACTTGGATAAAACATGGGACGTCATTTCTGCAACTATTTACAAGAGTATTTACAAGAGTATTTACAAGTATTACAAGTATCTGGAGTAGAAGCCTTTTCTCCATAGATGTTTGGGTACAAGCTTCACTGTGTTGTCCCTGAGAAGACCTGCGAGCTCTGAGAGCAAAAGGGTTTGCTGCAGGGCCAGGATAGCAGTAATGTTCTGCTCCAAGGCCGCCATTCTGGTTTCCAAGCCAAAAGGTTCTGCAGCTTTTGGCACGGGCACTGAGGATCTTGGGCCCGTTGCTGGCACTCTCGTGAGTGCATCCTTGATGAGGACTATGGTCTCGAGGAACCTCGCATGGTCTCCGCCGGCCAAGGAATCCTTCTGAGGACCTTGGTAGGGTGCTTCTTGAAGCCACCCGAGTGGGCATTTTTACTAGGTTTCTCCAATGCAACCTTGGCAGACTTTGAGGATTTTTTTCTTCTTTCTCTCAGGGTCCAAGGTCTCGGAGGAGTCGCCACCGCAGGACTCCGAGGACACTCCGGCATCACGGGAAGTGCAGGGTTTGAAGCTCAGCATCGGGGAGGCTGGTGCAGAGTCAGACTTGAGGAACAATTTTTCCTGCAACTCCAACCTCTTTTTATTGGTTTAAGTGCCATGGCCTGGCACAGGTCGCAGGAGGTGCTATCTTGGCAGTGGCAGCAGTCATGAGCGTCAGTAACTGACATGGTTTGACTATAGTGGTTGCATTTTTTGAACCCATCGGGGGACTTGGTGGGAAACACCCTGACGGGGTCGACGATCCCCAAGAGAAAAAGGGCGCAAACGCTGTTCGAGGTGAGCCTTGATCAAAAAAGACAAAAGGAGCCGAGAAGAGTGCCAGTGCCGGGAAACTAACTAATTTAAGGATAATTAGCAAGTATTTTTCTGGGGAACAGGACAGATATCTGTTGGGCTCACGGAAGAAAGGAGATTGAGCAAGATGGCATCCTTGAGTGGAAAGGGGACCACGCATGTGTGGTAGCATGTCCCAAAGGCTTTCTTTGAAAGCTGGGGAAATGCTCCACGCGGGCTCCATTGGCACCGATGTCACCCATATGCGAGAACTGACTTCCTGCTTGTTCCTGGAGAAGGCCGCTTTGACCGAAGTGATAAAGTGGTATAAAAAAATAGATAGATAAATAAATAAAATAGCAGCAATTTTTCCAGAATCCAGAGATTCTTCACTCAGCAAAATAAGGAGACAGGATTCTGTGCTGTGAAACTTTCTAAATATGAATTGTCATGGGTGTAGAGTATCGATTTCCTTCAGGTAGAAACGAAACTGCACTAAAACAACATTTTCAGCCACCTTTGATATAAATAGGATACTGGATACCAGATGATACTTACTAAGGGAGGGGTCCGAGAATGGATTTTTCAAGATTGTTATATCTTTTCGAAGGTGAAACTAAACAGGTAAATAAAGGTAAGCTGGCTGATATAGTGTATCTGAATTTTCAGAAAGCCTTTGACAAAGTCCCTCATGAGAGACTTTTGGGGAAATCAAAAAGTCAAGGGATTGGAGGCAGTGTACTATTGTGGATCAGGAACTGGTTAAAAGATAGAAAGCAGAGGGTAGGGCTAAATGGCCAATTTTCTCAATGGAGAAAAGTGAATAATGGAGTACTTCAGGGATCTGGGCTGGGCCGCTGCTTTTTCACATATTTATATTGACCTAGAAAGGGGAATAACAAGTGAGGTGATCACATTTGCAGATAACACAAAATTATTCAAAGTTAGTAGACCATAAGAGGATTATGAAAAATTGCAAGAGGACCTTAAAAAACTGGGAGACTGTTTGTCCAAATGGCAGATGAAATTTAATGTGGACAAGTGCAAAGCTACACTGCGGTTACAAAAAGCATAGTTACTCACCTGTAACAGGTGTTCTCTAGGAACAGCAGGAATCAGTCCTCACATATGGGCGACATTGATGCCGACAGAGCCCTCGCGGAAGCATCTCCCCAGCTTCCAAAGAAAATCTTTGGAAGATGCCACCTCACATGCATTGTCCCCTTCCTGCCCAATGGTGCCATCTTGCTCAGTCAGATGACATAGCTAGAGCCGACAAAAGAAGATGGCCAAAACTGAACAGCAACTCCAAGGGGAGGGAAGGTCGGTTGTGAGGACTGATTCCTGCTGTCCCTGGAGAACACCTCTTACAGGTGAGTAACTATGCTTTCTCCAGGAACAAGCAGGAAGTCAGTCCTAAACATATGGGACTCCCTAGCTCCAGGCTACCGAGGACCGGTAGAAAAAACACAGCCCAGCCATGAGCAGCTGCAAGTGAATCTGAGGATAGACACAAATGACCTCAGTATCCAGGGAGAACCATGGCTCCGGTAGCCTGAACAAGAAGAGTCGGAGGGCAGGAGTTCTCTAAACCCTAAATAGATTACAAAGTACAGCCTGGCCGAAGGCCCTGTCCCATCGGAACTCCCTCTCCAGGCAGTAGTGAGCTGCAAAAGAATGGACCGAAGACCAAGTGGGGGCCTGGCAGATGTCTGTCATAGGAACCAAGCAGAGGCTGGCAACCAAGGTTGCCATAGCTCTGACATTATGCACTGAGACCCAGCGCTCCAGTGGCAGCCCAGCCTGGTTGTGGGCGAAGGCAATGCAGTCTGACACCCAGATGAACAGAGTTCACTTGGTGACAGCCTCCCCCAGATGATTGAGATCATGAAAGACAAAAAGCTATGAGGCTTTGCTGTGGCTCTGAGTGCGTTGTAGATAGAAGGACAGGGCCCTTTTGCAGTCCAGAGTATGGAGGACGGCTGACACCTTGTCGGTGTGGGCCATGGAAAGAAGGTAGGGAGCACCACCTCCTGGTTGAGGTGGAAATAGGATACCACCTTCGGAAGAAACTTTAGGTGGGTGCAGAGCACCACCCTGTTCTTGTAGAACCTGTTGTAAAGTGACTTGGCCATCAGGGCCTGGAGCTCACTGACTTGGCGTGCAGAGGTGAGTGCCACCAAGAAGACCACCTTCCAGGACAGGTATCGGAGGTGGCAGGTAGCCAAGGGTTCGAAGGGCAGCTTAGTAAGATGTGCCAGGACCACATTGAGATCCCATTCCACAGGGGACGGCCAGATAGAGGGCTTTGAGAGCAGCAAGCCCCTTATGAATAGGGTGATGAGGGGCTGCAAGGAGAGAAGCTTGCCCTCTATGGAGTGGTGGTTCACGGAGAGTGTGCTCAGGTGCACTCTGACGGAATTGAATTTAAGCCTGGACTGAGAAAGGTGGAGCAGGTAGTATAGTACCGCCTGTACTGGGCATGAGAATGGGTTAACCTGTTGCTCCATGCCCCATAAGGAGAACCGGTGCCACTCAAAGGCATAGGCCCGCCTAGTGGAGTCCTTGCGGGAGGCGAGAAGGACCTCCTTGGAAGGCTGAGAGGCACTAAGGCAACCTGTACAGCATCCATGCTGTGAGGGAGAAGGATCACAAGTTGGGGTGGGGGATTGAGCCCTCCTCCTGTGTGAGAAGCCACAGTGAGCTCCCAAGAGGGATCAGGGACTCCATCATGAGACGAAGCAGGTGAGGGAACCAAGGCTGCCTGGGCCACCTTGGGGCCACCAGGATCAAGGAAGCATTGTCCCACTGGACCTTGAAGAGGATCCATGCTATCAGAGATGTGGGAGGGAAAGCATAACACAGGCCCTCCGACCATGAGATGAGGAAGGCATCTGGTGCTACCCAGGGTTGGGTGTGGCTGTGAGCAGCAGAAATGCGGTCGCTGAGCATTGGTTGGGCTGGCAAAAAGGTCAAGGCTCTGGGTGCCCCATAACCTGAAGAGCCGCTGTGCTGCTCTGCGGTCCAGGTGCCATTCATGCGGTTGGAGGACACTGCTCAGCTTGTCCAACAGGGAACATCCAAACCAACAAAAAACCACAAAGGTACTCGTCAGAAGTCCAAGGGCACACCATGAGGTAAAGTACTCAAGGTAATGCCCTGTTCAATGTAATTTCAGTTTGTTCAATGTAAACTGCACTGATGCAGAATAGCACGGTATATAAGAGAATGTAAATAAATAAATAAATAAAAAAAGAAAGAAAGAAAAGTTTATTGGGACCACATGGGTTAATGTGGTACTTGTATTCCTGTTTTCTACCATTAACCCATGTGGTCTCAATAAAAATTTCTTGAGTACTTCGCTTCACAGCATGCCCCAGCCTCTCAAACAGGACATTGTCCTGGCCCAGGAGGTACCCTGCCCAGAGGAGCATATCCTATCTGGTCGCCCTGGTTGTCCATCTGATGTTGCAGGCAGTGCTGGAAAGCATTGAGCGCAAGGAAAATGGACCCGAGCTCCAGCAGGTTGATTTACTCCTGGCTCTCCTTGAAGGACCAAGCACCCTGGGTGTGCAATTCCTCGCAATGGGCACCCCAGCCCAGCAGGGAAGCATCCATCGTGAGGACCCTCTGAGGACTCGGGAGTTGGAAGGACATGCCCCTTTGCAGGTTTTGCAGAATCTGCCACCAACTGAGGGACTCCACCAGCTGACAGGACACTGAGATCCTGTCCTGGAGCCTGCCCGTGGCTTGGGCCCACTGTGAGTGGAAACACCACTGACCTGCCCACATGTGGAGGCGAGCATCAGGAACCACATGGACTGTAGAGGCCAAGTGACCAAGGAGGCGAAGCATTGACTGCACCAACATGGTGTGACGGCACTGCACTTTGGCTGACTGGGCCATGATGCGCTCCGCCCTGTCTTGGGGGAGGAAAGCCGCGGCCTGGAGGGTGTCCAGTCGGGCCCCTATGAATTCCAAGTCCTGTGTTGGGGCGAGATGGGATTATGGGTGATTTATCACGAATACTAGGTGTTGCAGAATCCTGATGGTGCAGCCTTTGGTCTGCAGCGTCTCTGAAGCTGTGCCCCTTTTACAAGCCAGTCGTCCAAGTAAGGGAAGATGAAGGCCCCTTGGAAACGGAGATAGGCAGCCACCACTGCCAGGCATTTGGTGAAGACCAATGGGGCAGAGGCCAGGCCGAAGGGAAGTACCCTGTACTGGTAATAGTCACCTCTGACCATGAACCTGAGGTAGTGTCTGTGACTGTGATGGATAAGGATGTGGGTATAAGCATCCTTTAGATCCAAGGCGCATAGCCAATCTCTCGGCCGGAGGTAGAGCAGCAATAGTCCAAGGGAGAGCATCTTGAACTTCTCCCGCAACAGGAATTTGTTCAGGTTTCTCAGGTCCAGGAAGGGCCTTAGTCCACCTGTCATTTTTGGAACCAGAAAGTACCTGGAGTAAAACCCCTTTCCTTTCAGGTGGGGAGGTATGGACTCCACAGCCCTGTCCCCGAGAAAGCCTGTGAGTTTTTGTATGAGCAGAGCCTGGTGCAAAGGAGACCGAGGAGGCTCCCCCAGAAAGAAGGGCGGAGACAGCTGGTCGAGGTGGAGGAGGTAACCCTCCCTGACCATCTGAAGTGCCCATGAATCGGTGGTGATGGAAGACCACCTGTGAGAAAAGTGGACCAAGCACCCCCCCCCTTGGGTAGCCGATCCTCCAGAGGGGGAGAGGCTATGCTGGGGGCATCAAAACCCCAACCCAGGCTGGGCTGGGGCTGGAGTCTGGGGCTTAGGGCCCTTGGGCTTGCGTGGGCTTTGGCCCGCTCCCTTATTTATTTATTTAACTGGTTTTATATACCGTTTTTCTGCAAGGCAAAACAGTTTATATTGAACAAGTAGTAACATTTACATGGAACGGTTAGAACTATGGACAAATAACTGGTTGAAATATTACATTGAACAAGTAGTATCCTAGATCAGGGGCATGTGATGGATGTCATCTACCTGGATTTCAGCAAAGCCTTTGATACTGTCCCTCATAGGAGGCTTATCAATAAACTCAGTAGTTTGGGGATGGGTCCCAAGGTGGTAAACTGGATCAGAAATTGGTTGACTGACAGGCGACAGAAGGTGATGGTAAATGGAGCTCACTCGGATGAGGGGAAGGTGATTAGCAGGGTGCCCCAGGGTTCGGTCCTGGGCCCGGCACTGTTCAATGTATTTGTGAGTGATATTGCTGAAAGGCTGAATGGAAAGGTCTGTCTTTTTACAGATGACACAAAAATTTGCAACAGAGTGGACTCCCCCGAGGGAATGGTTAACATGAGGAAAGATCTACAAAAGCTGGAAGAATGGTCTAATGCTTGGCAATTAAGATTTAATGCAAAGAAGTGCAGTGTCATGCACTTGGGTAACAGAAATCCAAGGGAAATGTACGCGAGAGGGGGCGAGAGGTTGGTGTGCAGAAATCAGGAGAAAGACCTTGGTGTGATTATTTCTGTAGATCTCAAGGTGGCAAAACAGTGCAACAAGGCGGTGGCAAAAGCCAGCAGGACGTTGGGCTGCATACAAAGAGGAATCACCAGCAGAAAGGAAGATGTACTAATGCCACTGTATAAGTCACTGGTGAGGCCTCACTTGGAATACTGTGTTCAGTTCTGGAGACCATATCGTGCAAAGGATGTAAAAAGACTGGAAACTGTTCAGAGGAGGGCGACCAAAATGATTTGGAGCCTGCATCAGAAGCCTTATGAGAAATTATTTATTATTTATTTATTATTTATTACAATCTTTTATATACCGCGCTATTCGGTATCAGCGTGGTTCATATGAAACAAAATCACAGAGCAACAAGCTATTCTGTGTTTACAGAGAATAGGTGTACAAACTTGGGTAACATAGGGAAACTATTTACAAAAATTATTTACATACAGTCGTCATGATAATGCACAATGATCCTAGATATCGCACCGAGAAAGTTGATGAGGCTAATTGGTAATGATGGTGTAGCTACTTTTATTTATTTATTTACATTTATTTTATTTACATTTCTTATATACCGCACTATTCGATATCAGCGCGGTTTACATCGAACAAAAAATTTCAGAACATATACATGTGTCTGAGTTTACAATAAAACAGGATTACAAAACTTGGATAACAGGTAATTGCAAGTAACAGGAACAGCCAACTTGGCATACAAGTATAACTATTTACATCAACAAGTTACAGAAAATAAAAATGTATAATTAATGGTCATAGGACACTTTACTACGTGCGGTATCATGGCTCACTAGGTGATTTGGTGTCACTATCAGTCTTGGAGCGGGGGCATGCTTCTGTGATCGTTGGGAAGTATTTGAGGAATAAGTAGCGTTTGAGGGCCTTTCTAAATTGAATTAGACTAGTGATTTCTCTAATGTTTGTTGGCAAAGCGTTCCAGAATTTTGGAGCACGGAGACTGAAAGCCCTGTTTGCTGTCGTTGTGGTACATCTTGTGAGTTCTCGAGGCATCATTAGCATATTTACAGCTATTGATCTTCTTGATCTATTCGGGGTTATGGGTTTGATGAGGTCGGTTAAAGATGTGGAGGAGAGATTATTTACTGCCTTGAAGGTCATTAACAATGTCTTGAAGATGATCCTAGCATGAATAGGAAGCCAGTGTAATTGCATCAAAAGGGGCATCACATGGTCACTCCTAGATGCCCCATGTAGAACCCTCGCTGCGCTATGCATTGCGAGCTGTAAGGGGTTCAAGGTGGCTTGACCCACACGATCTAATACCTAGACTCAGCAGAAGTGTACATGTCTATGTCCACCCAAAATCACTAATTGTTGTCCCTGGTGATGGCCCCACCCTATAAAATAATATCCCCCCCATGTTATATGTTACACCGTTTTGACCCGGTGAAAAGCGGTATATAAATGCAGTTAAATAAATAAATAAAATAAATAAATTGAGGTAGGCCTAGTAAAATGACATTTGCATAATCCAAGTGAGGCATTATCAGAGCCTGGTAGATGGTACGGAACTCTTCTGGTTCAAGAATGGGGTGAAGATGTCTGAGTGAACGGATCTTGTAGTATATAGATCTTACAGTATTGGCTATATGTGCCTTCATGTCGAGGTTTTGATCAAGTGTAACACCTAGGTACCTTATTGTGGGCTTTGTTTGTAGATCAGCTTCTTTCACCTTCAAGAATTGTGGGGGGATGAAATTCGGATTCTTCGATATGAAGAGCACCTCTGTCTTCTTATGTTGGATCCTGAGGTTTTGTGACGTGAGCCATTCCGATATGGCATTAAAGCAATTGGTCAGGGGGGCTAGGTCTAATTTGTCTAAGTCGAAAGGCATATAAAGGAGTACATCATCCGCATAAATCATGCAACTTACATTGAAGGACCGGATGATCTTACAGATCGGTTGCATGTATATATTGAATAACAAAGTGGAGAGGGAAGATCCCTGTGGAACCCCCTGACCTTGGTGAAATGGTTCTGAAATTGCTCCAGCAGATCGAACATATTGCCATCTTCTGGACAAGTATGATCTGCACCACTCCAGTGCAGTTCCACTGACACCCTTCTCTTTTAGCCGTATTAGGAGGATCTCATGACATACGGAGTCGAAAGCTGCGGCTATGTCATGGAAAACTAGTGGAAATCCCTGCCGGATGTTGTCAATACCAGAGATTACATTGTTGAGGAGGGTGGTAAGGAGTGTTTCTACACCGTGTGACTCTCTGAAGCCATACTGGCAAGGATCCAGTGGAGCAGCAGCATCTATATGGTCTTGTAATTGACCTTGAACCTCTTTTTCAATTAACTTTGCAAGAAAAGGAATACTTGCAATAGGTCTGTAGGAGTCTACCCTTTGGGGGTCTAACTTACTATTTTTAGAAGCGGTCTGATAGATGTTTGCTTGAGGTCAGAGGGGAACGTACCAGAGGTGAATGACAGGTTCATTATTCTGGTTATTATTGTGCTGAATTCAGTACGCAGTTCCTTTATCCAAAAAGCTGGGTAAGGGTTGGTCTGTGCAGTGGTGGTATTGAGAGTCATGATCAAGTCTTCGATGCGCTTTTTGGCAGGAGTAGAAAAATTGGATAGAGATGTTGGGCAAACTTGGACTGCGGAGGCAAATTCCATTGAAGGTTTGTTTGTCTGTGCAATCTTGGATTTATTTATTTTATTTATTTATTTAGCTGTATTTATATTCCGCTTTTCACCGGGTCAAAGCGGTCAATTGGGGGATACATTTAACATGAGGGGATATAACACGAGTGGATATGACACACATACGCTAATACTTACAGGGAACATGGGCAGTGGAGGGTTAAGTGGCTTGCCCAAGACCACAAGGAGTGCCTATAGGACTAGAAATCCCAGTCCCTCCGGCCTGAGATTGCTGTCCCCAGGTGGGACTTGAACCCCTGGCCCTCCGGCCTGAAGTACCTTGTCCTAACCACTAGACCACTCCTCCCTTGTAGGTAAAATGCAAATTCCTGAGGGTGGATCTCAAATTGCTTTTCAGGAGCTGGATCTTTAGAGAGATTCTTAACCAAATTAAACAAATCATGAGGTTTGTTTAATGAACGCTTCAAGGTGTTTGTATGGTATTGTTTCATTCTCTCTGTGATGGCCTTGCGGTGAACGGAGAGCTGATAGGTGTAAACTGCCTGGTCTATCATGGAGCGTGACCGACGCCAGCGTTTCTCAAGACTCCGTAGTCGGGAGAGTGATAGTGTACCATGGTGCAGTAGTTCTTTTCTTTAGCGGCCTGCTGAGTGGTGGTCGAAGTGCTATCACGTTGAGACTGTTGTTCCAGCAGGAGATTAGATCTTCCAGATTTAGGGATGTCTCGTTACGAAGCGAGCACGTTCCGGACAGGATACATCCCTGTTAAATGGAAAAAAAGCTTCTGGCCAGAGATCTAGAGCCCTTGCTTGGCGCACTGTTGGTCATTGATTTCATGTTGTGAGTGGGGATCTGGAAGGTAATAAGATTGTGATCTGACCACGGCACAGCAGATATGGACATTGCGGTGTTGTATGATTGGTCATACACTGATTGTGGGGCAAAAACAAGGTCAAGAGTATTTCCCTTTGCATGAGTAGGTTCTTTCAATAATTGTTGGTATCCAAGGGTCTCAAGGGCTTCAAGGAAGGCTGATGCTTGGCTATCTTGAAGCGCTGGCAGGTTAAAATCACCTACAATCCAATTTGGGGTATTAGGATTCTGGATGTTGGATGCAAGGTTTATAATTGCTGGGAGGTCGTCTGGGGAGGCTGAAGGAGCTCTATATATAAGGTTTATAGCACAGAGCTTGTTGGATATAGAGACTAACTCCAGGTGGTCAGTTCTGGTGGCGTCAATCAGCTGGAAATGTAGATCTGACTTAGTGAGGATGAGCACTCCCCCTCCTCGCTTATTATGCCTGTGGCTAGTGAATACTGTGAAATTTGATGGAAGGAGCTGGTTGATTAGGACATTGTCTTCCGAGGAAAGCCATGTTTCAGTAACCATGAGAATATCAAGGTTGTGGAGGAAAATTGTATCTACAATCACAGGCCACTTTTTACGAATTGAGCGGGAGTTGATGAGGGCACATTTTAAGCTTTGTGGGTGGAGGCTTTTGAGCTGTTTGGCTTTCATTGAGTGCTGGAGTGGGATGTGTAACAGATGTGGGTGATGTGAGCGAGAGTCCCAATTATAGTTGTGCTTAGGTATACCTGTCCATCTTTTTCCATGGTTATATAGAATAGGTATCTGGTTTAACTTGGGGGATAGAGCTTGTGAGAGTGAGAGGCAGAACGAGAAGAGGAAGCAGAGGCCAGTTAAAGTGAAGGGGGATCCCATCTTGCTAGCTCGGGCGCAATTGTAGAGGCAGTAAGTTAGTTCTAGTGTGAGGAGAGGGAACAGAGCGATTCTAGCGGGTAGGTTAACATTGAAGCTACATACAGACAAATCGCATTAAACTATGTATGGATTGATTCTGGTAAGCAAGTCTCACAAATCTTTCACTCCTATGTACGGTTAGACAAGCAGGCTAGAACTCTAAGATTAGCAGGTTTAAGGCGATCAACGAGGCTGCCTGATGGCATATGAGGTGAAGTATTTACATAGAGTACAGACACTGTTACCAGATCAGTAAATATAATATTACAATGAGTACAAAGTTACCAGAAACTCAGAAGAGGTATGAATGGGAACTCAGGAGAGTAGCTACAACAACGGATTGATGCAGTCTCTGTTGTTAAGATCGTGCCTGATGAATATCGATGATCTGCTGTTGATACTTGTGGGACTCGTGTTTGGATCGTTGGATCAGCCGGGTTATAGGCAGAACGAACCACATTATTTCACACTCACAGAGTTCGTTGGTTCTCTTTGTTGCTGGTTCACTCCTAAGGGCCACGCCAAAGGGCCCTCTGGCGAGGCCCTCAGGCATGGGCCCGACAGGCGCGGGCCCGACAGGCGGCGGCTGCCTTTTCAAGCTGTTGATTCCCTCCTCCCACAGCCCCGATTGGGCTGGAGGTCTGCTGAGCTCAACCCCGATCGGGGAGCAGCAAGATGGAAGCTGAAAAGGGATTTCCCGACAGCGGCGGCTGCCTTTTCAAGCTGCCCCGATTGGGCTGGAGGTCTGCTGAGCTCAACCCCGATCAGGGAGCAGCAAGATGGAAGCTGCAAAGGGATTTCCCGCCGGCGGCGGCTGCCTTTTCAAGCTGTTGATTCCCTCCTCCCACAGCCCCGATTGGGCTGGAGGTCTGCTGAGCTCAACCCCGATCGGGGAGCAGCAAGATGGAAGCTGCAAAGGGATTTCCCACCGGCGGCGGCTGCCTTTTCAAGCTGTTGATTCCCTCCTCCCACAGCCCCGATTGGGCTGAGGTCTTTTGTTGGTGGATTTGGTTTGGCGTATTGCTGGGTGAGTAGTATTTGAGGAACAGGTGATATCTGAGTGTTTTCCTGAACTGGGTTAGGTCAGTGATTGCACGAATGTCTGATGGTAGTGCATTCCAACATCTTGGGGCGTAAAATCTGAATGCCCTGTTTGCCGTTGTCTAGTTGCTTTTTGTTAATGCTTTCGGAATTATTAGTGTGTTTATTGCTGTTGGTCTTCTGGATCTGGTAGGTGGAATGGTGTGAATGAGCTCTGTTAGTGAGGAGGATGAAAGACGGTTGATGGCCTTGAAAGTCAGCAATAATGTCTTGAAAACGAGCCTTCCATGTATGGGGAGCCAGTGGAGCTGCTTCAGGATAGGCGTAACGTGCTAGTTTCTGGAGGCTCCCTGAAGGAATCTCGCTGCAGCATTCATGGCAAGTTGTAGAGGGTTAATGGTAGACTGTGGGAGGCCTAGTAGGATAGTGTTGGCATAGTCAAAATGCGGTAGAATTAATGCTTGGTATATTGTCCTGAGATCTTCTGGATCTATAAGGAGCACAAGTGCCTGAGAGTCCGGATCTTGAAATAGACTGCTCTTGCTATGTTACCTATGTGCGCCTTCATATCAAGACGCTGATCCAACGTAACCCCCAGGTATTGTATCGTAGATTTTGTTTGAAGTTCTGCTTCTTTAACTCTTACATGGGGTGGTGGGGTGAAGTTGTGGTCCCTCGTGATGAATAGCACCTCTGTCTTCTTGTGTTGAATACAGAGGTTTTGGGATTGGAGCCATTCGGAAACTGCATCGAAACATTCTATCATAGGGGAGAGGTTCAAAAGCTCTGTGGAGAACGGCGTGTAGAACAGGATATCATCTGCATATATCAGGCAGTCTACATTGAAGGATCTGATGATACTGCAGATGAGCTGCATGTATATGTTGAAAAAGAGTGATGACAGGGAGGAACCTTGCGGGACTCCCTGGCTTTGGTGGAATGATTCTGATGCTGCAGCTCCAGATTTTACATGCTGCCATCTTCCAGCCAGATATGATTTACACCATTCCAGAGCATTGCCGTAGATGCCTTTCTCTTTTAGCCGTCCGAGGAGAAGCTTGTGACTCACTGAGTCGAAGGCTGCAGCAATGTCTAGGAAGATAAGTACAAACCCTTGACGGATGTTGTCGATACCTGTAATTATATTACTGAAGAGGGTGGTAAGGAGGATTTCTACGCCATGAGACTCCCTGAAACCATGTTGGCAATGGTCTAGTGGGGCTGCGGAGTCTATGTGATCTTGTATTAGTCTTTGTACCTCTTTCTCAATTATCTTAGCTAGGAGAGGTATACTGGCTATAGGTCTATATGAGTCAACCTTCTGGGGGTTGAGCTTGGTGCTTTTTAACAGAGGTCTGATGGAAGTATGTTTGAGGGCTCTGGGGAATGATCCAGTTGTGAAAAATAGGTTCATGAGTCTTGTTATGAAGGGACTGAACTCGTTGCATAGCTCCTTTATCCAAAAGGCTGGGCAGGGGTCAGTTTGTGCCGTGGTGGTATTGAGAGACGCGATAGTGTCCTCGACGTATTTCCTGGATGGTGTGGAGAACATAGACAAGGATATTGGGCAGGTTGACTCTTCTGAAGTGACCTCTGAGACCCTATCTGTCTGGAGTAGTTTAGACTGAAGGTAGTTGGCGAAATCTTGTGGGTGAATTCCATCTTGCTGTTCCGGGGATGGTTCCTTCGATAAGGTCTTGACTAAATTGAACAGATCGCGTGGCTTGTTCAGTGATCTTTTGAGTGTGTCAGTGTGAAATTGCTTCATTTTCATCGTGATTGTATCTCGGTGGATCGCTAGGTGGAGTTTGTACGCTGTTTGGTACTCTATGGAGCGCGATCGGCACCATCATTTTTCAAGCCTCCGTAAATGTGTAAGAGATGACCGCAGCTCTGGGGAGTACCATGGTACACTTTCTTTTCCTTGGGATGTTGTTAGGATTAGGACATTGTGCAATAGCGCTGAGGTTGCTATTCCAGGAGGAGATCAGATTTTCGAGGTTGAGTGTTGTATCGTTGAGGAGTGGGCGGGTCTCTGACAATATGAGTTCTCTATTGAATGCTCGGAAACTACGTGTTGAGGTTCTTGCGGTGCTGCTCAGCCTTGTGTTGTCTTTCGATTGTTTGTTGAGAAAGGGTATCTGGAAGTTGATTAGTTTGTGGTCCGACCAAGGTACAGAGGTAACAGATATAACTAGGTCATGGCTTGGATCAGGGACTGACAATGGGGCGAACACCAGGTCTAGAATGTTTCCCTTTAGATGTGTGGATTCCTTGATTATTTGCTTGTAACCCAGATCCTTGATAGCTTCCAGTAGGGCGGACACCTGATTGTGTTGCAGAGATGGGAGATTGAAATCTCCCAGTATCCAGTTTGGTGTGCTGGGAGTGTGAATATTGGCAGCTAGGTCTAATATTGTTGGAAGATCGTCAGGGGAGGATGAAGGGGCTCTGTATAACAGGATGATGGAGCACAGTTTGTTAGCAATTGTTACTGTATCCAAGTTGTTAGAGCTAGTGGAGAAGAGACTTGAAGACCTAAATATGTACACTTTGGAGGAGGAGGGATAGGGGAGATATGATTCAGATCTTTAAATACTTAAAGAGAAATAATGAACAAACAGACCTCTTCCAAAGACGGGGAAGCTGTAAAACTAGAGGGCATAATATGAAGCTGCAAGGTGGTAAATTGAAAGGCAATGTCAGGAAATAGTTTTTCACTGAAAGGGTGGTGGATGCTTGGAATACCCTCCCGATTGAAGTGGTGGGGGCAAGCACAGTGATGGAGTTCAAAGTGCCATGGGACAGACACAGTGGGTCCCTTTACAGCAACAGGATAAAATCAAAATAAACGGAACCATCTAATTTCTCAACAAATAGGGGTGTCCTACACGGAGTGGCGCGTTCACTCCTAAACAAAGACATGGGGAGGGGTGGCCTGCACAGAGTGGCAGGTGCACCTACTCCTGCCATCTTACTGGGCAGACTAGATGGACCATACTGGTCTTTATCTGCCGTCATTTACTATGTTACTATGTAGTAACGTTTGTATAGAACAGTTGGAACGATATACAGATAACCCTTGCCCTGGTGACCCTGCTGGGCGGTCTGGGTGGCCAGATATGGAGGATAGCCTCAATAGGGCTGGCCCTTTCTGTGGAAAGGAGGCTTCTTTTCTGAAGTTTCTTCCTCAGGAGGGTGGAGATCTTCCTCGAGGGTCGAGTCTGAGTCATATACTTGGTCTCGATCTCGGCTGCCTTGTCCTCCATGGGCTTGCCAAAAAGCTATTCCTCAAGGCATGGGACATTAAGGAGCTTCTCCTGCACCCATTGCTCGAGATTGGATGTCTGGAGCCACGCCTGGTGTCAGGCACCAATGCCCACAGCCGCCACCCGCATGCTGGACTCAAAGCCGACATAGGTGGCTCAGGATTTGTACTTGGAATACTCCCCGATGGACTTTGTAAGTGTCTGGAAGCACCGGGGGATGGTCCCCATCAAGGCCAGCCGCAAAGCATCCGAGTTCCTTCGACAAGTTTTGGAGGAACATACCAATGTAAAGTTGGTAAGTCTGGATGCAGCAGGCAAGCATTGAGCCCTGGCAGCATTTTCACCTGAGGGTATCAAGGGCGCAGGACTCCCTGCCCAGGGACACCGAAGAGTGTGTCTTCAGGCTCTTCATTTGATGCATGGCCAACTCCACTTCCATGGAGGTGTGGGGGAGTTCGGTCTTCCAAAAACCTGGCACTTGCTGGACCCTGTACATGGTATCCAGGCAGCGGTTGACAATCTGCACGGAGACTGGGGCCTCCCACATCCGGAGAAGGAGCACGTTAAGGATGGAGGGGACCAGAACCATTAGGTTCTCTTTAGCTGGCGCCCTGCATTGGAGGATATTGAGCTCCTTCATACAAGGGTCCTCCTCCAACTCCGTAATGAGGGAGATGGCTCGCGCCATATCCTAAAAGAACTCAAGGAATGAGGTGTCCTCAGGTGGGGATAGGTGCCTAGCTGCCAGCGGGGATGTATCCGAAGGGAGGTCCCAGTGTGCATGGGACTCCGGAGACATTTCGGCATCGGATTCCCAAGCCGAGTAGTCTGAGGAAGACTTGAGGCCCAACAGCTCCAAGGGCGTTATTGACTCCAGTCTTCGATGCTTCAAAATCAAGGCATGACCAGAGCCAGAGGCACTTACCTGCGAAGACCTTGCCCCCGAGGAGTGGGAGAGAGATTGAGATCCTCACAGAGAATCTACCTGAGGCATCTGGCTCTCAGGGATCATTGCGGCGGTCCGGGGAATCCTCAGCATTGAGATATCTGAGGTCTTGGCGAGAGTACCAGTGGGGGCCAGGTATCGACACCTGTTGGGACATGAGGAACAAAGAAACGCTGCGTTCAAGCACCAACATATGTTTCCCACTCAGGGGTGGCCATCAAAGACAATGATGCTGGGGTCACCATGTCTGGTGTAAAGGAGGAGAGGGGGTCCTCAGCGGGACGGCCTTCAAGAGACCGTGGTCCATTGCCAGAAGCCTCAACTTCTGTCCTGGGTACCTTCTGGTGCTGCTTCAGCTCCAACTCCTCTGTTTGTCTGCCTTCAAAGATGATGTCCTCGAGGTCTTATTTTTCTTCTTATGCTCTCGCTCCGGGGACCTTTGCTTGGAATGTCTGCGAGCCTGTTTGGGAACCGCAGGGGCCTTTTGTGACTTCGAGGACCCGTGCGGGGCCTTTGGGCATGAGGATATCGGTGAAACCGGGGTCGAGTTTGCCCTGTGGAAGACATCCTCTTGCTTTTGCTGATGGCTCTGAATGGCCTTGGTGGACATTTTTTTGCACAGGGGGCATTCCTCTGGGTCGTGGTCAGCGCCCAGACACTGGAGGCAACAATTGTGTCGGTAAATGACATGTTTTTGGAACACCGATCACATTTCTTAAAACCGGAGGCCATTGGGGCAAAAAGGACCCCTGCGAGGTCGAAGACCTTTGGTGCAGCCAGCGGTTGAAAAAGGCGTGAAAGCGCTGGAGGAACCTAAGAAAAATATAAACTAACTTGCAGGACACAACACCAGGGCAGCGGGCCTCGAAGATGGGGTGGTGGTGGGGGAGGGGGGAACGAGACAGATATCTGTAGGCTCCACGGAAAAAGTGAGACTGAGCAAGATGGCACCCTTGGGTTTGAAGGGAACCACACATACATGATGGCATCTCCCAAAGGCTTTCTTTGGAAGCTGTGGAGACGCTTCCGCGAGGGCTCTATTGGCGTCAACATCACCCATATGTGAGGACTGACTTCCTGTTTGTTCCTGGAGAATGCAAGGATCCACAACAGACATCGGCACTCAGGAAAAGTATCTGGGAAACCCTCTGCCTAGTATGTAGCAGAGCCAAGAAAGCAAATAGAAGGATAAGAATAGGAAATAGAACTAAGGCTATTATAATGCCTCTATATCGCTTCATGGTGCTATCGCACCCTGAATAATTGTATGCAATTCTGGTCGTCAGAGCTTAAAAAGGATATAGCAGAATTGGAAAAGGTACAGAGAAGAGAGAGCAAAATAGTAAAGGCGATGGAAGGATATCCCTATGAGGAAAGGCTTAAAGGTTTATGTCTCTTCAACTTGGAAAAGAGACGGCCGAGGGAAATATGATAGAGGTCTATAAAATAGTGAATAGAGTGCAATGGGTAAACGTAGATCAATTGTGTACTCCTTCAAAATGTAGAAAGACTAGGGGACATGCAATGAAGCTACAGTGTCATACAAAATCACAATGCAAAGAAAATTAATTATTATAAAGAAGATATTTTGTATGTATCATACATTAATCCAATTTTTTTTTATTTTTATACAATACAAATGATACAATAATTCATATATACTAAATATTTATAAATCATGAAGACCTTACATCAAGGTAATCAAACTTGCTAATAAATAATCATTATAAATGACATCATAATTGGGAGATGATACTTAAAAATACTTAAAGATCAATTCATAAAAAATACATTATAAACACCAATAAAAAATTACCCCAATACATATAAATTACCTTAATACAATTTCATTAATTTCTAGAAAAATATATCTAATCTAATTCATAAAAATTCATAATTCTTTCCATATTTTATATATATAATCATTACCACTTTCCCCCTACCTGTTTAATTTATATGCAGAACAAATCATCAGAGAAGCAGGATTGTATGAAGACAACAGAGGTGTGAAAATTGGTGGAAGACTCATCAACAACCTACGCTGTGCTGATGATACCACATTACTGGCTGAAAGTGAAGATGATCTGAAACATTTGCTTCTCACAATCAAAGAACATAGTCTCAAAATGGGCCTGCACCTTAATGTAAAGAAGACAAAGATTATGACAACTGGCATAATCAACAGGTTCATCATTGAAGGAGAAGAACTTGAAATTGTGAACAACTTTAACCTACTTGGATCAACTATCAATAAAGAAGCAACAAGCAGTCAAGAAATCAGACAACGCATTGCTCTTGGCAGAATGGCTATGAAAGACCTAGATAAGATTCTCAAGAGCAGAGATGTCTCTCTCCATACAAAGATTCGACTTGTTCAAGCCATGGTATTTTCAATAACATCATATGGATGTGAAAGCTGGACAGTGAAAAAGACAGACAGGAAGAAAATTGATGCCTTTGAATTATGGTGCTGGCGGCGAATACTGTGTTTACCATGGACTGCCCGAAGAACAAACCAGTCGGTACTAGAGGAGATCAAACCTAAGCTTTCTTTAGAAGCTCAGATGACAAGACTTCGACTTTCATACTTTGGACACATCATGCGAAGAGAGAGATCATTAGAGAAAGACATTATGCTTGGAAAGATAGAAGGTCAACGCAAAAGAGGAAGGCCAGCAATGAGATGGATCGATACAATAACAGCAGCTACAGGTACCAGTCTGTCAACAATGAGCTGCCTGACTGAAGACCGAACACAATTTAGGATAGCTATCGCCATGAGTCGACTCTGACTCGACGGCACTTAACAACAACAACAATCATTACCACAAAACCCCTCTTTATCATTCTCTTCTTATCTTTCTATGTTGCTTTTGCTGTACTTTATACACACAAAACCTACTACACAAACATAAAATGCAGTTAAAGTACAGTATAATCACCTTTACTAATACTCGTATATCCAAAGGGAAGAAAATAACTAACTACCTATATCTTAAACAACTCCCTCTTGTGTAGGAGGCTTTGTGTGTACAAAGGTAGGAGGATCTCGGGGGGAGGGGAACAGTGCACAGAGAAGAGGATCACTGGGGGGGGTGACTGGGAGCAGGGCACAGGTGGGAGGATCTCTAAGGGGGGCTGACTGGGAGCAGTGCACAGGTGGGAGGATCTCTAAGGGGGGCTGACTGGGAGCAGTGCACAGGTAGGAGGATCTCGGGGGGGGGGGTGACTGGAAGCACAGGGAGGAGATCTATGAGGGGGAGCTGACCGCGAGGAGTGCACAGGTAGGAGGATCTCTGAGGGGGCTGACTGGGAGCACAGGGAGGAGGATCTATGAGGGGGAGCTGACCGCGAGGACTGCACAGGTAGGAGGATCTCTGAGGGGGGGGGGGGCTGACTGGGAGCAGTGCACAAATAGGAGGAACTATGAGGGGGGGATTAATGGGAGCAGTCCAAGGTAGGAGGATCCTGAGGGGGGGCTGGCTGGGAGCAGTGCACAGGTAGAAGGATCTCTGTGGGGGGAGGCTGAGTGGGAGCAGTGCACAGGTAGGAGGATCTCTGAAGGGGGTGACTGGGAGCAGTGCACAGGTAAGACGATCTCTGAGGGGGGGGGCTGACTGGGAGCAGTGCACAGGTAGGACGATCTCTGAGGGGGAGCTGACTGGGAGCAGTGTACAGGTACGAGGATCTCTGAGGGGGAGCTGACTGGGAGCAGTGCACAGGTAGGAGGATCTCTGAGGGGAGCGTCTGACTGAGAGCAGTGCACATGTAGGAGGATCTATGAGGGTGTGCTCACTGGGAGCAGTTCACAGGTAGGAGGATCTCTAAGGGGGGATGACTGGGAGCAGTGCACAAGTAGGAGGATCTCTGAGGGGGGGATAACTGGGAGCAGTGCACAGGTAGGAGGATCTCTGAGGGGGGGATGACTGGGTGGAGAACACAGGTAGGAGGATCTCTGAGGGGGGGCTGACTGGGAGCAGTGCAGAGGTAGGAGGATCTCTGAGGGAGGGGGGTGAATGGGAGGAGTGCACAGGTAAGATGATCTCTGAGGGGGGGTTGACTGGGAGCAGTACACAGGTAGGACGACCTCTGAGGGGGGGTTGACTGGAGCAGTGCACAGGTAGGAGATCTCTGAGGGGGAGCCGACTGGAAGCAGTGCACAGGTAGGAGGATCTCTGAGGGGGGGGGCTGACTGGGAGCAGCGCAAAGGTAGGACAATCTCTGAGGGGGGCTGACTGGGAGGAGTGCACAGGTATGAGGATCTCTTAGGGAGGGCTGACTGGGAGCAGTGCACAGGTAGGGGGATCTCTTAGGGAGGGCTGACTGGGAGCAGAGCACAGGTAGGAGGAACCTGAGGGGGCTGAATGGGAGCAGTGCACAGGTAGGAGGAGCCTGAGGGGGCCTGACTGGAAGCAGTGCACAGGTAGGAGGATCTCTGAGGGTGCGCTCACTGGGTGCAGTGCACAGGTAGGAGGATCTCTAAGGGGGGCTGACAGGGCGCAATGCACAAGTAGGAGGGTCTCTGAGGGTGCACGCACTGTGAGCAGTGCACAGGCAGGAGGATCGCTGAGGGGGAGCTGACTGGGGGCAGTGCACAGGTAGGAGGATCTCTGAATGGTGCGCTCACTGGGAGCAATGCACAGGTAGGAGGATCTCTTAGGGGGGGGTCTGATTGGGAGCAGTGCACAGGTAGTGGGATCACTGAGGGGGAGCTGGCTGGGAGCAGTGCACGTAGGAGGATCTCTGAGGATGGGGCGTGGCTGGGAGCAGTGCACAGGTAGGAAGCTCGCTGAGGGGGGGCTGTCTGGGAGCAGTACACAGGTAGGGGGATCTCTGAGGGTGGGCTGACTGGGAGCAGTGCACAGGTAGGAGGATCTCTGGTGGGGGGTGACTGGGAGCAGTGCACAGGTAGGAAAATCGCTGAGGGGGGACTGACTGGGAACAGTGCACAGGTAGGGGGATCTCTGAGGGGGGGGCGACTGGGAGCAGTGTACAGGTAGAAGGATCTCTGGTGGGGGGCTGACAGGGAGCAGTGCACAAGTAGGACAATCTCTGAGGGGGTTTGACTGGGAGGAGTGCACAGGTTGGAGGATCTCTTAGGGGGGGCTGACTGGGACCAGTGCACAGGTAGGAGGATCTCTTAGGGGGGGGGGGCTGACTGGGACCAGTGCAAAGGTAGGGGAACCTCTGAGGGGGGAGGCTGACGAGAGCAGTGCACAGTTAGGAGGAACTTGAGGGGGGCTGACTGGGAGCAGTGCAGAGGTAGGAGGATCTCAGACGGGGTGAATGGTGGGACAGCACAGGTAAGAGGATCTCGGGGGGGGGTGACTGGGAGGAGTGCACAGGTAGGAGGATCTCTGAGGGGGCGCTCACTGGGAGCAGTGCACAGGTAGGAGGATCTCTGAGGGAGGGCTGACTGGGAGCAGGGCACAAGTAGGAGAATCTCTGAGGGGGGGTGATTGGGAGCAGTGCACAGGTAGGGGGACCTCTGAGGGGGGGCTGACTGGAAGCAGTGCACATGTAGGAGGATCCTGAGGGGGGTTGACTGGGAGCAGTGCACAGGAAGGAGGATCTCTGAGGAGGGGTTGACTGGGAGCAGTGTACTGGAAGGAGGATCTCTGGGGGGGGGGGGTGACTGGAAGCTGTGCACAGTTAGGAGAATCTCTGAGGGGGAGTTGACGGGGAGGAGTGCACAGGTAGAAGGATCTCTGAGGGGGGGTGGTTTGACTGGGATCAGTGCACAAGTAGGAGGATCCTGAGGGGGGGGGGCTTGCTGGGAGCATTGCACAAGTAGGAGGATCCTGAGGGGGGGGCTGGCTGGGAGCAGTGCACAGGTAGGACAATCTCTGAGGGGGGGGCTGACTGGAAGGAGTGCACAGGTAGGGGGACCTCTGAGGGGGGAGGCTGACTGGGAGCAGTGCACAGGTAGGAGGAACCTGAGTGGGGGGGGGGGCTGACAGGGAGCAGTGCTCAGGTAGGAGGAACCTGAGGGGTGGGGGGCAGACTGGGAGCATTGCACAGGTAGGAGGAACCTCAGGGGGTGGGGGGCTGGCTGGGAGCAGTGCACAGGTAGGAGGAACCTGAGGGGGGGGGCTGACTGGCAGCAGTGCACAGGTAGGAGGATCTCTAAGAACATAAGATATGCCATACTGGGTCAGACCAAGGTCCATCAAGCCCAGTATCCTGTTTCCAACAGTGGCCAATCTAGGTCATACATACCTACCAGTTTCCCCAAAAGACACAGGTTCCACAATGCTTGTACTGGGTCAAGCATTGATATCCTGGGTCCCTCCTTAATAATGGTTTATGGACCTTTCCTCCAGGAACTTGTCCAAACCTTTTTTAAACCCAGCTATACTAACAGCCTTTACTACTCCTCCGGTAACAAATTCCAGAGTTTGATTACACGTTGAGTGAAAAAATATTTTCTTTTATTAGTCTTAAATAGTTTACCCTGTAGCTTCATTGCATGTCCCCTAGTCTTTCTATATTCTGATAACATAAACAATCGATCTACGTTTACCCGTTCCACTCCATTCATTAATTTATAGACCTCTATCATATCTCCCCTCAACCGTCTCTTTTCCAGGTTAAAGAGCCCTAACCTTTTTAGCCTTTCCTCATAGGAGTATCCTTCCATCCCCTTTACCATTTTGGTGGCTCTTCTCTGAACCTTTTCTAATAACGCTATATACTTTTTAAGATACGGCGACCAGAATTGCACACAATATTCAAGGTGCGATCTCACCATGAAACGGTATAGAGGCATTATAATATCTTTTGTTTTATTTTCCATTCCTTTCCTTATGATACCTAGCATTCTATTTGCTCTCTTGGCTGCCGCTGCACACTGGGCCGAAGGTTTTAACATGTTATCCACAATGACGCCTAAATCTTTTTCCTGGGTGGTGGTTCCTAATGTGGAACCTTGCATTGTGTAACCATAGTTTGGGTTGTTCTTCCCTAGGTGCATAACTTTGCACTTGTCCACATTAAATTTCATCTGCCATTTTGATGCCCTGTCTTCCAATTTATCAAGATCCTCTTGCAATTTTCCACAATCCTCTTGGGTTTTAACAACTTTAAATAGTTTTGTGTCATCTGCAAATTTGATAACCTCAGCAGTGGACCCAGCACAGATCCCTGGGGTATACCACTATTCACCTTTCTCCATTGGGAAAATTGGCCATTTAGCCCAACCCTCTGCTTTCTATCTTTTAACCAGTTCCTGATCCACAGTAGTACACTGCCTCCTATCCCATGACTCTTTAGTTTTGCCAAAAGTCTCTGATGAGGGACCTTGTCAAAGGCTTTCTGAAAGTCTAAATATACTATATCAACCGACTCACCTTTCTCCACCTGTTTATTCACACTTTCAAAAAAACATAACAGATTAGTAAGACAAGATCTTCCTTGTCTAAAGCCATGTTGGCTGTCTCCCATTAGGCCATGACTATCTACATGCTGAGTAATTTTATTCTTTATGATGGTTTCTACCATTTTTCCCGGTACTGACGTGAGGCTCACCGGTCTGTAGTTTCCCGGATCACCCCTGGAACCCTTTTTAAAAATTGGTGTTTACATTGGCGATCCTCCAATCTTCAGGTATTAGCGATGATTTTAATGATAGTTCACAGATTACTAATAGCAGGTCTGCAATCTCATATTTCAGTTCTTTCAACACCCTTGGATATATACCATCAGGCCCAGGTGATTTGCTGATCTTCAGTTTATCTAATAGTTGAAATACATCTTTCCGATGTATCGATATTTCCTTCAATTCTTCTGCACCTTTAAATACCACTTCAGTCATGGGTAACATCCCTACATCTTCCTCAGTAAAGGCCGAAGCAAAGAATTCATTCAGTCTCTCCGCTCTCGCCTTGTCACCTCTTAGTGCCCCTTTAACTCCTCAATCATCTAATGGACCAACTGACTCTCTCACAGGTTTTTTGCTACGAATGTACTTGAAAAAAATCTTTATTTCGCGTTTTTGCTTCCGCAGCAAGCTTCTTCTCAAATTCTCCCTTTGCCTGCTTTATCAATGCCTTGCATTTGACCTGCCAGTGCTTGTGCTGTTTCCAGGTTTCGTCGTTTGGCTCTTTTTCCATTTCCTGATGGGGGGGGGGGCTGACTGGGAGCAGTGCAGAGGTAGGAGGATCTCTGAGTGGGTGAATGGGAGGAGTGCACAGGTAGGAGGATCTCTGGGGGGGGAGTGACTGGAAGCAGTGCAGAGGTAGGAGGATCTCTGTGTGGGGATGCTGAGTGGGAGCAGTGCACAGGGAGGAGAATCTCTGAGGGGGGTCTGACTGGGAGCAGTGCAGAGGTAGGAGGATCTCTGAGGGGGTCTGACAGGGAGCAGTGCATAGGTAGGAGGATCTTTGAGAGGGGGGTGACTGGGAGCAGTGCACAGTATGAGGATCTCTGAGGGGGGGGGTTGCTGGGAGCAGTGCACTGGTAGAGAATCTCTGAGTGGGGGGGGAGGCTCACTGGGAGCAGTGTAGAGGTAGGAGGATCTATGAGTGGGTGAATGGGAGGAGTGCACAGGTAGGAGGATCTCTGGAGGGGAAGTGACTGGAAGCAGTGCACAGGTAGGAGGATCTCTGTGTGGGGATGCTGAGTGGGAGCTGTGCACAGGGAGGAGAATCTCTGAGGGGGGTCTGACTGGGAGCAGTGCAGAGGTAGGAGGATCTCTGAGGGGGGTCTGACTGGGAGCAGTGCACAGTAAGAGGATCTCTGAGGGGGGGGTTGCTGGGAGCAGTGCACTGGTAGAGAATCTCTGAGTGGGGGGGGAGGCTCATTGGGAGCAGTGCAGAGGTAGGAGGATCTCTGAGTGGGTGAATGGGAGGAGTGCACAGGTAGGAGGATCTCTGGGGGGGAAGTGACTGGAAGCAGTGCACAGGTAGGAGGATCTCTGTGTGGGGATGCGGAGTGGGAGCAGGGCTCAGGGAGGACACTCTCTGCCGGGGTGCCTGGGAGCAGTGCACAGGTAGGAGGATCTCTGAGGGGGGGCTGTTTGGGACCAGTGCACAGGTAGTAGGATCTCTGAGGGGGGCTGAATGTGAGGAGTGCACAGGTAAGACTCTCTCTGAGGGGGTTGTGACTGGGAGCAGTGCACAGGTAGGTTCTCTGAGGAGTGAGGCTGACTGGGTGCAGTGCGCAGCTAGGAGGATCTCTGAGGGGGGCTGACTGGGAGCAGTGCACAGGTAGGAGGATCTCTGAGGGGGCTGGCTGACTGGGAGCAGTGCACAGGTAGGAGGAACCTGAGGGGGGCTGAATGGGAGCAGTGCACAGGTAGGAGGAACCTGAGGGGGGGGCTGACTGGGAGCAGTGCACAGGTAGCAGGATCTCTGAGGGGGGCTGACTGGGAGCAGTGCACAAGTAGGAGGATCTCTGAGGGGGTTCTGACTGGGAGCAGTGCACAGTATGAGGATCTCTGAGGGGGGGGGGGGGGTTGCTGGGAGCAGGGCACTGGTAGAGAATCTCTGAGTGGGGGGGAGGCTCACTGGGAGCAGTGCAAAGGTAGGAGGATCTCTGAGTGGGTGAATGGGATTAGTGCACAGGTAAGACGATCTCTGAGGGAGTGACTGGGAGCAGTGCACACATAGGATGATCTCTCGGGGGGGGGGGGCTGACAGGAACCAGTGCACAGGAATGATGAACTCTTAGAGGGGGCTGACTGGGAGCAGTGCACAGGTAGGAGGAACCTGAGGGGGGCTGAATCGTAGCAGTGAACAGGTAGGAGGATCTCTGAGGGGGGCTGACTGGGAGCAGTGCACAAGTAGGAGGATCTCTGAGGGGGGTCTGACTGGGAGCAGTGCACAGTATGAGGATCTCTGAGGGGGGGGGTTGCTGGGAGCAGTGCACTGGTAGAGAATCTCTGAGTGGGGTGGGGAGGCTCACTGGGAGCAGTGCAAAGGTAGGAGGATCTCTGAGTGGGTGAATGGGAGGAGAGCACAGGTAGGAGTATCTCTGGGGGGGGGAAGTGACTGGAAGCAGTGCACAGGTAGGAGGATCCTGAGGAGGGGTGACTGGAAGCAGTGCACAGGTGTCGGGATCTCTGAGGGGGTGGTGATTTGGAGCAGTGCACAGGTAGAAGGATCTCCGAGGGGGGGCTGGCTGGGAGCAGTGCACAGGTAGGAGGATCTCTGAGGGGGGTGATTGGGAGAAGTGCACAGGTAGAAGGATCTCCAAGGGGAGGGGGCAGGCTGGGAGCAGTGCACAGGTAGGAGGATTTCTGAGGGGGGGGGGTGACTGGGGGCAGTGCAGAGGTAGGTGGATCTCTGAGGGGGGGCTGTCTGGGAGCAGTGCAGAGATAGGTGGATTTCTGAGGGAGGTCTTACTGGGAGCAGTGCACAGGTAGGATCTCTGAGAGGGGTCTGACTGGGAGCAGTGCAGACGTAGGTAGATCACTGAGGGGGGTCTGACTGGGAGCAGTGTACATGTAGGAGGATCTCTGAGGGGGGCTGACTGGGAGCAGTGCATAGGTAGGAGGATCTTTGAGAGGGGGGGGTGACTGGGAGCAGTGCACAGTATGAGGATCTCTGAGGGGGGGGTTACTTGGAGCAGTGCACTGGTAGAGAATCTCTGAGTGGGGGGGAGGCTCACTGGGAGCAGTGCAGAGGTAGGAGGATCTCTGAGTGGGTGAATGGGAGGAGTGCACAGGTAGGAGGATCTCTGGGGGGGGAAGTGACTGGAAGCAGTGCACAGGTAGGGGGATCTCTGTGTGAGGATGCTGAGTGGGAGCAGTGCACAGGGAGGAGAATCTCTGAGGGGGTGACTGGGAGCAGTGCACAGCTAGGAGTATCTCTGATGGGGGGCTGATTAGGACCAGAGCACAGATAGAATCATCTCTCAGTGGGGCTGAATGTGAGGAGTGCACAGGTAAGACGATCTCTGAGGGGGTGTTGACTGGGAGCAGTGCACAGGTAGGAGGATCTCTGAGGGGGGCTGACTGGGAGCAGTGCACAGGTAGGGGTTTCTCTGAGGGGGAAGGCTGACTGGGAGCAGTGCACAGCTAGGAGGAACGATGAGGGGGGCTGACTGGGAGCAGTGCACAGGTAGGCGGATCTCTGAGGGGGAAGGCTGACTGGGAGCAGTGCACAGCTAGGAGGACCCCGGCGGGGGGCTGACTGGGAGCAGTGCACAGGTAGCAGGGTCTCTGATGGGGGTGAATGGGAGGAGTGCACAGGTAGGATGATCTCTCGGGGGGGGGCTGACTGGAAGCAGTGCACAGGTATGAGGATCTCTTAGTGGGGGCTGACGGGGAGCAGTGCACAGGTAGGAGGAACCTGAGGGGGGCTGAATGGGAGCAGTGAACAGGTAGGAGGATCTCTGAGGGGGGCTGACTGGGAGCAGTGCACAAGTAGGAGGATCTCTGAGGGGGGGGGCTGACTGAGCACAGCACAGGCAGGAGGATTGCTGAGGGGGAGCTGACTGGGGGCAGTGCACAGGTAAGAGGATCTCTGAGGAGGGGATGACTGGGAGCAGTACACAGGCAGGAGAATCTCGGGGGGGGGGACTGGGAGCAGTGTACAGGTAGGAAGATCGTTGAGGGGGGATGACTGGGAGCAGTACACAGGTAGGAGAATCTCTGGGGGGGGTGACTGGCAGCAGTGCACAGGTACGAAGATCTCTGAGGAGGGTTTACTGGGAGCAGTGCACAGGTAGAAGGATCTCAGGGTGGGGGGGGGGGGTGACTGGAAGCAGTGCACAGCTAGGTGGATCTCAGAGGGGGGCTGACTGGGAGTTGTGCACAGGGAGGAGGATCTCTGTGGGGGATCTGACTGGGAGCAGTGCACAGGAAGGAGGATCACTGAGGGGTGGGGGCTTTCTGGGAGAGGTGTATAGGTAGGAGGATCCTGAGGGGGGCTGGCTGGGAGCAGTGCACAGGTAGGAGGATCTCTGTGGGGGAGGCTGAGTGGGAGCAGTGCACAGGGAGGAGGATCTCTGGTGGGAGGGCGACTGGGAGCAGTGCACAGGCAGTAGGATCTCTGAGGGGTGGGGGCTGACTGGGAGCAGTTGCACAGGTAGGAGGATCACTGAGGTGGGGGGGGCTGACTGGGAGCAGTGCCCCCGTAGGAGGATCTCTGTGGGGGTAGGCTGACTGGGAGAAGTGCACCGGTAGGAGGATCTCTGAGGGAGATCTGACTGGGTGATGGCCCCGCCCTATACTTAATTTCCCCACCCCTCTATGTAACGTCGCTTTGACCCAGTGAAAAGCGGGATATAAATACAGCTAAATAAATAGGAGGATCTCTGAGGGGTGGGGACTGACTGAGAGCAGTGCACAGGTAGGAGGATCTCTGAGGGGGGGGGGTGACGGGGAGCAATGCAAAGGTAGGAGGATCATGGGCGGGGGTGACTGGGATCAGTGCACAGGTATGAGGAACTCTGAGGGGTGGGGGTTGACAGGGAGCACTGCCAAGGTCGGAGGATCTTGGGCAGGGGTGACTGGGAGCAGTGCAGAGGTAGGAGGATCTCTGAGGGGGGCTGACTGGGAGCAGTGCACAGGTAGGAGGATCTCTGAGGGGGCTGACTGGGAGCAGTGCACAGGTAGGAGGATCTCTGAGGGGGGTGGCTGGGAGCAGTGCACAGGTAGGAGGATCTTTTGGGGGGGATGACTGAAAGCAGTGCACAGCTAGGAGGATCTCTGATGGGGGAGGGCTGACTGGGAGAGGTGCACAGGTAGGAGGAACCTGAGGGGGGGGCTGACTGGGAGCAGTGCACAGGTAGGAGGATCTCTGTGGGGGGGGCTGATGGGAGGCGTACACTGGTAGGAGGATCTCTGAGGTGGGGCTGACTGGGAGCACTGCACAGGTAGGAGGATCTCTTGGGGGGGGACTCACTGGGAGCAGTGCACCAGTAGGAGGGTCTCTGAGGGGGTGACTGGGAGCAGTGCAGAGGTAGGAGGATCTCTGAGGGGGGGGGGGCACACTGGGACCGGTGCACAGGTAGGAGGATCTCTGAGGGGGTGATTGGTAGCAGTGCACAGGTAGGAGGATCTTGAGGAGGGGTGACTGGGAGCAGTGCACAGGTAGGAGGATCCGGAGGAGGGGTGACTGGGAGCAGTGCACAGGTATCTGGATCTCTGAGGGGGGGGGGTGATTTGGAGCAGTGCACAGGTAGAAGGATCTCCGAGGGGGGGCTGGCTGGGAGCAGTGAACAGGTAGGAGGATCTCTGAGGGGGGTGATTGGGAGAAGTGCACAGGTAGAAGGATCTCCGAGGGGGGGGACTGGCTGGGAGCAGTGCACAGGTAGGAGGATTTCTGAGGGGGGGGGGTGACTGGGGGCACTGTAGAGGTAGGTGGATCTCTGAGGGGGGTCTGTCTGGGAGCAGTGCAGAGATAGGTGGATTTCTGAGGGAGGTCTTACTGGGAGCAGTGTACATGTAGGAGGATTTCTGAGGGGGGCTGACTGGGAGCAGTGCAGAGGTAGGAGGATCTCTGAGGGGGGTCTGACTGGGAGCAGTGCATAGGTAGGAGGATCTTTGAGAGGGGGGGTGACTGGGAGCAGTGCACAGTATGAGGATCTCTGAGGGGGGGTTCCTGGCAGCAGTGCACTGGTAGAGAATCTCTGAGTGGGGGGGGGAGGCTCACTGGGAGCAGTGCAGAGGTAGGAGGATCTCTGAGTGGGTGAATGGGAGGAGTGCACAGGTAGGAGGATCTCTGGGGGGGGAAGTGACTGGAAGCAGTGCACAGGTAGGAGGATCTCTGAGGGGGTGACTGGAAGCAGTGCACAGCTAGGTGGATCTCAGAGGGGGGCTGACTGGGAGTTGTGCACAGGGAGGAGGATCTCTGTGGGGGATCTGACTGGGAGCAGTGCACAGGTAGGAGGATCTCTGAGGGGGGGGGCTTTATGGGAGAGGTGTATAGTAGGAGGATCCTGAGGGGGGCTGGCTGGGAGCAGTGCACAGGTAGCAGGATCTCTGTGGGGGGAGGCTGAGTGGGAGCAGTGCACAGGTAGGAGGATCTCTGGTGGGAGGGCGACTGGGAGCAGTGCACAGGCAGTAGGATCTCTGAGGGGTGGGGGCTGACTGGGAGCAGTGCACAGGTAGGAGGATCACTGAGGTGGGGGGGGGCTGACTGGGAGCAGTGCACCAGTAGGAGGATCTCTGAGGGGGGACTGGGAGAAGTGCACCGGTAGGAGGATCTCTGAGGGAGATCTGACTGGGTGATGGCCCCGCCCTATACTTAATTTCCCCACCCCTCTATGTAACGTCGCTTTGACCCAGTGAAAAGCGGGATATAAATACAGCTAAATAAATAGGAGGATCTCTGAGGGGTGGGGACTGACTGAGAGCAGTGCACAGGTAGGAGGATCTCTGAGGGGGGGGGTTGACTGGGAGCACTGCAAAGGTAGGAGGATCTTGGGCGGGGGTGACTGGGAGCAGTGCACAGGTAGGAGGATCTCTGAGGGGGTGGGGGTTGACAGGGAGCACTGCAAAGGTAGGAGGATCTTGGGCAGGGGTGACTGGGAGCAGTTGCAGAGGTAGGAGGATCTCTGAGGGGGGCTGACTGGGAGCAGTGCACAGGTAGGAGGATCACTGAGGGGGCTGACTGGAGCAGTGCACAGGTAGGAGGATCTCTGAGGGGGGTGGCTGGGAGCAGTGCACAGGTAGGAGGATCTTTTGGGGGGGATGACTGAAAGCAGTGCACAGCTAGGAGGATCTCTGATGGGGGAGGGCTGACTGGGAGAGGTGCACAGGTAGGAGGAACCTGAGGGGGGGGGGCTGACTGGGAGCAGTGCACAGGTAGGAGGATCTCTGTGGGGGGGGGCTGATGGGAGGCGTACACAGGTAGGAGGATCTCTGAGGTGGGGCTGACTGGGAGCACTGCACAGGAAGGAGGATCTCTTGGGGGGACTCACTGGGAGCAGTGCACCAGTAGGAGGGTCTCTGAGGGGGTGACGGGGAGCAGTGCAGAGGTAGGAGGATCTCTGGGGGGGGGGGGGCGCACGGGGACCGGTGACCAGGTAGGAGGATCTCTGAGGGGGTGATTGGGTAGCAGTGCACAGGTAGGAGGATCTTGAGGAGGGTGACTGGGAGCAGTGCACAGGTAGGAGGATCCTGAGGAGGGGTGACTGGGAGCAGTGCACAGGTATCTGGATCTCTGAGGGGGGGGGGTGATTTGGGAGCAGTGCACAGGTAGAAGGATCTCCGAGGGGGGCTGGCTGGGAGCAGTGCACAGGTAGGAGGATCTCTGAGGGGGGTGATTGGGAGAAGTGCACAGGTAGAAGGATCTCCGAGGGGGGGGGGGACTGGCTGGGAGCAGTGCACAGGTAGGAGGATTTCTGAGGGGGGGGGGGGTGACTGGGGGCACTGTAGAGGTAGGTGGATCTCTGAGGGGGGTCTGTCTGGGAGCAGTGCAGAGATAGGTGGATTTCTGAGGGAGGTCTTACTGGGAGCAGTGTACATGTAGGAGGATTTCTGAGGGGGGCTGACTGGGAGCAGTGCAGAGGTAGGAGGATCTCTGAGGGGGGTCTGACTGGGAGCAGTGCATAGGTAGGAGGATCTTTGAGAGGGGGGTGACTGGGAGCAGTGCACAGTATGAGGATCTCTGAGGGGGGTTCCTGGGAGCAGTGCACTGGTAGAGAATCTCTGAGTGGGGGGGGGAGGCTCACTGGGAGCAGTGCAGAGGTAGGAGGATCTCTGAGTGGGTGAATGGGAGGAGTGCACAGGTAGGAGGATCTCTGGGGGGGGAAGTGACTGGAAGCAGTGCACAGGTAGGAGGATCTCTGAGGGGGTGATTGGGAGCAGTGCACAGGTAGGAGGATCTTGAGGAGGGGTGACTGGGAGCAGTGCACAGGTAGGAGGATCCTGAGGAGGGGTGACTGGAAGCAGTGCACAGGTGTCGGGATCTCTGAGGGGGGGGGGGGTGATTTGGAGCTGTGCACAGGTAGAAGGATCTCCGAGGTGGGGCTGGCTGGGAGCAGTGCACAGGTAGGAGGATCTCTGAGGGGGGTGATTGGGAGAAGTGCACAGGTAGAAGGATCTCCAAGGGGGGGGGGGCTGGCTGGGAGCAGTGCACAGGTAGGAGGATTTCTGAGGGGGGGTGACTGGGGGCAGTGCAGAGGTAGGTGGATCTCTGAGGGGGGTCTGTCTGGGAGCAGTGCAGAGATAGGTGGATTTCTGAGGGAGGTCTTACTGGGAGCAGTGCACAGGTAGGATCTCTGAGAGGGGTCTGACTGGGAGTAGTGCAGACGTAGGTAGATCTCTGAGGGGGGTCTGACTGGGAGCAGTGTACATGTAGGAGGATCTCTGAGGGGGGGTGACTGGGAGCAGTGCAGAGATAGGAGGATCTCTGAGGGGGGTCTGACTGGGAGCAGTCCAGAGTTAGGAGGATGTTTGAGGGGGGGGTGTGACTGGGAGCAGTGCACAGTATGAGGATCTCTGAGGGGGGGGGGTTGCTGGGAGCAGTGCACTGGTAGAGAATCTCTGAGTGGGGGGGAGGCTCACTGGGAGCAGTGCAGAGGTAGGAGGATCTCTGAGTGGGTGAATGGGAGGAGTGCACAGGTAGGAGGATCTCTGGGGGGGGGGAAGTGACTGGAAGCAGTGCACAGGTAGGAGGATCTCTGTGTGGGGATGCTGAGTGGGAGCAGTGCACAGGGAGGAGAATCTCTGAAGGGGTGACTGGGAGCAGTGCACAGGTAGGAGGATCTCTGAGGGGGGGCTGATTTGGACCAGTGCACAGGTAGTAGGATCTCTGAGGGGGGCTGAATGTGAGGAGTGCACAGCTAAGACGATCTCTGAGGGGGTGTTGACTGGGAGCAGTGCACAGGTAGGAGGATGTCTGAGGGGGGCTGACTGGGAGCAGTGCACAGGTAGGAGGAACCTGATGGGGGGGGGCTGACTGGGAGCAGTGCACAGGTAGCAGGATCTCTGAGGGGGGTGAATGGGAGGAGTGCACAGGTAGGATGATCTCTCGGGGGGGGGGCTGACTGGAAGCAGTGCACAGGTATGAGGATCTCTTAGAGGGGGCTGACTGGGAGCAGTGCACAGGTAGGAGGAACCTGAGGGGGGCTGACTGGGAGCAGTGCACAAGTAGGAGGATCTCTGAGGGGGGGGCTGACTGAGCACAGCACAGGCAGGAGGATCGCTGAGGGGGAGCTGACTGGGGGCAGTGCACAGGTAGGAGGATCTCTGAGGAGGGGGTGACTGGGAGCAGTGCACAGGTAGGAAGATCGTTGAGGGGGATGACTGGGAGCAGTATACAGGTAGGAGAATGTCTGGGGGGGGTTGACTGGCAGCAGTGCACAGGTAGGAAGATCTCTGAGGAGGGTTTACTGGGAGCAGTGCACAGCTAGGAGGATCTCAGAGGGGGGCTGACTGGGAGTTGTGCACAGGGAGGAGGATCTCTGAGGGGGATCTGACTGGGAGGAGTGCACAGGTAGGAGGATCTCTGAGCGGGGGGGCTGGCTGGGAGCAGTGCACAGGTAGAAGGATCTCTGTGGGGGGAGGCTGAGTGGGAGCAGTGCACAGGTAGGAGGATCTCTGAGGGGGATCTGACTGGGTGATGGCCCCGCCCTATACTTAATTTTCCTACCCCTCTATGTAACGTCGCTTTGACCCGGTGAAAAGTGGGATATAAATACAGCTAAATAAATAGGAGGATCTCTGAGGGTGGGGACTGACTGAGAGCAGTGCACAGGTAGGAGGATCTCTGAGGGGGTCGGGGGTTGACTGGGAGCACTGCAAAGGTAGGAGGATCTTGGGCGGGGGTGACTGGGAGCAGTGCTCAGATAGGAGGATCACTGAGGGGGGCTGACTGGGAGCAGTGCACAGGTAGGAGGATCTCTGAGGGGGGCTGACTGGGAGCACTGCACCGGTAGGAGGATCTTTTGGGGGGGGATGACTGAAAACAGTGCACAGCTAGGAGGATCTCTGATGGGGGAGGGCTGACTGGGAGAGGTGCACAGGTAGGAGGATCCTGAGGGGGGGCTGACTGGGAGCAGTGCACAGGTAGGAGGATCTCTCAGGGGGGGCTGACTGGGAGCAGTGCACAGGTAGGAGGATCTCTGTGGGGGCGGGGGACTGACTGGGAGGCGTACACAGGTAGGAGGATCTCTGAGGGGGGCTGACTGGGAGCACTGCACAGGTAGGAGGATCTCTGGGGGGGGACTCACTGGGAGCAGTGCACCAGTAGGAGGGTCTCTGAGGGGGTGACTGGGAGCAGTGCAGAGGTAGGAGGATCTCTGAGGGGGGGGGGCTCACTGGGACCGGTGCACAGGTAGGAGGATAACTGAGGGGGTGCTTGGGAGCAGTGCACAGGTAGGAGGATCTTGAGGAGGGGTGACTGGGAGCAGTGCACAGGTAGGAGGATCCTGAGGAGGGGTGACTGGGAGCAGTGCACAGGTGTCGGGGTCTCTGAGGGGGGGTGATTTGGAGCAGTGCACAGGTAGAAGGATCTCCGAGGGGGGGCTGGCTGGGAGCAGTGCACAGGTAGGAGGATCTCTGAGGGGGGGTGATTGGGAGCAGTGCACAGGTAGTAGGATCTCTGAGGGGGGCTGAATGTGAGGAGTGCACAGGTAAGCCGATCTCTGAGGGGGTGTTGACTGGGAGCAGTGCACAGGTAGGAGGATCTCTGAGGGGGGCCGTGACTGGAAGCAGTGCACAGGTAGGGGTATCTCTGAGTGGGAAGGCTGACTGGGAGCAGTGCACAGCTAGGAGGATCTCTGAGGGGGGCTGACTGGGAGCAGTGCACAGGTAGGGGGATCTCTGAGGGGGACGGCTGACTGGGAGCAGTGCACAGGTAGGAGGAACCTGAGGGGGGGCTGACTGGGAGCAGTGCACAGGTAGCAGGGTCTCTGATGGGGGTGAATGGGAGGAGTGCACAGGTAGGATGATCTCTCGGGGGGGGGGCTGACTGGAAGCAGTGCACAGGTAAGAGGATCTCTGAGCAGGGGATGACTGTGAGCAGAACACAGGTAGGAGGAACCTGAGGGGGGCTGAATGGGAGCAGTGAACAGGTAGGAGTATCTCTGAGGGGGGCTGACTGGGAGCAGTGCACAAGTAGGAGGATCTCTGAGGGGGGGGGGCTGACTGAGCACAGCACAGGCAGGAGGATTGCTGAGGGGGAGCTGACTGGGGGCAGTGCACAGGTAAGAGGATCTCTGAGGAGGGGATGACTGGGAGCAGTACACAGGCAGGAGAATCTCGGGGGGGGGGGACTGGGAGCAGTGTACAGGTAGGAAGATCGTTGAGGGGGGATGACTGGGAGCAGTACACAGGTAGGAGGATCTCTGGGGGGGGTGTGACTGGCAGCAGTGCACAGGTACGAAGATCTCTGAGGAGGGTTTACTGGGAGCAGTGCACAGGCAGTAGGATCTCAGGGTGGGGGGTTGACTGGAAGCAGTGCACAGCTAGGTGGATCTCAGAGGGGGGCTGACTGGAAGTTGTGCACAGGGAGGAGGATCTCTGTGGGGGATCTGACTGGGAGCAGTGCACAGGTAGGAGGATCTCTGAGGGGGGGGGGCTTTCTGGGAGAGGTGTACAGGTAGGAGGATCCTGAGGGGGGCTGGCTGGGAGCAGTGCACAGGTAGGAGGATCTCTGTGGGGGGAGGCTGAGTGGGAGCAGTGCACAGGTAGGAGGATCTCTGGTGGGAGGGCGACTGGGAGCAGTGCACAGGCAGTAGGATCTCTGAGGGGTGGGGGCTGACTGGGAGCAGTGCACAGGTAGGAGGATCACTGAGGTGGGGGGGGGGGCTGACTGGGAGCAGTGCACCAGTAGGAGGATCTCTGAGGGGGGACTGGGAGAAGTGCACCGGTAGGAGGATCTCTGAGGGAGATCTGACTGGGTGATTTATTTTATTTATTTATTTAACAGTATTTCTAAACCGCCTTATCTTAATAATCAAGGTGGTATCACAGCAAGCAATCAGGTAAAGTGTGTGTGTTGTACATGCAGTGAGGATAAAACTTAGTTGTGTGAGGGATGTGTTGGGTGCTTGATTTGTTTGAGCTATATACAGGGTGGGCTATTTACAGTGGTGCTAGAATCATATTTTATATATATTCAGTTGTTTGGGAGGATTGGAGTGCTGATGGCCCCGCCCTATACTTAATTTCCCCACCCCTCTATGTAACGTCGCTTTGACCCAGTGAAAAGCGGGATATAAATACAGCTAAATAAATAGGAGGATCTCTGAGGGGTGGGGACTGACTGAGAGCAGTGCACAGGTAGGAGGATCTCTGAGGGGGGGGGGCTTGTCGGGGAGCACTGCAAAGGTAGGAGGATCTGGGGCGGGGGGGAATGGGAGCACAGCACAGGTAGGAGGATCTCTGAGGGGGTGGGGGTTGACAGGGAGCACTGCAAAGGTAGGAGGATCTTGGGCAGGGGTGACTGGGAGCAGTGCAGAAGTAGGAGGATCTCTGAGGGGGGCTGACTGGGAGCAGTGTACAGGTAGGAGGATCTCTGAGGGGGCTGACTGGGAGCAGTGCACAGGTAGGAGGATCTCTGAGGGGTGGCTGGGAGCAGTGCACAGGTAGGAGGATCTTTTGGGGGGGGGATGACTGAAAGCAGTGCACAGCTAGGAGGATCTCTGATGGGGGAGGGCTGACTGGGAGAGGTGCACAGGTAGGAGGAACCTGAGGGGGGGGGGCTGACTGGGAGCAGTGCACAGGTAGGAGGATGTCTGTGGGGGGGGCTGATGGGAGGCGTACACTGGTAGGAGGATCTCTGAGGTGGGGCTGACTGGGAGCACTGCACAGGAAGGAGGATCTCTTGGGGGGGACTCACTGGGAGCAGTGCACCAGTAGGAGGGTCTCTGAGGGGGTGACTGGGAGCAGTGCAGAGGTAGGAGGTTCTCTGAGGGGGGGGCACAAAGGGACCGGTGCACAGGTAGGAGGATCTCTGAGGGGGTGATTGGTAGCAGTGCACAGGTAGGAGGATCTATAGGAGGGGTGACTGGGAGCAGAGCACAGGTAGAAGGATCCTGAGGAGGGGTGACTGGGAGCAGTGCACAGGTGTCTGGATCTCTGAGGGGGGGGGTGATTTGGAGCAGTGCACAGGTAGAAGGATCTCCGAGGGGGGGCTGGCTGGGAGCAGTGCACAGGTAGGAGGATCTCTGAGGGGGGTGATTGGGAGAAGTGCACAGGTAGAAGGATCTCCGAGGGGGGGGACTGGCTGGGAGCAGTGCACAGGTAGGAGGATTTCTGAGGGGGGGTGACTGGGGGCACTGTAGAGGTAGGTGGATCTCTGAGGGGGGTCTGTTTGGGAGCAGTGCAGAGATAGGAGGATTTCTGAGGGAGGTCTTACTGTGCGCAGAGTACATGTAGGAGGATTTCTGAGGGGGGCTGACTGGGAGCAGTGCAGAGGTAGGAGGATCTCTGAGGGGGGTCTGACTGGGAGCAGAGCATAGGTAGGAGCATCTTTGAGAGGGGCTGAGACAGGGAGAAGTGCACAGTAAGATGATCTCTGAGGGGGGGTTCCTGGGAGCAGTGCACTGGTAGAGAATCTCTGAGTGGGGGGGGGGAGGCTCACTGGGAGCAGTGCAGAGGTAGGAGGATCTCTGGGGGGGGAAGTGACTGGAAGCAGTGCACAGGTAGGAGGATCTCTGAGGGGGTGATTGGGAGCCGTGCACAGGGAGGAGGATCTTGAGGAGGGTGACTGGGAGCAGTGCACAGGTAGGAGGTCCTGAGGAGGGGTGACTGGAAGCAGTGCACAGGTGTCGGGATCTCTGAGGGGGGGGGGGGGTGATTTGGAGCTGTGCACAGGTAGAAGGATCTCCGAGGTGGGGCTGGCTGGGAGCAGTGCACAGGTAGGAGGATCTCTGAGGGGGGTGATTGGGAGAAGTGCACAGGTAGATGGATCTCCAAGGGGGGGGGGGGCTGGCTGGGAGCCGTGCACAGGTAGGAGGATTTCTGAGGGGGGGTGACTGGGGGCAGTGCAGAGGTAGGAGGATCTCTGAGGGGGGTCTGTCTGGGAGCAGTGCAGAGATAGGTGGATTTCTGAGGGAGGTCTTACTGGGAGCAGTGCACAGGTAGGATCTCTGAGAGGGGTCTGACTGGGAGTAGTGCAGACGTAGGTAGATCTCTGAGGGGGGTCTGACTGGGAGCAGTGTACATGTAGGAGGATCTCTGAGGGGGGCTGACTGGGAGCAATGCAGAGATAGGAGGATCTCTGAGGGGGGTCTGAATGGGAGCAGTGCACAGGTAGGAGGATCTTTGAGGGGGTGGGGTGACTGGGAGCAGTGCACAGTAATGAGGATTCTGAGGGGGGGTGTTGCTGGGAGCAGTGCACTGGTAGAGAATCTCTGAGTGGGGGGGAGGCTCCCTGGGAGCAGTGCAGCAGAGGTAGGAGGATCTCTGAGTGGGTGAATGGGAGGAGTGCACAGGTAGGAGGATCTCTGGGGGGGGGAGTGACTGGAAGCAGTGCACAGGTAGGAGGATCTCTGTGTGGGGATGCTGAGTGGGAGCAGTGCCCAGGGAGGAGAATCTCTGAAGGGGTGACTGGGAGCAGTGCACAGGTAGGAGGATCTCTGAGGGGGGGCTGATTTGGACCAGTGCACAGGTCGTAGGATCTCTGAGGGGGGCTGAATGTGAGGAGTGCACAGCTAAGACCGATCTCTGAGGTGTGTTGACTTGGGAGCAGTGCACAGGTAGGAGGATGTCTGACTGGGATCAGTGCACAGGTAGGAGTATTTCTGATGGTGCCTGGGGGGGGCTGACTGGGA